>VFSX01000023.1:55000-148314 GCA_016618255.1 Chlamydomonas sp. UWO 241
GTGGCGGAGCGTCCCATGCGACGGTTTCGACCAGCATGTCATTTTGGTGTTTTGGTGTTTTTCAAGTTTGGCCTATGTTGGGTTGAAACAGCAACTTGCGACAACACAATTTATTTGTCGGCCTGTGCACACCTACTCCTCACTACCCTACTGCTCATCGCATCCCCCCTCCCCCCACCCCTAAGGATTCAGGGTTTAGGTTTGAGGGTTTATTCTTACCCGAGAGCCGTAGAGCGTAAACACAGCGGCAGAGAAGAACGCCCCCGAGGAAGCCCTCACACGCCTTCTTTGTGGCTACTTATTGAAACCCACCACCACCCCTGCACACCCAAACACACACACACACACACACACAATATTACCATGTTTTTTTGTGTATACTTCTCACCCATGAGCCGTAGAATGCCACAATGGCGGCCGAGAAGAACCCCCCGAGGAAGCCCTCCCAAGTCTTCTTCGGCGACAGCGTGATGAGCAGCACCTCACCACACACGCCAGTGCGTGCCTCCCCTCCCCTCACCCCGCCCTCCCTCTTAATCATCCATGGTACACCTACCCGTGACCCGTAGAATGCAACAACGGCGGCAGAGAAGAACCCCCCGAGGAAGCCCTCCCACGTCTTTTTCGGCGACAGCCTGATGAGGGGCGTCTTGCCGAAGCAGATGCCGAAGAGGTAGGCGCAGATGTCGTTCACAATGATGAGCATGGAGGGCATAAGGTACCAGATGATGCCCTGGGCGTGTGTGTGCGTGTGTGTGTGTGTGTGTGTGTGTGTGTGTGCGTGATACGACCCATCCAAGTTGGTTGGCCAGGGTGGCACCCCCCCCCCCGACACCACCAAACCAAGGATAATATCCACTGGAGTGAGGCGATGGTTAGTCACTCGCTATTCAAAAGGCATCCCAGTGCACGGGTCAAACCTCGTAACAATTGCCGGGGTGTGTTGCTGTTAGAAGAACAGGCATTGCCGGTGCATGTGTACGGCCTCATGCAACGCTTGGTTGGTTGGTTGCTGTTGACGATGACGAGCATTGAGGGCACGCGTCTGTGTGTCGAGGCAATCGCCTCGCCACCTCGCGACCACGCTGCATGGCACAGGCTCAGGGGAGCCGCGGGCACGCCTCGCCCCTGCCGCCCACCCTTCCGCCCTACCACTTTCCCAACGCCTGAGGCGGCCTCTGAGGCGGCCTCTGAGGCGGCGCCTGAGGCGTCGCCTTCACTTGCGCGGAGGAGGCGGCGCCGGAGGCGCGCCAAGGTCACCTCAGGCGCAACCACGACCGATGGCGCCAAAAGCATCGATCCACACCGGCAAGGTCGACGAGACAAAGAAGCTCGTGGAGAGACACAGAAGCTCGTCCACGCGTACTGCGTAAACTAGAACAGCCCATCACAGACCAACTACACAAATATTTCCACACAAGAGTCGTCCACACCTGGAAGGTTGACGAGACAAAGGAGCTCGTGGGTACGATGACGACGAGGATGGTCAAAACAGACAGCCCATCCACACAAACAGAACAGCCCATCCACACAAACAGTACAGACCATCCACACAAATATTTCAGACCATCCACACGAACGTCCGCCACACCTGGAAGGTCGACGAGACAAAGAAGAGCTCGTGCTGGCGATGACGACGAGGGTGGTCATGTGCGTCATGTACGTACTGCGCAAACTAGTACAGCCCATCCAAACAAACAGTACAGACCATCCACACAAATATTTCAGACCATCCACACAAGCGTCGATCCACACCTGCAAGGTTGACAAGATGAAGAAGAGCTCGTGGGGACGATGACGACGAGGATGGTCAAAACAGTACAGCCCATCCACACAAACAGTACAGACCATCCACACAAATATTTCCACACAAGCGTTGATCCACACCTGGAAGGTCGACGAGACGAAGAAGCTCGTGGGTACGATGACCTGCATGGACAGGCGGGCACCGGGCGCATGTGGGGAAGCGGGCGTGGGTCAAAGCGGGAGCCACAGCCCGCGCTGCTGCGTATTTCAGAGGTTGCATGCACCCCTGCCGACAGGGCCGCCTCCCTCCCCCACTTGCCCTCCCTCCCCCCCCCCTCCTTGACTCACCCACCACCAGGATGATCATCTGTGTCCACGCGTACTGCGCACATTGGTACAGAAACATGCTCTCCTACACCCCTCTGCCCTCCGCCCCCGAAGGGCCCACTCCTTCCCTCCCTTCCCCTCATGCACCCACCACCAGGATGATCATCTGCGTCCACGCGTACTGCGCATACTGGTACAGAAACATGCTCTCCTACACCCCTCTGCCCTCCGTCCCCTCCGCCCACTCGTTCCCTCCCCTCCCCTTATGCACC
Organism: Chlamydomonas sp. UWO 241; assembly: GCA_016618255.1. Classification (NCBI taxonomy): domain Eukaryota; kingdom Viridiplantae; phylum Chlorophyta; class Chlorophyceae; order Chlamydomonadales; family Chlamydomonadaceae; genus Chlamydomonas; species Chlamydomonas priscui. The sequence goes on from VFSX01000023.1 coordinate 57,346, forward strand.
CACCACCAGGATGATCATGTGCGTCGATGCGTACTGTGCACACTGGTACAGGCACATGCTCTCCTACACCCACCTGCCCTCCGCCACCACACGCCCCTGCCTTGCCTCCCCTCCCCTCATGCACCCGCCACTAGGGTGACCATGTGCATCCATGCATACTGCGCAAACTGGCACAGCACATGCTCCCCTCCGCCCTCCGCCCGCTGCCCCCACCCACGCGCTCCTGCCTTCCCCCCCCTCCCCTCATGCACCCACCACCAGGATGGTCATGTGCGTCCATGCGTACTGCGTTCAAGCACATGCTCGCCTACACCCTTGTGCCCTCCGCCTGCCACCCACGCGCCCCTTCCTTCCCTTCCCTCCCCTCATGCACCCACCACTAGGGTGATCATGTGCATCCATGCGTACTGCGCAAACTGGTACAGGCACAAGCTCCCCTCCGCCCTCCGCCCCCGTGCGCTCCCACATGCACCCACCACTAGGATGGTCATGTGCGTCCATGCATACTACGCAAACTGGTACAGGCACATGCTCTCCTACACCCCTCTGCCCTTCGCCACCACACGCCCCTTCCTTCCCCCCCCCCTCCCCTCATGCACCCACCACCAGGATGACCTTGTGCGTCCATGCATACTGCGCAAACTAGTTCTAGCACATGCTCCCCTCCGCCCTCCGCCCCCACCCACACGCTCCTGCCTTCCCTTCCCTCCCATCCCCTCATGCACCCACCACTAGGATGACCATGTGTGTCCATGCGCACTTCGCAAACTGGCACAGTCACATGCTCTCCTACACCCCTCTGCCCTCAGCCACCACACACACCGTCCTTCCCTTCCCTCCCCTCATGCACCCACCACTAGGGTGACCATGTGCGTCCATGCATACTGCGCAAACTGGTACAGGCACATGCTTCCCTCCGCCCTCCGCCCCCGCGCGCTCCCTCATGCACCCACCACGAGGATGATCATGTGCGTCCATGCGTACTGTGCAAACTGGTGCAGGCACATGCTCCCCTCCACCCCTCTGGCCTCCGCCCGCCACCCACACGCCCCTTCCTTCCCTTCCCTCCCCTCATGCACCCACCACGAGGATGATCATGTGCATCCACGCGTACTGCGCAAACTGGTACAGACACATGCTCTCCTACACCCCTCTGCCCTCCGCCCCCACACGCCCCTGCCTCCCCTCTCCTCCCCTCATGCACCCACCACTAGGATGACCATGTGCGTCCATGCGTACTGCGCAAACTGGCACAGTCACATGCTCTCCTACACCGCTCTGCCCTCCGCCACCACACGCCTCGTCCTTCCCTCCCCTCCCCGCATGCATCCACCACTAGGATGACCATGTGCGTCCATGCGTTCTGCGCAAACTGGCACACACACATGCCCCCATCCGCCCTCCGCCCCCACCCACACGCTCCTGCCTTCCCTTCCCTCCCATCCCCTCATGCAACCACCACTAGGATGACCATGCGCGTCCGCGCATACTGCGCAAACTGGCACAGGCACATGCTCTCCTACACCCCTCTGCCCTCTGCCACCACACGCCCCTTCCCTCCCTTCCCTCCCCTCATGCACCCACCACTAGGATGACCATGTGTGTCGACGCGTACTGCCCAAACTGGCACAGCACATGCTCCCCTCCGCCCTCCGCCTCCGCCACCACACACCCCTTCTGTCCCTTCCCTCCCCTCATGCACCCAATACCACGATGATCATGCGTCCATGCATACTGCGCACACTGGCATAGTCACATGCTCCTCCCGTTTTCCACCCCCGCGCGCTAACTCATGCACCCGCCACCAGGATGGCCATATGTGCGTCCATGCATACTGCGCAAACTGGCACAGGCACATGCACCCCTCCGCCCTCCGCCTCCGCGCGCTCGCTCATATGCACCCACCACGAGGGTGATCATGAGCGTCCACGCGTAGGGGCACAGGCACATGCTCTTTTACACCCGTCTGCCCTCCGCCCCCCACCCACGCGCTCCTGTTTTCCCTTCCCTCCCCTCCTCTCATGCACCCACCACGAGGATGGTCATGTGTGCCATGCGTACTGCGCAAACTGGCACAGTCACATGCTCTCCTACACCACTCTGCCCTCCGCCACCACACACACGCTCATGTCTTCCCTTCGCTCACCTCCCCTTATGCACCCACGCGCTCCTGCCTTCCCTCCCCTCCCCGTATGCACCCACCACGAGGATGATCATGTGCGACCATGCGCTCCCTCATGCACCCACCTCTAGGATGATCATGTGTGTCCATGCGTAGGGGCACAGGTACATGCCCCCCTCCGCCCTCCGCCCCCACCCACGCGCTCCTTCCTTCCCTCTCATCCCCTCATGCACCCACGACTAGGATGACCATGTGTGTCCATGCGCACTTCGCAAACTGGCACAGTCACATGCTCTCCTACACCCCTCTGCCCTCAGCCACCACACACACCGTCCTTCCCTTCCCTCCCCTCATGCACCCACCACGAGCATGACCATGTTAGTCCATGTGCGTCCATGCGTACTGCGTCCATGTTAGTCCATGTGCGTCCATGCGTACTGCGTTCAAGCACATGCTCGCCTACACCCTTGTGCCCTCCGCCTGCCACCCACGCGCCCCTTCCTTCCCTTCCCTCCCCTCATGCACCCACCACTAGGGTGATCATGTGCATCCATGCGTACTGCGCAAACTGGTACAGGCACAAGCTCCCCTCCGCCCTCCGCCCCCGTGCGCTCCCACATGCACCCACCACTAGGATGGTCATGTGCGTCCATGCATACTACGCAAACTGGTACAGGCACATGCTCTCCTACACCCCTCTGCCCTTCGCCACCACACGCCCCTTCCTTCCCCCCCCCCTCCCCTCATGCACCCACCACCAGGATGACCTTGTGCGTCCATGCATACTGCGCAAACTAGTTCTAGCACATGCTCCCCTCCGCCCTCCGCCCCCACCCACACGCTCCTGCCTTCCCTTCCCTCCCATCCCCTCATGCACCCACCACTAGGATGACCATGTGTGTCCATGCGCACTTCGCAAACTGGCACAGTCACATGCTCTCCTACACCCCTCTGCCCTCAGCCACCACACACACCGTCCTTCCCTTCCCTCCCCTCATGCACCCACCACTGATGATGATGATGATGATGGATCTTACAGTCTGTGTGACACCAGTAATGATGTATAAGACCGGTGTCGGCGCTAGCGCCCGACACCTTAAACTCAGTTTCAGTGGGAAACTGGCTGGCTACCTGGTAGGGGTGAGGGTAAACCCCCACACGCGCGCACGCACTGGACCTAGACAGGACACTGGGCCCCAGATCCACCCTATACCACCCAGGTAGTGACAGCAACGCATTGTTGGTGTGCGCCTGTGTTCTACTACTAGTCCCGCCGCCGCCATTGGCTCCAGCAATCTCCTCCATGCCCGCCAGCAATCTCCTCCACGCCCGCCAGCAATCTCCTGTATGCCCGCCAGCAATCTCCTCCATGCCCGCCAGCAATCTCCTGTATGCCCGCCAGCAATCTCGTCCATGCATGGGCGCCGCCATGCGATCTCCATGCGCCGCGCCGCGCTCCATGCGCGCCAGCACTCGTACCACCCGCCTCATTCCCGTTCTTTAGCCATTCCCCGTGACACCTATGGCTGATCCTTGTTCCGCCGTCCCCTTTGGCATCTGTAACCCGTATCCTCTCCCTGTAGCCTCATTCCCCGTTCTTAACCGCCATCTCCATTATGGTGCCCGCCCGCTGGTGGGGCCTCGCCTCGCCCCATGCCGCACGGCTAGTGTATTGATTGCTGCGCCATCTATAATCTGCGCCTTGGGGCAGGGAACCCCTGCGCCACAACCTCCTCACAAAGCCTAGCCGCATGTGCCTCGCTTCCCATGTTTCTCAATTTCTCGCCATCCGCTTCCATGCTGCCGCCTGCAATCTCCTCCACGCCCGCGAGCAATCTCCTCCATGCCCGCCAGCAATCTCCTCCATGCATGCACGCGCAGAGCGCCGCCATGCAACCCCATGCGCCGCGCGCGCCATGCGCGCGCCGCGCCCGCCAGCTCCCGTAGCCTCATTCCCCGTTCTTTACCCATGCGCCGTGACGCATTAGCCTTGTCCGCCGTCCTCTGGCATGCATAACCCGTAGCCTCATCCCCGGTAGCCGCATTCCCCGTTCTTAGCCGCCATCTCCATTATGGTGCCCGCCCTCTGGTGGGGCCTCGCCTCGCCCCATGCCGCACGGCTGGTGCATCGATCGCGTCGCCATCTAATAATCTGCGCCTTGGGGCAGGGAACCCCTGCGCCGCAACCTCCTCACAAAGCCTAGCCGCATGTGCCTCGCTTCCCATGTGCGTCCATGCATACTGCGCAAACTGGTACAGGCCCATGCTCTCCTACACCCTCTGCCCTCCGCCCCCACCCATGCGCTCCTGCCTTCCCTTCCCTCCTCTCATGCACCCACCACCAGAATGATCATGTGCGTCCATGCGTACTGCGCAAACTGGCACAGGCACATGCCCCCCTCCACCCTCCGCCCCCACCCACACGCTCCTGCCTTCCCTTCCCTCCTCTCATGCACCCACCACCAGAATGATCATGTGCGTCCATGCGTACTGCGCAAACTGGCACAGGCACATGCCCCCCTCCGCCCTCCACCCCCACCCACACGCTCCTGCCTTCCCTTCCCTCCTCTCATGCACCCACCACCAGAATGATCATGTGCGTCCATGCGTACTGCGCAAACTGGCACAGGCACATGCCCCCCTCCGCCCTCCACCCCCACCCACACGCTCCTGCCTTCCCTTCCCTCCTCTCATGCACCCACCACTAGGATGACCATGTGCGTCCTCACGTACTGCGCACTGGTACAGTCACATGCTCTCCTACACCCCTCCGCCCTCCGCCCCCCACCCACGCGCTCCTTCTTTCCCTCTCCTCCCCTCATGCACCCACCACGAGGATCAACATGTGTGTCCACGCGTACTGCGCAAACGGGTACAGTCACATGCTCCGATACAGCCCTCTGCCCTCCGCCCCGCGCGCCCTTCCTTCCCTTCCATGCACCCACCACTTCGATGATCATGCGTGCGTCCATGCGTGCTGCGCAAACTGGCACAGTCACATGCTCTCCTACACCACTCTGCCCTCCGCCACCGCACGCGCGCTCCTGTCTTCCCTTCGCTCCCCTCCCCTTATGCACCCACGCGCTCCTGCCTTCCCTCCCCTCCCCTCATGCACCCACCACGAGGATGATCATGTGCGTCCATGCATACTGCGCAAACTGGTACAGCATGAGGCCGCGCTTGAGGGACAGCACAAACGCGATGATGCCGGCGCAGTAGGCAAAGTAGGAGATAAGGAGGTGGCGGTGTAGGAGCCACGTGAGCAGGCGCGCGGACGTCTCGTTGCGCGTTATTTGGACGAGGATGTTGGGCTTGATGATTCTGCGTGAGCGTGTGCGTGCAGGATAAGCAGTGGTGCAGTGTTTATGAGAAAGAGGCAGAGAAAGAGGCAGAGAGAGAGAGAGAGAGAGAGAGAGAGGGAGGGAGGGAGAGAGAGAGAGGAGAGAGAGGAGGTGGCGGTGCAGCAGCCACGTGAGCAGGCGCACGGACGTCTCGTTGCGCGTTATTTGGACGAGGATGTTGGGCTCGATGCATGCGCGTGCGTGCATGCATGCGTGGTGGGCGTGTGCAGTGAGTAGGGGAGGGAGGGAGCGAGGGAGCGAGGAAGCGAGGGAGCGAGGAGGCGAGGGAGCGGGGAGGCGAGGGAGCGAGGGAGCGAGGGAGAAAGGGACAGAGAGAGAGGAGAGAGAGGAGCAGGTGGTGGTGCAGCAGCCAGGTGAGCAGGTGCGCGGACATCTCGTTGCGCGTTATTTGGACAAGGATGTTGAGCTTCATGATCCTGCACGAGCGTGTGTTCAGGGAGGGCGCGTGCAGTGCTGCAGTGAGTAGAGGAGAGAGAAGGAGACGGAGAGAGGGAGGGAGAGAGGGAAAGAGACAGACAAAGGGGCAGACGGATAGAAAGACAGAGAGCCAGATAGAGAGAGAGTGGGAGGTGGCGGTGGAGCAGGCGCGCGGATGTGAGCAGGCGTGCGGGCGTGAGCAGGCGTGCGAATGTGAGCAGGCGTGCGGATGTGAGCAGGCGTGCGGACGTGAGCAGGCGTGCGGATGTGAGCATGCGTGCGGACGTGAGCAGGCATGCGGAAGTTTTGTTGCGCGTAATCTGGGCCAGGAAGTTGGGCTATATGATTCTGCGCATACACGCGTGCAGGGTGGGCAAGTGCAGTGCTTCACTGAGTAGGGGAGAATTTACTTCCGCGGATCAGGCGGCGCCTCAGTTGCGCCGACCGCCTCAAGCGTCGCCTCAGGCGCCGCCCCGATCGCCTTTGGCGCCCACCACCGCCTGAGGCGCACCCCCGACCGCCTCAGGCGGTATCACTGCATTCACTTGCGCGGATCAGACGATGAGGCTGTGGTAGGGCTGCCGGCGGAGGGCGCGTCCGCTGCACCCCGACAAGCACTGCGCTGCTGCGCGTAACCCGTGTGAGATCCCGCTTATCCACCGCCCATGTTGTTGAATGCTGTGGCCGTGTCTGCTGAGATTTTACCAGCTTTCACGTGCAACACCGCCCACGGGTGTTGGTCCTCACCTGATGTACAAGTAGAACGCCGCAACCGCAAAGAAGTACCACTGCTGTGCCCTGAACCCAGGGAGCCTGTGGTCCTCCAGGTCCATCCGCCCCAGGCGGAAGACTTCCTTGATGATCATGACCTGGGTTTGAGGTGGCAGCAGCAGCAGCAGCAGCGGCAGCAGCGGCAGCAGCGGCAGCAGCAGCGCATGGGTAGAGGTGAGTGGGCAGGAGCAGTGCCATTCTGCTCTGCTCATCCTTTGGGTCCATGCGCCCCAGGCGGAAGACCTCCGATGATGATCATTACCCGGGGTTGGGGCGGCAGCAGCAGCGGCAGCAGCGCAAGTGGTCAGGAGCATCGGAATCAGCGTGCAAGTGAGTGGGAGCAGCAGCAGCAGCAGTAGCAGCAGCAGGTGAACGGAAGGGGAGGAGGAGCCTTCTGCAGGGGCGACGCCCCACAGGTAGCGGATGGAGGGGCGCTCCGATGGCCACCCTTTCCTACTTCTGTTCCTCCCTGTCATGCCTGCCAGCCCACCCATCCACAAGCACGCAAGCGAGCGCACAACACGCGCATGCAGAGTATGACCAGGCACATGCCCTCTCCACACCACCGCCCCGTCCACCGCACGGCCCGCCCTGCCCTGCCACGCCCTGCCACGCCTTCCAGCCTCACATGAGGGCACACACGCACCTGCAGCTGCATGACGAAGCATGTGACCGGAACATGCCCTCCCCACACCGCCGCCCCCGTCCACCGCACAACCCGCCCTGCCCTGCCCTGCCACGCCTTACAGACCCACACGCACCTGCAGCAGCATGACCAAGCATGTGACCGGAACGTGCCCGCTCCTCACCACCGCCCCCGTCCACCGCACGACCTGCCCTGCCCTGCCCTGCCCTGCCCTTTCCCATCTTCAAGCCCAACACGAGCGCACACACATACCTGCAGCAGCAGGACCAAGCGCGTGACCGGAACGTGCCCGCTCCACACCGCCCACACCGTCCACCGCAGGATCCGCCCTGCCCTGCCCTGCCCTGCAACGCCTTCCAGCCTCACACGAACGCACACACGCACCTGAAGCAGCATGACCAAGCATGTGACTGGAACGTGCCCGCTCCACACGACGCCCCCGTACAGCAGGATCAGCACGACCGTCGAGTACGTGCGCGTCTTGAGCGACGCGAGCTTCTTCTTCCTTGCAGCTGCGCGCTCGGCAGCCTGCGTGGTGAAGTAATGAGCGCGTTGCGTGTGTGTGTGTGTGTGTGTGTGTGCATGTGTGTGTGCGTGCGTGTGCGTGTGTGTGCGCATGTATGTGTGCGTGTGTGCGTTCGTGTGCACATTTGTGCAAAAGCGCACTCGCATGCTCATGGCCGGCCAAAATGGTGGCGATGGTGGATGAGCTCGTCAGCTGCATGTAGCCTTACAGACCTACACGCATGCCGCACCCATCAGTCACTGATGGCGCTGCGCGAGTGCGTGATGTACCGTCCGCATGGGGGCCATGCAGCCATGCGGCCATGCATGGACCCATGCGCCACCCACCGGGTCTGTCACGGGCTGCTCCTCCTTCACCGCCGGAGCACCAACATCCTCTCTAGTGGCGCCGGTCACTACAGTGCGAGGGTGGTGGCGCATCGATCGTATCAACAGGTGGGCTTCGCTCCCGATTGTTGTTGCGTGTCACCCTCGCTCCCCACATTGCAGCGATGGTATACATCGGCATGCGAGTGTGCATGTGGGGTGGGTGGGACAAGAAGCAGGCGCACATTGGGCAGAGGCATCTCTCTCTGCCTCCGCCCCGTCGACCGCTCGCGTTCGCCGCGTCGCCACCATCGTGCGCTCGATTTGACTACTCTCTTGTAAAGCGCGGTACGCGAGGCCGAATAACTTTCAACCTTTTCCACCCCCACACCTTCCACTCATGGAAGCATGATGATGATGAGAGTTTTACAATCCACTTCTGGCGGTCACACGTACGGTTCCAAAGCTCCAGTGGGACTTAGAGAAACAAGGCTCAAGGCCCACAAAAGGTCAAGCTACAAGTAGCCCACGGTAACGCCATCCACACTTGGTGGCGGGCGCCAAGCAAGCAGCACCACTGTGCAGGCTGCACACCCAGCCCCTCAAATGGCCAGAGGGCGGACCCAAGGTATAAAACCATGAAGGGACCAAAAAGCCCTCCCCCAGACCACCGGAAGCGGGGCTAGTAGCACACCCGCCGCAGCACTCTACTCAGCGACCACACCGCACCCGCCACCGCACGCGTGTGGCGCCACCTCCCCTTCAAAAACACTCCCAGAGGGGATGCCAACTAGCAAACAGGTGCAGCCACCCGCTCGCCGTCAACCACGAGGCGCGAGCGGTGGAACTGCGCCCGCTTGCCCGCATGATGATGATGAGAGTTTTACAATCCACTGCCGGCGGTCACACGTTCGGTTCCAAAGCTCCAGCGGGACTTAAGAGAGCAGGCACAAGGCCCACCAAAAAGGTCAAGCTACAAAAATAGCCCACGGTAGCGCCAACCAGCATGGAAGCACAGAGCAACAGGGACTGGCTGGTTTCGAGCCAGATAGTTAGGTTTTAAAAGTGGGTGATATACAAGGGGGTTTGCTAGGGATTGGAGGGGGGGGGGGCTGGTTGGGGGGGAGGGGCGTGGGAACGCGGTTGGTTGCGGCGTGGTGCGGTGGCGCCGTGGTGTGGGCGCTCGGCATGCGTGGGGGCGGTGAGAGATTATTCCACGAATTTGTGCTGATGAATCAGGATCCTGCAGTTGCCCAGCAGTGCAGGCTGAGCTGGAACCAGGCATGTTTGGGTTTAAAAGTTTTTGAGTGCATCAATCAGGACTGCTGTACCACATTTACATGTAGAAATGGAGTACGTCCTTATATCCCGGCTGATAGACGGGCCCGGCTGACGTGGCGGAGCCGGATAGGCCGGGTAGTCCGGACTCGGACTCCACACTTTCACTTTCACTCAAAATCTGCAGCCCCAACACACCCAAAATCATCGTCCTACACCCCAGGTCTAACTGTGGCCCAGTGGGGAACGATTGGCAGGATTTCACACGATTACGTGCGTGCAAACGCACATGCAGTGCCGACGCGGGTCCAAGCGGGACGCCGATAGCGCCGATAGCACGCGCTAAATGGAATCAGCAGGAGGCGGGGGTGCAGGAGGGCGTGCTGGGCGTCCTCTGACAGCACCAATCACACAAGGGGGCGCTGATGAATGGGCGCTGTCCACCTCCCCCACCAGCGGGCGTACAGTGACGAGGACCCCACTCATGCGCGCCGCAAGGGCAGGCTCCTCAGCCCTCCTCGTCCAGCTGCTCAAAAGCGGCGCAACAGTGAACCTCCAGAGCCCGGACGATGGAGCCACAGCGCTGCACGAGGCCTCCAAGTGTCCCAATGGGGAGGCAGCGCTAAATAACATACAGACGCTGCTCTCTCATGGCGCAAACAGGGAGCTGACGGATGTGGCCGGACGGAGGCCCCTGGACGTGTTCATGTCGTTGCAGCAGGCAGCATCCAGCGGCAGCACGCCACCCACGACCGGGGAGCAGGCGGAGGTGCGGCAGGGCGCGGTGGCATGGCACATGTTTTGGCTCGCTTTGGGGGGTTTGTGTTTGTTCAACCACCATGATGCCCTGCACTTGCCTCCCCGCAGACGAGCAGCGCACGCAGCGCCATGGCATCTGGCAGGCAACCCGGGGCAGCCGATCCTGCGCAGCACTCGCGAGCCGGGTCGCCCGCCAAGACGGAAGACCCCAACGACGTCAACTCGGCCGAGTTCCGCATGTTCCGATTCAAGGTGGGAGACGTAGGGCCAGAGGAGGTTGGGAGGGGGCGTTTTGGGGGTAGGCATGGCTGCGCCCGCATTTCCATGGGGCACACGCATGCAGTGCCCTCCCCCCGTCTCCCCGCCCCCTCCCTTGTGCGTAGCATCCCTGTATGCCGGGCCCGGCCCCTGCCCTGTGCTTCCCCCCGCCGGGGGACCACCAACCCACCCACCCACCTGCCACGACTCGCGACTGGTCGTCACAACGTGCACACGCGCAGGTTGAGCCCTGCCCTCACCTGGAGACGCTCCACGACCACGACTGGACTGAGTGTCCGTACGCGCACCCGGGCGAGAAGGTGGGGCCTGCTGGGGAAACAGCCGAATGATCCGCCCTCCCTCCACTACTCGCCACCCCTTCAGCTTGCCGCTCGCACCCCGACGCACTCTGATGCAGAACACTCTGACGCAGCACACACAGCACACACAGAGCACACACACTCCCTCTGTGCGCAGGCACGGCGGCGCGACCCCCGGCGCTACGCGTACATCTGCAGCGCATGCCCCGACTTCCGCAAGGGCACGTGCAAGCGCGGGGACGGCTGCGCGTTTGCGCACGGCGTGTTTGAGTCGTGGATGCACCCCAGCAAGTACCGCACACAGCTCTGCAAGGAGGCAGGCAACTGCTCGCGCACTGTGTGCTTCTTTGCGCACTCGCTCTCGGAGCTGCGCATGCAGGGCACGGACACCGCCGCACCCTCGACCGGGCCCGCGCAACCGCCTGTCGGGCCTGCGCACCAACTGCTGCTGCCAGCCCCCGCCGCCCCTGCAGCCGAGGACTCCTCCACGTCGGCGTCATCGGGGCTGCCGTCTGCCGAGCTCTCGCTGTCGTCGTTGTTCACGCTGGCGTCGCAGGGCTCGCAGGGGTTCGACAGCCGGGACGTGAGTACGCGCACGCGCATGCATGGGGTCGCATGAGAGTAGCTTGATCTGTACACATGGTGGTTCTTTGGGTGTCTGTCTGGGCAACACTATCAGATGCAGTAGAACTGGCAGCCTAAAGGGTACGCATTCACACCTGCGTGCACTCGCGCACTCGGCTGACGCGCACCTGTGCACCCGCGCCCCGCCACCCCTCTCGCAGCCGAGCTGGAGCGGCATGGAGGGTGGGTCGTGGTCTGGTCCGTTCGCCAGCCTTGGCAGCGGTCTCGGGTCTGCTGCCAAGGTGGCGCTGTTGCCGCAGGGCGACGCGAAGGGGCGGGGCACTCAGTGGGACTCGGTGCTGCAGGGCAGTGGGAGCTCGGACGCGGCGACGCTGACGTCTCTGATGGAGCGGCTGAGCGCTTCGCAGGTCCACATGTCGGCTCCAAGGGCGCTGCCAGGGGTGCTGCCAGGCGCGATGCAGGGCCCCGCGCCGATGGGGGCGATCGCGGCGGCGATGCAGCAGTTGTCGGCGCAGATGCAGGCGCAGCAGCAGCCGCTTCAGGTTCAGTCACTGCAGCAGCAGGCGGCGCAGCAGCAGCAGCAGGCGCAGCAGCAGGCGCAGCAGGCGGCGCAGCAGCAGGCGCAGCAGCAGCAGGCGGCGCAGGCGGCGCTCCAGCAGGTGGCGCAGCAGGCACAGCAGCACGGGCAGCGCATGGGCGCGTCGCTGGGCGGCGGAGGCTACCTCTCGTCGCAGCTGCAGCGCAGCGGCTCCCTCGCAGGCGGCATGGGAGCCCGTGGGCAGCTGGTCAGCCCGGCGACGCGGCTGCCGGGCCGCAGCCTGCCTGGCAGCGGGCGCATCAACCCCGACAGTGTTCCGGAGCACGGCGTGTCGCCGCTTGGCGAGCGCCGCACGGCCCCTCTCTCGCCCGCCCACCTCTCGCCTGCCCACCTCACCTACCCTTCGTCGCACGAGTACGCTCTCATGGGCGGCGTACCTGTCCCACCACAGCTGCAGCAGCCGCAGCCGCAGCAGCCGCAGCAGCAGCAGCCACTGCTGGACATGGCGCTCCAGACGGGCGGCAGCGGCAGCTACCAGCACTCACTCGACCGCCAAAACGCCGCGCTCGCACACTCGGTGCACTTGCTTGCGCAGCTATCGCCGGCGCAGCTCGCGATGCTACAGCAGCAGCAGCAGGCGCAGGCGCAGCATGCGCAGGCGCAGCATGCACAGGCGCAGCATGCGCAGGCGCACCTGCAGGCGCAACAGCAACATCAGGCGCTGAGGGCGCACCATCAGCTGCAGCAGCAGCAGCAGCAGGCAGCGCACACGCTCGCAGGGCAGTTGTCTCATGACGCGCACGCTCGCAGGGCAGCAGTCTCGCGGAGGCACTCGTCGCACACGGAGCTTGTCTCGCCGCTGCAGGCTCGGCTCGGCCCACACAGCGGGCCCCTTAACGCGTCCTCGCCGCAGCAGGTGCGCAGCGCAAGCACAGGAAGCACTGGTACACTGTCGTGGGGCGCGCCTGCACTGCCTGCGCCCTCGCCCCTCGGCTACGCTGCGGGCGGCGGCAGCAACAGCGGCGGCGCGCCAGGCGGCGGACTGTTTGGCGAATTCGTGCAGGACCCACGGCACACGCAGTCGCCGAGGCTCGGGTGAGGCCCGATTGGGGTCGGGGTCGCGCATCGCCGTGCAGCAACACGGTGGGCCAGCAGGGCTGCCGGCCTTCAGCACTGGAGCGTTCGGAGTGCACGCGGCCGCCCGACCTCTGGCGCTGCGTGTGCCGGAGCTGTGGTCTGGTTGTGTGGATGCACAATTCAAACTGACTGGTCGCGGCGGCCAGACACTCTCTCCCGACCGGTCGGGATGCTTTGTGGCCGCGCTTGACACCTGGCCTTGAATCCAATTTTCTCGAGGTGATGATGACAGATAGACAGGCACCAACTCAAGCACACGCACACCAGGCCGCGGGAGTGCGCCGTGGCAGTGCTTGGCTTGGCTTCCGTTTCATTTGTGCATTTCATTTGTGCGCATAACAGCCAGCGCTCACCGCCAGGTGTTCCCTTTCTCACCCCCTTGCTCGCTGTCGTAACGTTGCCCCACACGATCACTGGCAATCACAACACACGCACACATATAGTCACTGTGCACGTACACGCACAGGTGCACGTGGGGGCACATGGCTTTCTCAGGTTTTACACGCACGCTCCCATCGGGTGTGGATTAAAGAGAGATGCGCGGCAGCTGAGTGCCAGCGCCTACCGTGCAGGTGCACACAGAGAGCATAGCAATGATGCGTACAACGTGTATACGCTCGGGGGCACGACCAGTGCCAAGCAGCTTAACTGCTTCTGGGGATCTGCACACTACCCCAGTCCATTCAACAGTTGATATATTTCCCCAATTTATTTGCTATCGACTTTTTTTTATTGTTCGCCCACTTGAGCATGGCGCTGGGCACTCTGCTGTGTGCCCACGGTGTGTCAACTATGTGTCCGCCGTAAGTGTGCATCGCCCACTAGACAGCAGCATGACGGTGGGCACCCTTGCTGTCGACGGCGCTTTGGCCACCGGTCAACGGTTTTTCCAACGAGGGGAGCTGGACTGCTCTTCGTGTGGTGGCATTTCAATCTGAAGCCCACTTACTGAGCACTTCTGCTGCACCTATTCTTACCAATACGTTGACTTTTGAGATGGTGATGATGATGATGGGGGTTACACCCAAGGAAGCCTCTCGTCTCGTACAAGGTGTATACGACCGTGCTAGGCGCGTAGTGCCCGATCGCGAGCACGTTACTGGGAAGGCTGGCTTCTGGTGATAGGAGGAGCCGCCACTTGTGTGGTCGTGTCTAACCGCCCCCGTGCACTTAAATGCCAACCCACAGCATAGCATGAGCGCACCGCCAGGTCCCCTAGCAGTAGTAGCAATTGCTTGTTAAAGTGGGAGGTTGTGGGCTTATAAAATGGCGGCCGTGTAATAAAACGTTGACTCGTCAGCGGGTCCGACGCTGGCACATCGCTTGGCAAATCTTTGGGGCCACCAACTGCAGTACACCGCGAATGGCACAGCACATTGCAGGTCCTCGGGGAATCAAGGTTGGATTGCCTAACTGCCGCATCAGCTCAAAACTCAAATCGCGCGCTTCAAGTCAATTAGTCCTCCTGATCTTTGTCTGCTTGTGTTTCGTATGTGAAAGCACGAAAACAAAAAGTTTGTCATTGTCGCGAACAAACCCAGGATGAATCAGCCCCGGGTGTGGTTGTTCATAAATGCCTGCACGTGCGTCCAAAGCCATTGTCGTCATCACGGGAAGCTCAGACTGGGCTTGGACCGAACACACACGTTGCGCTCAAACCTCATGCGTGCTCGTCTTCCCGCTCGCCGTTAAGGCGACACAGTCTCTGTCCGCATGGCGCCGTGCGACGCCCAGTGCCAATCTGCAGCCCCACTAAAAAGCGCGCGAGCATCGCGTGGTCTGTTCAGCCCTGTTTGGAGGTGGTGCGAGTCGTGGAGGCAGACTCTCGCCGCGCAACCCCCCTCCAATGATAGCACTGTCAGCCACTGCATCCAGCGTCTGGATACAGCCGTGTAAACGTCGGCGGCCATCCACCTTTCTCCTTCCGCGGGTGCTGGTAGGCTGGCGCTAGCTTCCTAGTAGAGCCACCCTCGACTCCTAGTCTAGGCCTCAACTCACGCCCTGCGAGGGTCCTCCGGGCGCGCACAAGTAAAACCTGTGAAGCCTACTTCCGCGGCGCCGTGTGCACCGTGTTCGTCTGCACGTTGCTGCCAGCGGAAAACGGTGCCGGCCGCGGCTGGTTGAACAGCGTGTACGGAAACCTGCGCGGGGTCAGCTCCACGTTGTCGTAGTCGAAGTCGGGGTCGATCGCAAACGCCTCGACCGCGGTGTCGCTGTCGTCGCCGCCGCCTGCCCCGGCGCCTGCGGCAGCGCCGGCAGCGGCGGGCAGCGGCGCCGCGGAAGCGGCGGCAGCAGCAGCAGCGGCAGGTGCTCTCGCAGCCTCCCCCGCCCGCTCGCCCCCCACCGCCGAGCCTGCGGCTGCCGCGGCGACACCCCCCGCTGCGCTGCTCCCGCCGCCGCCGCCGCCGCTGCCGCTGCCGCCGCTGCCGCTGCCGCCGCTGCCGCGAGTTAGGTCGATCTCAAGGTCCACCTCGCCCCTTCCGCCTCTGCCTCCGCCGCCTCCGCCCCCTGGACCTGGAACCGCGCCGCTCCCACCGACCCCCGCACTGCCGCTCCCCTCGCCCTCCCCCTCTTCTTCGCCACCGCCCCCGAGCCCCATCGCTGCCAGCATCTGCGCGGTGTTGACGGCCGTGTTGGGCACGAGGCGCGCGTCCGCGCCAGAGTCGGAGACCAGGGGCTCTCCGGGCAGCGTGGCCAGCGTGCCGGCGGCGGCGGCGGCGACGTCTGCATGGCAGTGTGTGTTGTGTCGTGGTGGGTGGGTGGGTGGAGTAAGCATGCAGGAGGACGGCACACACACTCGCTCGGCCGCCCCGTACCTGCGCGCGCAACGGCCTCCTCCCCCTCGGCCCCCCCCCCCCCGCGACCGGGCTCCGGCAGGACCGACGGGTCCGCCCAGTCGGGGAGCATGTCCAACAGCGCGCCGCGCCGCCCGGGGTGCACCTCCTCGAATTCCACCGCTTCGTCGTCCTCCCTGCCGCTGCCCGCGGCCGCGCGCGGCAGCGGCGGCGCGCCCGGCAGCTTCCCGGCAGCCGCGCGGACCCTGATCTCGTCCTCGCGCGTCATCACGCACGACTCTGCGGCCGACGCAGGCGCCAGTGCCGGTGCAGCGGCAGCGCGGGGCGCGGGCGCGGGCGCGGCACGCCCGCCGCCCGAGGCCGGGAAGGACATGCCCCGGAGCTCGTCCTCGAGCGTGCGTACAGGGCCACCAACGCTGCCGGCTGCTGCTGCTGCTGCGTCGCCGCCGCCGCCCTGCCTCGCCGCCCACGCGCGCTGCGCCCGCTGCGCCGCCTGCGCTGCCTGCGCCGGCGACAGAGAAGGGCAGGCGAGATCAGAGCAGGTCAGGCCGGGTCAGGGTCGGTCAGAATCAGATCAGGCCAGGTTCCGGCCAGGCCAAATCAGAGCAGCGCACAGGCCGGAATCAGAGCAGGTACAAATCAGAGTAGGTCAGTAAGAGCAGGTCAGTAAGAGCGGAACACAGCAGGCTGTGATCTAGGCCACATCAGGTCAGAGCAGATCTCACCAGAGTCCGTCAGATCGGTCAAGTAAGAATCAGAGCAGGTCGGATCAGAGCAGGTTAACATCAGAGCAGGTCAGACCACAGCAGTTCACAATCAGAGCAGAGTAGGCCGGATGAGGACAGGTCGAAAGCAGAGCACAGGCCGGAATCAGAGCAGGTCAGAATCAGAGCAGGTCAGCAAGACCAGGGCAGTACGACTAGAGCAGGTTGGACAGAGCAGGTAGATCAGAATCGGCCTAAACCGTTGGATCACCTGCGCAGCAAACACGGCCCCAAACTGCTGCATCGCGGCGACGTGCGCCGCCGGGGCGCGGTTCGGGACGACAGCGGCTGCGCTCGGCATGTAGCCGTCTCCGACCACGGGTGTGCCGCCTCCGCCTGCCTCTGCAAAATCTGTGAAGTTGTCGACCTGTGAGTGTGTGTGTGGGGGAGGGTGTTTGTGTTTGTGCGCACGTGTGTGTTTGTGTGTGTGTGTGTGTGTGTGTGTGTGTGTGTGTGCCGCCGTCTGCGCCTGCCTCTGCGAAATCTGTGAAGTTGTTGATCTGTGTGTGTGGTGGGTGGGTGTATGTGTGTGTGGTGTGTGTGTGTGTATGTGTGAGTGCATGAGCGTGTGTGTGTGTGGGTGGGTGGGTGTGAGTGCGTGTGCGTGCATGTGTGTGTGTGTGTGTGTGTGTGTGTGTGTGCCGCCGCCACACAAACACACCTGCACCGCGCCCGGGCAAGAGCTTGGTGAACGGCTGATGCCACACACACACACGCACGAACCCACACGTGCATGCACACACGCACACACACACGCACACACGCACGCACGCACCTGCACCGCGCCCGGGGCATCTAGGATGCAAGAGCTGGATGAACGGCTGATGGCGCACACGACCGGCAGCCCATCCTCATCTAGCTCCTCAACTTGCACACCGGTGGTGAGCCAGTCGCCCTGCTCCAAGGGGACGTCGTCGTCCAGCTGTGTGTGTGTGTGTGTGAGTGTGTGTTTGTGTGTGTGCGTGTGTGTGTGTGTGTGCGTCGATCAATCGCCCTGCTCCAGGGGGACTTCGTCGTCCAGCTGTGGGGCAGTGTGTGCGTGTGTGTGTGTGTGTGTGTGTGTCTCCTCCGAAATTCCCCATTTTTGCAGGGTGCGGGGTGGCTAACGGAAACACTGGTCCTCACCTCGCCCGCCGCGTCCTCCCACTCCTTTCGCAGTGCGTCGACCGCCGGGGGCGCAAACAGCGTGCGCAGCGCGCGCGCAGCGGGGTTCTGTGCATGCGAGTGTGTGTGTGTGTTTTGTGTGTGTGTGTGTGTGTGTGTGTGTGTGTGTGTGTGTGCGTCGACAGCTGGCGGCGCAAACAGCCAGCGTGCGCCGAACGCGCGCGGCAGGGTCTTGCGTGCATGCAGGTTGGTGTGGGTGGTGGGTGGTGGGTGGGCGGGGGTGGGGGGAGGGAAGCAGGACATGCGTGTGTGTGTGTGTGTGTGTGTGTGTGTGTGCGTGAGTCTCGTACGCACTCACGATCTTCGGCGCGAGCTCCTCCTTTGATCCTGGCAGCAGGTTCATGAGCCGGTCGTAGCTCTCGTTGGGCTTTGCGCCGACAGCGCCGAAGAATGCCTGTTGGTGAACCAGGCGTGCAGAGAGACAACTGTGGGGCACCAGGTGCGACGGCCATGCGCGCATGGCATGCACACCCACATGGTCCCAGCGTGCCGTGAGTGCTGCCCTAACCCAGTGAGCGTGCATGCCAGGCAGTCATGCCAGGCAGTGATCACTCACGGCATACAAGGCATCCTCTGTGACGTTCGCTGGGTCATTTGCAGGCGCAGGGACCACCGCTGCCCCGTTGGAGGGCGGGGCACAGTTGGAGGCGTGCTCGCCGCCGCTGCTCGCCATGATCAGGGTGTATACAAAAGGGCGTTCATGAGAGAGAGAGAGAGATCTACACCTTCACACAAAACCGAAATTGCACCACTCTCTTTGTTTTTGTGGACCACAACCACATGGTACTGGACGCGGATTTGAGGCGGCGGGTCGTGCAAGCCGTGGAGGGGTGCATTGCGCCACAGCCGGAGGGAGCTACTGGCCTGCTTGCGCTCCTTGCCAGCCCGGCAGCTCAGGCAGATGCGGAGGCTTACGTGGGTGTGGCACACGACGTGCTGTGGCTGAAACTACAGGCGCCACACTCACAGGCAAGGTTTGCATGGGCGCATGCGCACGCCATGCATGCTGTGCTTTTGCCATGCGGGCAGCATGCGGGCATTGGTGCCCCCGGGTCGCCACGGCTGACACGACATGTCAGTGCCACCGCCCATCCATCGACGCGTGCACGCACACCAACACCAACACGCACACATGTCACACACACACATAGGTATCAACATAGGGTGTAAAACACTCACACACACACACACACTCTCTCTCTCTCTCACGTCCACCAACACACGCACACATGCCACACACACACACACAAACACACACGCGCCCGCAGACGCGGCTGCTCGCGCTGCAGCTGGCGGACCGCCTGTTTGTTGCCTCGCGCCCGTTCCGCCGGCGCGTGTGCGCCAACTTCCAGACGTTCCTGGAGCTCACGGTCGGCCACGCTGCGTCACGCCCGCTGCCCCCTCCTGTCAATGCAGCCGAGGCTCTGAGGGCGCGCGCGCTTGAGGTGGTGGAGCGGTGGTGTGACGCGCACGGGCGCACGTGCCCCCAGGTGATGTTGGTCGATGGTGCAGTCTCGTGCGGGCGCACCTAACAGGCAGCGTATACGTAGGAATCTTCGCTTGGTGTGCTGCTCCCGACAGTGGGGTGCGTGCGTGGGTGGGCACGCGCGCTCTCACGGTGGTGGAGTGTTGGTGTGACGCGCACGGGCGCACGTGCCCCCAGGTGATGGTGGGCGATGGTGCTACCTAACAGGCAGCGTACACGACTCTTTGCTGCCGGAGCACTGCATGGGAGGGTGGGTGGCTGGCTGGCTGGGTGTGTGGAGGGGTGAAGCGGTGGTGAGCGGTGGTGTGACGCGCACGGGCGCACGTGCCCCCAGGTGATGGTGGGCGATGGTGCTACCTCGCAGGCAGCGTGTGCGACTCTTTCCTCGGCTGTCACGCTGGAGCACTGCATGAGTGGGTGGGAGACTGGCTGGCTGGGTGTGGGGAGGGGGGGGGTGAAGCGGTGGTGGAGCGTTGGTGCGACGCGCACGGGCGCACGTGCCCCCAGGTGATGGTGGGCAATGGTGGTACCTAGCAGGCAGCGTATAGGACTCTTTGTTCGGCTTGCCACGCCCGAGCACTGCATGAGTGGGTGGCTGGCTGGCTGGCTGGCTGGGTGTGGAGAGGGTTGTGGGGAGGGTGAAGGGACGGTGGTGGAGCGTTGGTGCGACGCGCACGGGCGCACGTGCCCCCAGGTGATGGTGGGCGATGGTACTACCTAACAGGAAGTGTATACGACTATTTGCTCGGCTTGCCACGCCCGAGCACTGCATGAGTGGGTGGGTGGCTGGCTGGCTGGGTGTGTGTGTGGGGGGGGTACGTGGTGGTGGAGCAGTTTTGCGACGCGCACGGGTGCACGTGCCCCCAGGTGATGGTGGTCGATGGTGCGACTCGTTGCTCGGCTTGTCAGGCTAGAGCACTGCATGAGTGGGTGGCTGGCTGGCTGGCTGGGTGTGTGTGTGTGGGGGGGGGTGAAGCAGTGGTGGAGCGGTGGTACGATGTGCACGGGCGCACGTGCCCCCAGGTGATGGTGGGCGATGGTGAAGTCTCGTGCGGGTGCACCCAACAGGCAGTGTAAACGCAGGGGTCTTTGCTCGATGTGTTGCTCCCGACAGTGGGGTGCGTGCGTGGGTGGGTGCGCGTGCTCTCACGGTGGTGGAGTGTTGGTTTGACGCGCACGGGCGCACGTGCCCCCAGGTGATGGTGGGCGATGGTGCCACCTAACAGGCAGCGCATACGACTGTTTTGCTGCCGGAGCACTGCATGAGAGGGTGGCTGGCTGGCTGGCTGGGTGTGGGGAGGTGAAGGGACGGCGGAGCGGTGGTGCGACGCGCACGGTCGCACGTGCCTCCACGTGCATGGACAGCACGTGCGCGCCTTGTTGCCGTGCGCCACCAGCCAACACCGACACTCTTGCACACACACACACACACACACGCACACACACACACACACGCACGCCCTCCCCCTCTCCCCCGCCCCCAACACACGCACATACTCAACCACACGCACGCACGCAGGTCGTGGCAGGCGCCCGTTTCCTGCGTGACGTGCTCGGCCTGCGCCTGCCCGAGCTGCGTGCGCGCACACGCACACACACACACACACATACACACACACACACACACGCACCCCACCCCCTCACACTCAACCACACACACGCACGCAGGTCGTCGCAGGCGCCCGTTTCCTGCACGACGTGCTGGGCCTGCGCCTGCCCGAGCTGCGCGCGCGCGCGGCCGCGCGAGCAGCACACACGGCGGAGCGGCGGGGGCGCGCGCGGGAGCTGGATGCGCAGCAGGCTGCGGACGTTCCAGGGGCGCTGGTGATGCTTGAGGCAGATGCGCAGCCGCTTTTGGTGCGTCTGGGGTTTAGGGCCTAGGCTGGGGTTTAGGACCCAGTCTAGGGTTTTATCAGGGCTGCGTGTGCGTGTCGGTCGCGCGCTGGGCGTGTTGGCGTCTTTTGATCAGATTTGGGCCAGCAAGAAGATGCAAGTGCAGTCTAAGATGCGGGTTTACAACACTTTCGTGCTGCCCCACTTTCTGTACGACTGCGAAACATGGGCCCCTACTAAAACACAACTGACTCGATTGGAGGTTGCCCACTCTAACTGCCTTCGTCGCATTCTGGGTGTGCGCCTGGTCGACCGGCACAGATTAACTTATATTCGGCAGGCGTGCGACACTGAGCCAATTGAGAGCCTTGTGGCAAAGCGATCTATGCAGTGGCTAGGCCATGTGATGCGCATGCCGGCTTCTCGTCTTTCTCGTACGACTTTTGACTGCACAATGGATGTGGCTCGGCAGCAAGGCCGGCCTCCAGCCTCCTCCCGAGACTATTTTCTTAAGCTACTGATTTAGCAGCTAGGCAAAACTAGTGGCACTCGTTCTGATTGGAAGACTTTTTCGGACACGGCGTTTGAGCGTGCTCAGGATAGGGTCGGGTGGAGAGCCGTGGTGTACGGTCCGGCTGCCCCTCAGGCGCCGGCCCCTCCACCACGGCGGTCAAGTAGATTGGCAAGCGCCACTTGACCCCCTATCCCCTAGAAGCAGTTAGGACCTATTTTGGAGGCGTCGCACAATAGCTCTCCTTTTTGCTCTGGGACTACACGTTGGCAGGCAGCCGGCTGGTGGCTACCGCCCCTCACAAGTAATTGTTAGGGCCAGAACTGGACTTGGGTCTAGGCTGTGGTACTAGGACTAGAGGTAGTCTTTGCTGGAAAGCCGATGTAACTGTAACTGCGTGTGCTGGATGCGCAGCGGGCCGTGGACGTCCCAGGGGCACTGGCGACGCTCGAGGCGGACACGCGGCCGATTTTGGTGGGTCTGAGGGTTTGTGGGGGGCCTCGGGCTAGGGTTTAGGGCTGCGTGTGCTGAAAGTGCAGCAGGCTGCGGACGTTCCGCGCACGCTGTTGACGCTCGAGGCGGACGCGGGGCTGCTGACGGTGGGTCTGGGGGTTTGTGGAGGGCCCAGGCTAGGGTGTAGGGCTGCGTGTGCTGGATGCATAGTGGGCCGCGGACGTCCCGCGTGCTCTGGCGACGCTGGCTGCAGACGCGCTGCCGCTTATGGTGGGTCTGGGGTTAAGGGCCTAGGCTAGGCTTGATCAGGGCTGCGTGTGCTGGATGCGCAGCGGGCCGCGGACGTCCCGGGGGCGCAGGCGACGCTCGTGGCGGACGCGGGGCTGCTGATGGTGGGTCTGGGGGTTTGTGGGGGGCCTCAGGCTAGGGTTTAGGGCTGCGTGTGCTCTGGATGCACAGCGGGCTGCGGACGTCCCAGGGGCGCTGGCGACGCTCGTTGCATATGCGCGGTCGCTTTTGGTGGTCGAAGGGTTTGTGGGGGGCTCAGGCTAGGCTTTATGGCTGCGTGTGTTGGATGCGCAGCGGGCCGCGGACGGCCCGGGTGCGCTGACGACGCTCGTTGCAGATGTGCGGTCGTTTTTGATGGGTCTGGGGGTTTGTGGGGGGTCCCAGGCTAGGCTTTAGGGCCGAGTGTGCTGGATGCACAGGGGGCTGCGGACGTCTCGTGCGCTGGCGACGCTGGTTGCAGACGTGTGGCTGCTGGTGGTGGGTCTGGGGGTTTAAGGGGGCCTCGGGCTAGGGTTCAGGGCTGCGTGTGCTGGATGCGCAGCGGGCCGCGGACGTCTCACGCACGCTAGCGACGTTTGTTGCAGATGCGCGGTCGTTTATGGTGGGTCTGGGGGTTTGTGGGGGGGCTGAGGCTAGGGTGTAGGGCTACGTGTGCTGGATGCACAGGGGGCCGCGAAGGTCCCGGAGGCGCTAGCGACGCTCGAGGCGGGATGCGCAGCCGCGTTTGGTGGGTCTGGGGGTTTGTGGGGGGCACGGGCTAGGGTCTATCGGGGCTGCGTGTGCTGGATGCGCAGCGGGCCGCGGACGTCCTGGGGGCGCTGGTGACGTTTTTTGCAGATACACGGCCGCTGATGGTGGGTCTGGGGGTCTGTGGGGGCCTCAGGCTAGGGTTTAGCAGGGCTGCGTGTGCTGGATGTGCAGCGGGCCGCGGACGTCCCGGGGGCGCTGGCGACGCTCAAGGCGGACGCGGGGCTGCTGATAGTGGGTCTGGGGGGTTGTTGGGGGGCTCAGGCTAGGGTTTAGCGCTGCGTGTGCTGCGCAGCGGGCTGCGGACGTCCCACGCACGCTCGCGACGCTGGGGGCAGACGCGCGGCCACTTATGGTGGGTCTGGGGGTATGTGGGGGGGCTCAGGCTAGGGTTGAGAGGGGCGAGGGTTTGAGCCCCCCGACAGACTCCCAGTGAAGCAGCCTTTCCCCGGAGCCTCCCTCCCACTGGCGCAGGCCTACCCCCCACCCCACTCCCCAAAACCAAATCCACAGGCTGAGCTCCCAGTGCAGCAGGCTTTCCCCGGAGCCTCCCTACCATTGGCGCAGGCCTCCTCCCTCCCCCTGCCCCCCCCCCCAGCAAATCCACATGCTGAGCTGGCGGCCGCGTCCGCGCTGCTCCCCCCTCGCTTCCCCTGCCCTCACCCCACCATACTTCTACTGACGCAGGCCTTCCCCTCCCCCTCGCCTCCCCTGCCCTCATCCCGCCAGACTTCTACTACTGGCGCAGGTCTTTCCTGGAGCCTCCTACTGACGCAGGCCTCCCCCCTCCCCCTGCCCTCCCCCAAGAACGTATCCACATGTTGAGCTGGCGGTCGCGCCCGCGCTGCTTTCCCCTCCCCTCCCCTGCCGTCCCTCCACCAGACTTCTACTGGCGCAGGCCTTCTCTGGAGCCTCCTACTGACGCAGGCTTCCCCTCCCCCTCCCCCCCTGGCGGCCGCGGCCGCGCTGCTTTCCCCTCCCCTCCCGTGCCCTCCCCCACCAGACTTCTACTGACGCATGCCTCTCTGGAGCCTCCTACTGACGCGGCCTCCCCTCCCCCTCTCCCTCCCCCTGCCCGCCCCAACAAATCCACAAGGAGCTGGCGCCGAGCCCGCGCGCTTTCCCTCCCTCCCGGCCCACCCCCACCAGCTCTCTGACGGCAGGCCTTCTCTAGAGCCTCCTACTGACGCAGGCCTCCCCTCCCTCCCCCCCCCGCTCGCCCCCCAAAACAAATCCACAGGCTGAGCTGGCGGCCGCGGCCGCGCTGCTTTCCCCTCCCCTCCCGTGCCCTCCCCCCACCAGACTTCTACTGACGCAGGCCTTCTCTGGAGCCTCCTACTGACGCAGGCCTCCCCCCTCCCCCTCCCCCTCCCCCTGCCCCCCGCCCTCCAAAACAAATCCACAGGCTGAGCTGGCGGCCGCGGCCACGCTGCTCCCCCCTCTCCTCCCCTGCCCTCCCCCCACCAGACTTCTACTGACGCAGGCCTCCTCCCTCATCCCCCCCCCAAAAGGCCGAGCTTGCAACCGCGTCTGCGCTGCTCCGCGGCGGCGCCCCGCCGCAGGACGACGGCGTGACGTGTGCCGCTGAGCAGGCCGGAGGCGCGGGTGTTACGGAGGACGAGTGGGAGGACGTGGCGCCGCCGCCGGCGCGGTGGCGGCGCGCGTGTGACGGCGGCGACAGCGGTCTCGCGGCGTACGCCACCGCCGCTGCCGCCGCTTCGCCCGACACTGGCGCGGGTGCGGCAGCAGGCGGGGCGGACGCGGACGCCGAGGGGGCGGAGGCGCACGACCTGGACCGCGACACCACGCGCGGGCTAACGGGGGCGGCGCGCGCGTGCGCGCGCGCGCTAGCGGGCACGCACGTGCCGCGGCTGCAGGTGCGCCCCGGCGTCTCCGTTGGCCGAACCGCAACCCGGAAACCTGCAACACCGGGTTGAGTTTGGCCGGTTTGGGCTGGCGCTGCAAGTTGAAATTGCGAGAATCTCGGCCGGTGAAGTGTGAAAATTTGCATTTTCACTCGTTTCTTCGCCTCCTGTGGGTTGAGATTGAGCAAGTAAGCCGTGAGGTCCGGGTTGAGCTATCACCTGTGTGTGCAAGTTTGTGTGTGGGGGGGGGCTCCTTCTCCGCACCTCCCTTCCACCACCGCCTTGTCTGTTCATCCCACCCACTGTTCGATGGTGATGCCCAGTGATGTCCTTAGCACACCCGCAGCGCCCGCAGCCCCCGCTGCGGGGGTCAACCCGGGCAATTCGGGATAACTCCGAAAGGTGTGAAACCGACAATTTCACACTTTCCCGAGGGGGGGGGGGGGGCCTCGTTGCGGGGGCCGAACCAGCTTGGCATATTCGCTCCAATGTTGCGGGGGCAAACACAGCATTCTCTCTTTTCTTTCGGTCACCACTGGTGCTGCCCGCGGCCGCAGGGTTGGCTGAGGCTGCTCGCGCGGCTGCCCGACGAGGCGCTGCCACCCGGCAGCGGCGGCGGCGGCGGCGGCAGCGGTGCGCGCGGCGGCGGCGGTTGCTCTGCGCCGCCGCCGCTGCTGCTGCCTGGCGAGCGCGATCGTCTGCTGCGCGAGGTGAGGACGTGCGCGTGATCAACCCACACATCGGCGACTGTAGGGGTTGTTGAAAGTGGTGTTGTTTTGACACTGATTTCCTGTTGAAAGGGGGGCAAGGGGGTGCTGACAGTGTGTTCCTTTTGAACGGGGAAAGGGGGCGTTGCTTCATCACTGACGTCCTGTTGAAATCGGGGGGGGGGGGTCGTTTCGATTTTTCTCTCGACAGGAACTTAACAGAGCACTTCAACGCGGGTTGGTTCAACAGCACTTCAACAGCACTTCAACAGCATGTCAATGTTCACTCAGGGGCGCGTTTCAACACTCTGGGCGATTCCACAGCACTGTGAACGCCCAGGGGCGTGTTATTTAATTGGCACGTGCAAGAGGAGGTGGTGAAAACTTCCCCCCCTCCCCCCCGTACCCCCATAACCCCGGGCCCTATAATAACTTCACACCCTCACACCTTGAAGTACAGGGCGTTGGCACGAAATCTGAAGGTGGCATCGAAAAGCCTTTTCAGCTCTCTTCCGACACCTTGATCATGCAAACCCCGGCACAGAAATGAATGCGCAGCAGGGCAGCAGCAGGGGCTCAAACCTATACATGGATAAATTCGCCCCGGGTCCTTACCGTCCATATTGCTTGTCTTTGCGGGGGGGACTACAATAGTTAACCCCCAAGATCGCGATTTTTGACGGTTTATGTTAGTTTCTCAGCTTCGCGTGGGCGTCTTCAACGGGGGGTCTTAAACGACACATTCGCAAAGGCAAACCGCGTCCTAGTCCCTTGGCTGAACCCCTGCAACGCGCACCATCCCCCCCACCAGGTTGTCACTCTGCGCAACCGCATCCAGGACGCGCTCGCAGCCGCCGCAGCAGCCGGCGTGGACGTGCCCCCCGAGGCGCTTTCGCGCGGTGGCGGCGGTGGCGGCGTGGGCGGCGGCGGCGGAGAAGGAGAAGGAGGGGAGGGAGGAGGAGGGGGAGGGGTCATCAGCGTCACGGTGACGTTGCCTGAGAGCGGTGGTGACGGGGCTGCCGGCGACGGCGACGAGGAGTCCGACTATGGGGACTCTGATGCGGGGGGCAGCGAGAGCGCGGGCGGCGACGGGGGCACGGTGCGTTGCGGTGTGCAAGCAGCACCACAGGGTGCACGCACACGCACACGCGCGCATGCGCACGCACACACGCACGCACGCACGTACACACACACACAGAGAGAGAGAGAGATATCGTTACAGAGAAATCTGCACGGCAGACCTAGATAGGCTGTTTCTGGTCATCATTGAGGAGATTCCATTTGGAGGCGGGTGACCAACTGTGCGCCAACAAGAGGGTGAATAAACTCATTCAAAAAGCAGTGGGGGAAAGGGGCAAATGCGGGTCACTGGCGGCTGTGTTCGTCACTCCGCTTCGACTGAGTTTTAACTAGGTCTCGGCAGATTGACCTCCACAGTTGTGGAAATCTCGCTAAGAGGATCCACTCGGGTGTGACTCGCTTGGACAAGAGGTCCATGAACTCGGGGTGCTTGGAGATGTCGCGTTTGAAGTTGGAAAAGTGGGTGTTTGCGGAGGAACGGAACTTGACGGAGTGGGCGAAAAAGTCGCCGGCGCTGAGCCGGTAGGATGTGATGGCGCCGCCGGCATAGAGCGAAGTCATGTCCGGTCGGCGGTACGCGAAAAGGGCGGCAGTGGGGGGGTATATGATGTCGGGAGGGAGTGGGGGGGGAGAAGGGACGGGCGGGTGTGTGGAGATGGAGGGGCGAGGGGGACGGGGGAGGTGGGAGGCGGCGGATGAGGGAGCCGATGAACGTAACACGGTGCTTGTTGATCGTGTCGATGATGGGGAACGTACAAGGGGGGGAGGCATGCATCGTGGTGGTGGAGGTGTGCTCTGTGGTGTGAGGAGGGATGCCCTTGATGAGGCGGAGGAAGCGGTTGTGGGTTACTTCAAGTCGGTGGATGTGGGCCTTGTTCAACGTCCATGTCTGGCAGCCATACAGTAGGGCAGAGATCACAAAGGCGTTGTAGAGGTGGATCTTGGTAGTGGGAGAGATTGAGTTGGAGTTCCAGAACCGGGGAGTGAGACGGTTGAAGGCGTACCAGGCACTTCCGATCCGGCGTGAGATCTCTGAGTCGAGGATGTCGGAATCAGACGTGTTGGGAGCGTCATCAGAAGGGGCGGCGGGGGAGGACAGAATACTTCCCAGGTATTTGAACTTGGAGGTGGAGTGGACCAGGTGGGGGGTAGATGAGGAGTTGGAGGGGATGGTGATAGGGGCGGAGGGGACGGTGTGGGCAGAAGGGTGGCCGAGGGATTGTGCCACGGTTTTGTCGTAGTTGATCGCAAGGGCCAGGTCTGAACAGATGCGGTCGAGGAGGGTGAGCATGGTGCGGAGGTCTTCCTCGGAGGGGGCGAGCAGGGCGATGTCGTCGGCGTAGAGAAGGAGAGGGAGGATGGTGGTCAAAAAGTCCTTGCGGGACTCAGGGGTGTACAGTTTTCCGTCGATCATGTAGCCAATTTGAATGCCGGCGTTGGGGAGCTGGGCAATCAGGGACCGGACAACTGTGTCCATGTAGACATTGAAGAGGAGGGGGGAGAGGGGGCAGCCTTGCTTGACGCCAGCTTTGAGAGGGAAAGGGGCGGAGTATGCACCGTTGACTCGGGCTCTGGCGGTGGCACCAGAGTAGAGGCTTTCGATGCGTGCAAGGAGGGCAGGGTGCGCGCCGCGGTGGAGGAGGGTTTTCCAAAGGGCGGCGTGGTTGACACTGTCGAACGCCTTGGACAGGTCGACGTAAGCCACATGGAGGGGGGCGTGGGCGCGGTGTGACTCCTCTTGGAGGCGTCGTAGGGTGAAGATGGCATCGGAGGTGCCACGGCCCGGACGGAAGCCAAACTGGGAAGTGTGGAGGGTGGGCTCCAGCTGGAGCTTGAGGCGGTTGAGGAGGATGTGAGTGTAGACCTTGCCAGCGACGGGCAGGAGGGAGATGCCGCGGTAGGACTTGCTGCGCGTGGGTGGGCCCGAGGATGCGCCCTTGTAGAGGGGGCAGATGTCTGCTTGGTTCCACGCGGCGGGGATGGAGGTGGTGTTCCAACAGGTAAGGATGATCTGGTGGAGGGCGGTTGCGGTTGCGGTGCCGCCGTGTTTGAGGAGGGGGGAGGTGATGTCGTCAGAGCCGGGGGCAGAGTTTCTGAGGGATTTGATCGCGGAGACCACCTCGCTCAGAGAGGGAGGGGAGGCAAGGGGGGGGGGAGGAGGAGGGGGGAAGGGGGAGGGGGGGCGAAAGTGGGAGAGGAGGAGGGGAGGAAGGGGGAGGGGAGGGAGGGGATGGGGAAGGGAGGGAGGGGGAAGGGGAGGGGAGGGGGAGGGGGGGGGGGGACGGGGAGGGGAGGGAGGGAGGGGAGGGGAGGAGGCGGAGCAGGGGGTAGTGTAGGAGGAGGAGGAGGGAGGAGACGGGGGCGGTGCGGGGGTGGTGGGTGTGAAGATGAGGTGGGAGGCGAGGGTGGCTTCGTCGACTTCCGAGCGGAGTGGAGTGTGGAGGACACGGAAATATTCTCCAAACGCGTCTGCCACCGCCTGAGCTCCAAAGCACAGGTGGTCGCCGACACGGAGGGCAGGGAGGCGGCGGAAGGGGGGCGGTCGACGAGTTTGGACAGCATGCGGTGGGCGGAGTGGGGGTTGTTGTCGTCAAAATCGTGTTGCACGCGTTGAGCGACACCGTCCCAGTGCTTGTTGGTGGCGCGTGCGATGGCGGACTTGAGCTGGGCAGTCATGCGCGCCTCCTTGGGGGCGTCACGGTTGCCAGTCAGTGCACTGTCGGAACGCATGGACTGAAGGTCGTGGGCGAGTTTGAGAGTCTCGGGGGGGAGGTAGAAGTGGATGGGGACCTCGCATGGGCGGGGGCCAAGGGTGGATCTGGCCGCTGAGTGGATGGCCGCGGTGAGGTGGCTCGTCATCTGGTCCAGGGTGGGGGGGTCGGGGAAGGGGGGAGGGTGGCGAGGGCCTCCTCGACTGCTGCCGCGAAGTGGAGCCGCGTGTCAGGGTCTCGAGCAGGTCGGTGAAATAGCGGGAGGGCGGAGGAGGACGGCGGGAGTGGGTGATGTTCCAGGCTCTGGAGAAGCGGAAGAGGATGCGCGCGGTGACAAGGGCGTGGTCAGAGCGGGCGATGGTGTCAAGTCCCCGGGTCTTGGGGCATCGTGCTCGCACGTCTTGCACGGAGCCCAGGTGAGGGCGGCGGACGAGGATGTAGTCTGGGATGTTGCAATCCTTTTGGGTGTTGCTGTACC
Organism: Chlamydomonas sp. UWO 241; assembly: GCA_016618255.1. Taxonomy (NCBI): domain Eukaryota; kingdom Viridiplantae; phylum Chlorophyta; class Chlorophyceae; order Chlamydomonadales; family Chlamydomonadaceae; genus Chlamydomonas; species Chlamydomonas priscui. Next base: position 87,252 of record VFSX01000023.1, read on the forward strand.
AGGAAAATACGCTCGAAGGGGGATGGGGGAAGAAGGTGTAGGTGACGGCAAGATTGTGGGCGGCACACAGGTCGAGAAGCCGGTGGCCGTTGTCGCTGATGCCAGGTTTGTGGTGGAACCCGGCAAGGGGGGAGTAGGGAGGGAAGAAGGAGGGGCGGTGGAGGGGGGGGGCAGGCGTACGGGACCCACCGACGGGTGGGCGTCGGGGGATGCCGCTGTGATCTTGGCGTTGAAGTCGCCTAGGACCAAAAGGAAGTGGTTTGCGGGGGTTTGGGAGAGCACGTGCGGTGGAGTTGTTCGTAGAACGCGTCCTTGGCGACTGCGTCATCCGCGGCGTCTGTGGGGGCGTAAGCGATGACTGCGGTGACGGGAGGGGCGCCGGCGGGGCGGAAGCGTAGGACGAGGATGCGGTCGCTGAGTGCGGCGTAGCCGCCCTCTTTGAGGAGGAGCTTGGCGGTGTCAGGGCTGAGGAGGGCGCCGACGCCGTGGGTGTGTTTGGTCCCACCGGACCAAATGAAGTGGTAGCCATTCTCTTCGAGCGGCTGGCTACCGGAGCCGGGGTGCCGCACCTCTTGGAGGCCGCATATGTCGATGCGGAGGTGTGCGAGGTGTTTGGCGAGAGCAAGTGGGTGTGCCATGGGGTTGAAGCATGAGCCATCTGCCGCACCCCAGAGGGTGCAGCAGTTGTAGGTGGCCGCGATGAGCTCGTGGCGTGGGTGAAGGAGGTGGGGGCGCTTGGTAGCCGGGGGGACGGATGGTACAGGGACGGTGGCTAGTCGTCCTGCCCGTCGGTGGGGTGGGGCCCGCCTACTCCTGCCCCACCCCGGGGCCGGAGGGGGGGAGCTGCTCAGGGACATGGAGCGGGTGATGGAGCGGGTGATGCGCTGACCAATGCCTGCAGATGCCTCGCGGATCTTGATGGCCTCCATCATCGAGCCCTTGCCCTTGTAGGTGACAAAGGCCGGGGACTCGTGCGTGGAGGGGCCGCCGTAGTCTGCGAATCCTGTGCCGGGGTTGGAGAGCTCGGAGGGTGTGTGCGCGTTGGTGGTGGTGAGGGCGTTCTGGGGGGTGGTGGGCGAGTCGGCGGTGCCGGCTGCGTGGTCCCACCCCTGGAAGGAGGGTGAGCCTGCAGTGGCGGGGGTGGGGGCGGCCAGGGCGGCGGAGGGGGCGGGAGTGGTGGAGGTGGGGGATGCCGGGGCAGAGGGGGTGGGGGAGGTGGGGAGGAGGGCGGCGGCTGCGGCAGATGCGACTGCGGCAACGGCGTTGGCAGCGGCGTTGAGAGCGCGGAGAGGGGAGGCCGACCGGCCGCGCGCTGCAGGCTTGGCAGGCTTCTTGGCGGGGGCGGTGGAAGTGGTGGAGGGGCACGCGGCCGGGCACGCGGCCGGGCGCGCGGGCGAGGTCGACTGGCCGCGTTCGGAAAATTTGGCGGGCCTTACGGCGGGAGTGGTGGCGAGGGGGGCGGCAGAAGTCACAGGGGGGGTGAAGGACGTCTTGGGGCAGGAGGTGACGATGGCGGGGGTGGCGTTGGCGTTGGCGGGGGCGGCGGAGGGCGTGGGGGGGGAGGGGTTGGCGGAAGGCTTGGGAGGGGAGGTGGCGCGGGGCGCAGGGGAGGGGTTGGCGGAAGGCTTGGGAGGGGGGGTGGCGGAGGGCGCGGGGGAGGGGTTGGCGGAAGGCTTGGGAGGGGGGGCGGCGGAGGGCGCGGGGGGGGAGTTGGCGGTAGGCTTGGGGGAGGCAGCGGAGGGCGCGGGAGAGGGGTTGGCGGAAGGCTTGGGGGCGGGGGCGGCGGGAAGTGCGGGGGAGGAGTTGGCGGAAGGCTTGGGGGCGGGGGCAGCAGAGGGCCCGGCGGCGGCAGGCTGCTCGAAGCAAACGCGCTTGCCAGGTGGGGAACGGGCGCGCTTGGAGGCGGCCTGTGCGGCGGCGTTCACCACCTCAGACACGCCAACCACGGCGGCCTTTGCTGCCTGGCTTGCAGGGCCAGGGGGGACGATGGGGGCCTGAGGGGCAGGGGGGGCGGGACCACACCGCGCGCCGCGCATGGGCATGCGCATGGGGGCCTGGCGGGCGGCGGGTGGGTGGGCGGCGGCGAATGCCTGGGGGGCGTGGGCCTGGGCGGGCTGCGCTGCTTGGCCGTCGTGGGGCGGCTGGGCGGCGGGGCGGTCGAAGGAGATGCGAGCGTAGAGCTCATGGGAAAGATCCAGTTCGGTTGTGCCAGCGAGCACGTGACCGAGGTGGACGAGAAGGAGGCCGACTCCCGCGCGGTAGCCGGCGTGATCCCTGGCGATCAGCGCGACGGTGGCGTTGGATGCAAATCCGACCACGACGATGCCGAACAGCAAGAGGGCGTGCAAGGGAGGGGGTGCCGTGGTGAACACTGGTGAACACACACACACACACACACACACAGTCACACACAGTCACACGGACACGCAGACACGCACACACTCATGATGATGAGAGTTTTACAATCCACTTCTGGCGGTCACACGTACGGTTCCAAAGCTCCAGTGGGACTTTGAGAAACAAGGCTCAAGGCCCACAAAAGGTCAAGCTACAAGTAGCCCACGGTAACGCCATCCACACTTGGTGGCGCCAAGCAAGCAGCACCAATGTGCAGGCTGCACACCCAGCCCCTCAAATGGCCAGAGGGCGGACCCAAGGTATAAAACCATGAAGGGACCAAACAGCCCTCCCCCAGACCACCGGAAGCGGGGCTAGTAGCACACCCGCCGCAGCACTCTACTCAGCGACCACACCGCACCCGCCACCGCACGCGTGTGGCGCCAACTCCCCTTCAAAAACACTCCCAGAGGGAATGCCATCTAGCAAGCACACACACACACACACACGCAGGCACACACACACACACACACACACACCTACTGTGCGCGTGCGCAGGGTGGCGCGGAGGTTGCGGAGAGGGAAGGGGGGCAGGTGCAGCGGCGGCGCGTGCCGGGCGGGATGGCTCAGCCCGGTGGCCCGGGCAGCCACCTCGCGCTGCCCGAGAGAGCGGGGCAGGGGCAGCACGCGGCAGGTGCTGCGGCGCCGCAGCGGCAGCGGCCGCAGCGAGGAGGGGGGGGAGGGGGGTGGCGCGGCGGGCGGGGCGGGCGCGGGGGCCCGCAGCCGAGTGCGCGGGAGCGCCTCGTGGCCGCAGCCGAGCGCGCGACATACAACGACCGCGTGATTGCTGGCGCGGGCGACGGGGCGGTGGCGCGCGCCCTGGTTGAGGAGCAGCAGCGGCGGGCGGAGCAGGCGGCGGCGCGCCCCTCCGGCGCCAAGAAGGCCAGGCTCACCGGCAAGGCGCTGATTAAGAAGAACCTGGGGCTCGGGTGACTAGATGACTTGATGAGGATGGATGATGGTTACATTGACGTAGTGAGGAGCAGGGTCGCCTCGCCCCACCGACGCCAAGAGGGCCAAGCTGCGACAGGCAAGGCGCTGATTAAGAAGAGGGCTGGGGCTGGGCTGGCTGACTGACTAGCTGACTTGATGGATGTTGCGTTGACTTAGTGAGGAGCGTGCGCAGCAGGCGCCCCCCCCCCCCTCATCGCCAACAAGAGGGCCAAGCTGTGACAGGCAAGGCGCTCATCAAGAAGCACCTGACTGCCTAGTTGACTTGATGGATGGATGGTACATGGACGTGGCGAGCAGCTGGCGCAGCAGCCCCCCCTGTCATCGTCAACGAGAGGGCCAAGCGTGTGACAGGCAAGGCGCTCATCTAGAAGAACCTGGGCCTGGGGTGACCGACTAGCTGACGTAGTTATGGATGCGCGTGCGTGAATACACGCGAGTGTGCTTGCCGAGTCGCTGGGAGCGCCCACCAAGGCAGAGTGTGCCCGAAGCTCACTTTACAGCGTGTTGTACAAACGACAAATACATGCTTATTCTCTTGCGTTTTCAGGGTTTGACAGGCAAGGTCGATCCTTGATATATTCCTACTTGCTGATCGACTTCTCGATTCCCCCGGCCCTGGACCGTGCCCAGCATGCGCGTCAGCTTGAGTACAGTCCTAGTAGCGGCTGGCACATGCGTTTGGTGCACAGTGTGAAAAATGCGCCGCTGCCTGTTGGCTGGCGTCTTCACGTGGAGGCCGCGTACACTCGCGTGTGCCTCACTGTGTGGTGCTGTGGAAGCCGTCCTTGTCGCGCGTGCGGGTGCTCTTGCTGAAGCCAGCAGGGTCCTTTGCCCACTCCTCCGCGGGCTCAGTGCCTGCGCGCGCGTTTGTGTGTGTGTGTGCATGCGTGTGTGTGCGTGCCTGTGTGTGGGCGTTTGTCAATGGTGCGTGCGTGTGTGGGGGGGGTACTACAATCAGGTAGATGGTGGGTGCACGCGTTTGCGTGTGCGTGCGAGCGCCTGCGCGTGCGTTCTCATAGCGACGAGTGGTCAACCGCGATTGCAAACCTTTGGAACGATATCGCCGTTATCTACGTAGCAATCTGGGATGGAATCATCGACCCCCGGGAAGGATTTCAATCATTAGTTTTTCCCCGTCTCGAGCAACTTGGGCCGCTCATACTAGGCGCAACTCATAGTGTGTGTTCACGAAACGTATGCCGTTGTGCTGCTCTCGGCAAGACCTTCCCAACGCACCCCTCCACGCCCTCTCCGACCAAGTGTGGGGTGGTTTTCTGGAACAGGGGAAATCCGGCCCAGAGCGGTACACGGCTTCCGGGGAAACCACTGGATGGAATGGAAGGTGTGTGCGCGGTGGCTGTGGTGGTTTGATTTGGACGCGCGAACGCACGCACCGTCGCCCGTAAAGTTGTTGTTGACCATGCGCTTGGCCGCGCCGCCGATGTACTCCGCGGCGCCCTCGCCCTTACCCTCGGCGACGGTTTCCGTCTCTGCGGGCTGCCCGGCTGCTACGGCGTCAGGCGTGCGCGGTGCGTGCGGCCCAGCCGACCACTGGTCGCGGAACGGCTTGCGTGAGCCGGGCTCGTTGTGGTGAACGATCTGCAGCGTGGGTGGGGGGTTGATGATGGCGGATGTCGCAGTCACAGGGCGACGAACACTCGACAAGCAGCGGTTTTGTTCGACTGTGGTCGGCATTTAAGCGCCCGGGCATGGTGACTGGCTAGTGGCGGGGGCCTCCTTTCCTGGGAGGCGAAGTGACCCTCAAAATGTAGGAGGTTGGGATCGGGGTGCGTGGTTGGATCCTCATGCGTGGGTCCTGGGCAGTCCCTGGGGATCGGGGAAGTCGGGGGGGCTTCTAGATGCCTGCGTCCGTCCATGTTGGCGGTGCCGAGCCCCACGTGGGGTGACCTGCACGCCAGTCACTAGCCATCGCACCTTGCCAGTGAAGCCCGAGCCGGTGTTTTCCCAGTCGTCCTTGTTGCCCATGCTCGTGGGCGTGAAGACGCGGGTGACGGCTGCGCAGGTGGCACGAGGAAGGGGAGGGCGCAGCATGGGGTCAGCACACACACACGCAGGGTGACACGGAGAGTGCGAGAGGGGGAGAGCTGTCGGGCAGGTGGGCGAGCGCCATGCGTGTGTCCTGAGGCCACGCTGAGTGGGCGAGAGTCAGCATGCAACAGGCGCGTACGCTGATTTGGTCCCCTCCCCTGCAGGCGTGCCTGAGCTGCGTGCCAAGTGGCAACATACCCCACCAAGATGAAGGGGAGGAGCCCCCCCCCCACGCGCAAGGGCCTTTCTTGCACGCGCTTTGATGTCGTGAGTCAGCCCCTCCTCGTCCCTCCCTTCCGCCCTTCCCTCCCCGGCCCCCACGCCCCTCTAGCTTTGCGAGAGGCCAGGCGGGCTGGGCCCAGCGCGGTGGCGATGTGGCATATCTGATAGAATCTGACTCCATCTCGACGCGCCCAGTTGCGCCTCACCTGCGGCGATGTCCTGAACCCAGCCGGCTCTCACCACTACGGCGGGCCTGCGGGACATCCTGGTGCGTTGCGCAGCCCCGCAACGGCTGGGTGCGGTGGAGCGCATCGAGAGCGCCATGTCTAGTCTTGTAGATAGTGTGTTTGTGACTGCTGTGTTGTTGTTGTTGAGGAGAGAAGATTGATTGGTGTGTCTGTGGTTGTGAACCGGCCTGGGTCGGTTCCGAAGCTGTCCAGTCAGATTGTGTGAACAGTGTGAAGTGAAGGGGATCATGCTTTTGAGCAGGAGCACAGGCCCTTTGATATTTACTCTCATCTCAACTTGCGTCGACAGCGCCCGTGCAGCCACGCACACCCCAGTGGAGGACGCCTGCTGCAGGTGGGCAATCGGGGTCGAACTGGGGTTGTTGTTGCCTGCCTGCCATCAGCCTTGAAGCCCATGCCTTGGCGACATGTTGTATGGCAGGCCAGGAATTGGCAGGGGTGCTGGTCATGGGGCATATAGGGAAGCTGGCTTCCATGCTGGCTTCCATGCTGGCTGCATGTCGGGAGCAACCCCCCAATATGTGCATGCATGGCTGGTGAGCAGCCAAGCGGGTGGCAAACGCTGGCCTGCTCACCTCTCTGCCCTCACAGGGCGAGCCGACCCCATGCAGCTGGCTCGCCATCTGCTCGCCGCCTGCCGCGATGGCGATGTCGATGCGTGTGTGCAAGTGCTGAGCAGCAGTGGCGCGGAACAGGCCCTGGCACGGGCCGTCGATGAAGAAAGCCCTCATGTGGGCTGGACAGCCCTCATGTGGGCTGCTAAGATCGGCCACCTGGAGCTCATGCGAATGCTGCTGAACCACCCTATTGCCGCACCAGCTGAGATGATGACCGTAGCAAACAATTACGGCCAAACCGCGCTCATGCTAGCTGCCTGCTTTGACCAGGTGTATGCAATGCAGGTCCTGCTCGAACACCTGTCTGCCAACGCTGTGGCCATGCTGGTGCGCACAGAACGCGCCGGGAGGAACGCCTTCCTGAGCGCTGCTTCGGGAGGCGCAGCTGGCGCGCTGCGCCTGCTGCTCGACCGCCCATCGGCCGACCCTGCGGCCATGCTGAGGACAACAAGTTGGAATGGCGCGACCACTATCATATGGGCTGCAGAGAGCGGAAATGTGGACGCCGTGCACCTGCTGCTCGAGCACCCGTCTGCCGACCCAGCTTTCATGCTAAGGTGCACAGATCTGACTGTCGGGTTGTCCGCCCTCATGGCGACTGCTCTCGTCGGCCAAGTGGACTCGATGCGAATGCTGTTCGAGCACCCATCTGCCAACCCGTCTGCGATGATGATGGTCACCGACTGCTTTGGCTCTACTGCGTTCACACTGGCTGTTTCGAGCGGCCACGTGGGCGCGATGCGCCTGCTGCTCGAGCACCCGTCTGCCGTCCCAGCTTCCATGCTGACGCACACAGACGGCGAAGGTGCTACCGCCCTCATGCTGGCTGCCCGCGGCGGCCACGTGGGAGCCATCCGCCTGCTGCTCGGCCACCCGTCTGCCGACCCGACAGCCATGGTGGCGGCCAACGGCACCGACGGCGAATCGATGCTCGTGTCGGCTGCGCGGTTTGCCACCCGCCGGCGCGTCGAAAGCGCGAGCGCTCCCATGCGCCCCTGCGAGCCTCTGCTGCTCCTGCTGCACCACGTCGCTGAAGACCCGCCGCCACGCGACGCGCAGCAGGCGCACATGACCCAGGTGCTGGAGGCGCTGTGCGAGGTGCAGGTGGAGGACAGCAACGAGGTGGACGAGGAGCACAGCGGGCACGTGACGTACTTTTGGTGCGTGTTCGACGACACCGTGCACGAAGCGCGCGACGGCTGCGTCCGCATGCTGCTGGAGCGCGGCGCTGACGTGTTTGCGCCCGGCGTGGCGAACAGCCGCCGCGTGGTTGCACGGGTCGTGCGCGAGTGCGTGCAGCTCGCGGGCGTGCCGCGCCTCATCCCCCAGGCCATCGCAGGCACGGCGGGTGCGTGGAAGAGCCCGCTGCTCGGCCAACCGTCCGCTGACCCGACAGCCACGGTGGCGGCCGACGGCACCGATGGCGAATCGATGCTCGTGTCGGCTGTGCGGTTTGCTGCCGGTCGGCGCGTCGCGACCCCGACCTCTCCCATGCGCTCCTGCATGCCCCTGCTGCTCCTGCTGCGCCACGTCATTGAGGACCCGCCGCCACGCAACGCGCAGCAGGCGCACATGACCCAGGTCCTGGAGGCGCTGTGCGAGGAGGAGGTCGAGGAGAGCGAGATGGAGAGCGAGGAGGAGAGCGGTGTGGACGAGGAGCGCGGCGGGCACTGGACGCGCTCGTGGTGCCTGTTTGACAACCACGAGCCCCACGACGCCCGCGACGGCTGCGTCCGCCAGCTGCTCGGGCGCGGCGCAAACGTGTTAACGCCCAGCGTGACGAACAGCCGCCGCGTCGTGGCACGGCTCGTGCGCGAGTGCGTGCAGCTCGCGGGCGCGCCGCGCCTCATCCACGATGCCGTTGTGGGCCTGGTGGGTGCGCCAAAGAGGCCGCGGGACGACGAGTGAGCCTGCCGCATCAGGGAGGCTCCGTCGTGGGCGTGAGCCTAGCTGAGCGGCGCCGCACAACCCAATGGGGATCCGTCACGGACGTCCGTCCGCCCGCCGAGGCAAGGCGCTCTAGCCGGAGCGACCCCTGTTGTCCAGTTTGCAGTTGCAGTTGACAGTACGCACGTGGCATGTATGATCGTTGCTGGCACGGTGTTTCCACCATAAACTAACCTAGGCCCCTAGGTCCAACCAACCTATTTTATGTGTCGGGCCGTGTTCCAGATCGCCTGCACAGTGGTATTGTAACTAAGAGATGATGTACCTACAGTAGGCGTAAACTGGACAGTAGGCATAAACTGACGACCGTAGGTTTAACAGTTTTTACATTGAAGGGCCCGACCGCAGGACGTGACTTGGAGTGGCAGGTAACTTTGGTAGGCGATTCATGCGGCTGTTCCGCTCGCATAGTGCGCGTGCGAGGCCACGTAGCTAGCTTGTATAGTGCCTATCGCGCGGTGAACTCTGCCCTGTTATGTTGGAGACTGGTGTGGCTGGTGGCCTCCTGATCTGATCTGATGCAAGGTCAGCAGCGCGAGAGTAACCCAGCTTCCGACGCGGGCATTGAACGGCCGTCTTCAGTACCCAGCCGGCGGGCTCGCCAGCACGTGCCCCGTTATGTGGAGACTGGTGTGTGGCAGTTTGCCTCTGGTCTCAGCACAGGGAGCCGTGTCGCGTTGAGGGGTGGGTCGCGTGGGACGTGCGACACGTAAGACGAGTTAGGGCCTCTGTCGTGGGTGCAGAGGTTTTAAAGTTGACCTTTGACGCCCACAGCTAGCTTCGGCATAACAAAAACAACCTTCCAACTCTGTGACGCGATTTATCATCGAGACCCCTGCCTGAGAGGAGCCCCCCCCCCCCGCCCCGAAATCTAGTGCCCTAGCTAGTGCCCGCCCCGCTGCCGGGCGCGCACAGCAACAGCACCATGCCCTTGCCACTCGTGATCAGAACATGCCCTCGTCGCCGGCTTCGCTGCCGTCGCCAGACTCTGAATCGGACGCGCACGCAAGCTCGGCCACCTGTGTGCGTGAGTGCGTGCGTGTGTGTGTGTGAGCATGCGTGTGTGCGCCCGTGTGTGTGCGTGCAGTCAAGCGTACGCATGCGTGTGTGTGCATGCTTGTGTGTGCACATGTTCTCACCTCGTCAGCCGAGAGGCCGACCGCGTTCGCCAGCACCATGCGCTTGGCCTCGCTCGCCTCGCTGCCGCAGTATGCCTGCAAATACGGTGGTGGTGGTGGGAAGGCAATTTTAGTTGAGGAGGGATGCAGGGAGGGGGGAGGGAGGAGGGGGTGGGGTGGGGTGGGGGCACGCTTGGCCTCGAGCGCCTCGCTGCCGCGCGCCGAGGCGCGTGCATGTTCTGTGGTGGACATGTGGGGCCTCACCGGCTCCTTGACCGGCGCCGCTGCCGCCATGCGCGCACAGAAAGAGACAAGAAGGAGACAGAGGGAGAGAGAGTACACGAGAAAAATAAACGCCAGAGACAGAGGAACAACAAAGAAACGCACCTGGAAGATGTCGCGAATCTCCGCGCGCTCAGCCCATGCCATCGACTCCTTGACCGGCATCGCTGCCAGGCACGACACGAGGTTCTGGCACGACACAACCGCCTCGCGCGGGCGCTTCTGGCGCGTCTGGCTGATTGCCTGCACCAGCAGCATGCGGCGCCTGCTGTCCACGAGCTCCCTGACGACGGGGCGCGTCGTCTTGTCGCTGAGGGCGAGCATGCCGGGCAGCTGCTTCTGGATGAAGTCGGCGTCGAGGTCACCCGAACCTGGAAGGGGGGAGGATTCATGTGTGTGTGAGAGACATAAAGAGAGGGAGATGTCTCGGTCGGATTTTTGTTATCTGAGTCGGTGATGTGATAGGTTTGATCACCATAAGCTAATTCCACGATGAATAAATCCACATCTTCATTGTCTAAGATACGATCTATGAACTGTTTTGCGAGGAACCATCTACGTTTATATTCGCATGGATTATATGTCATCATGATAACGTTTAATTTCTCCTCTATTTTATCATTAAATTGTATTGCTGCTTTGATGTAATTTTTACGCGGATTCAATTCTTCTCTTTCTATACCGTCGACTACAGTCATATTATGTATAGTTATAAAAAAGAGTTTTTTTCCCGCAGAATAAAATCAGACCGAGACAAGAGAAAGAGAGGCAAAGAGAGACAGAAAGGCGGAAAGAGAGAAAAATATGAAGAGAGAAAGAGACCAAGGGCGACAGAGAGACATGTGTGTGTGTGTGTGGGGGGGGGTGAAAGAGAGCGTGGCGGACAGCTCCCTCCCTCCCTTCCGGTACAACCCACCGTCCGTGATGCGTGCCTCGAGCTCCTTGCGGAAGATCGCGCGACGCGCGTTCTCCTCCACGAGCGTCTCTAGGTTGCCACCAGCCGCGGCGACCTGCAGTGTTGGGTGAGGCGTGGTTAAACATCCTTGGCTGAGCACCTCTGCCTCCCCACCCCTGATAACCGAAAGCAAACGATAGTGACCGCCAGATTCCACCCACCTCCTTGACGCGTGCCAGGTCCCACCGCGCGCCGTCCTCGCGCGCGACCATCGACTTCCCGTACATTTCCGCCTTTGCGGCGCGCACGATGCGGTCGCCGTTCTCCTTGTCGATGCCAAACTGAAAGCACGGAGGGAGGGGAAGGAGAGTGGGCAGGTGTCAGGGTCTTGTCCTGATTGTGGACATACCGGCGCCCATCGTGCACGCCGGTACCTACCACACACCTGATTCAGCACAGACCTATACTAGGGCCTGAGCCCCAACCTCCTATGAGAGCCTCCTAGCTAGTGTGACCCTCCCGGGCCATTGACTGCTGCTCTCACCTGCCCACGCAGGTTCTCCAGGTATGCAGTCTTCTCCGCATCGAGAGGGCCGCGCGACATCGTGTCCTTCGCCACGCGTTGGTACGCCTCCTCTGCCAGAGTGCGCTGCGATGCCATGACCTGCAGACAAGGAAAAGTGAGTGTTTGTTTGCCGGGGCGTTGAGTGGTGCTCGACGGTGCTTAGTTGGAGTGCTGTTAGTTTGGCACACACACACACACACACACACACGCGTCTCCTATGTCATGCCCATCAGCTGTGCCAGCTTCCGTGTGCCCCCCCAAAACACAAACGCATGCACACGTACCTCCTCTTGCGTCATGCCGAGTAGCTGCGCTAGCTGCCCCGTGCGTGCCTGCTCTGCCTCCTGTGTCTTCGGGTCGGTCTGTGCATGGGACAAAGTGATTGTGTGTGACGGAGGGAAGGAGAGGGAGAGAGAGGGAGTGAGGGGGCGCGTGTGTGTGCGTGCGTGTGTTAGTGCCTGCTGTGCCTCGTGCGTCTTCGGGTCGGTCTGCGTGTGGGAGAGAGGAGGGGAGGGGACAGGGAGGGAGTGTGAGATGTGTGTATATATATACATATACAGAGAGAGAGAGGGTTTGGGAGGGAGGGTGTAAGGGGGGGGGGGCGCCGGCGCCGTCTCCCGAACCAGCAGCCCCCCAAGACCACGTGTATCTCCACACCTTTGCGCGTGCGCGGAAGCTTCCCAGTCCAATGTCCTTTTCGCCGCCGCCGCTGTTACCGCTCATCGTTGCAATCACAAAGCCCTTGTACACCTGTGCATGCATGTGTTTACGTGTGTGTGTGTGCGTGTGTGTCACGGAGTTATATGATGTCATGAGTGAAGGGAGGTACCGGGGAGACGGGGCGTGCATGTGCATGCATGTGTGCGTGTGGAGGTGTGTGCATGCATGCATGCATGTGAGAATGCCCCCCCAACGCTCATCGTCGCAATCACAAAAGCCGCGGTTCACTAGACTAAGTTGAAACGTTGTCCCCACCTCTGCGCGCTGTGCCTCCGTCATGTCCTCCTTCAGCCCAATGAAGGTCTGCGAGCGCGGCGTCTCGTCCACTGCCAGCACGTCTCGGTTCTTCCCGATCGCAGCCGCAACCTGGTTGTGTGTGTGTGTGTGTGTGACCCTGAGGAAGGTCCTCTCCTATGTGCTCCTTGCCAGACACGTCTCTCAGAGACCGCTGTTTGGTGTAGTCTAGCCGGCGGGAGCGGTAGTCTATCGGCCGGGAGCCGGCGGTACTCTAGTACTTAAGTGTGCTGGAGTATCGGCGGGTGTCTCTAGTAGAAGAGTAGCCTGCTTAGCTGGAAACCCCGTGTTACTGTTACTGTGTGTGTGTGCGCGTTTTTTGTGTGTGTGTGCGCGCGTGTGTGTATGCATATGTATGTGTGTGTCTTGTGTGTGTGTGCGTGTGTGTGTGTGCCTCTCCGACTCGGCACCCTGCCGTGTAACGCCTCCCCCCCCCACCTGTCCCACAGTCGACGCGACAGCCGCCTCAGGCGTGTCAGCAGCAGCAGGCTTTGTCTCGGTCCCCGGCTGCGGCATGCCCGCGAGCTTGTAGAGCAGGGGCGTGACAACGAGCTGGTTGAAGCGGAGCATCTTCTTCAGGTGCCCTGCCGCCTCGCGCTGGTCAGTCTCCTTCTTGGCCGAAGCCACGTAGGTGCGGAAGCGCTCGCGCGCTGCGTTGGAGAGCACCTCGATCGCCACGTTCGACGACAGGTTCATGTCCTTTGCCACGGTCGCAACGCCGTTGAGGTCCTCGTCCACGAGCGGGCGCGCGCCGCCGGCGAACACGGACTTGATGGCGTCCTCGAGGACCTGTGTGCACGCGCATGTGTGTGTTTTTAGACTTCCAGGCTTACTCGCGCCTTGACAACGAACGATGGACAAGGACCGTGGCAAGGGGGGTGGGTGGGGCAAACACACCTTGCCGGTCGTCGAGAGCTGCACGCGCGACGCGGCCTCGCCCGGGATGCACAACACGCGGATCACGCGCGCGATGTCTGCGTTGTCCTGCTCGGTCAGCACGGCCTTGTCCTTGAGGGTCTCGAGCTTCTGGAGGAAGAGCTCCTCGTGCAGCTTGGCGGCCGCGTCGGGGCGGATGTGCGACTGTGCGTGTGCGGATGATAAAACAGTGGGGGAAAGGGAAAAGGAAGGGGGGGTTCACTCTGTAGTGTGGCTGGGTGTCACTTTGGGGTGTTCTGAGGTTCAAAAATGACCCCCTCGCGGGCAGGAGCCCAACCTGCCGTTTTGCATGCGTGTTATTTATATCATAGGGAGCTTAAGTCCAAAGCGGCGACTTGGGCTCGGACCCGCGACGGGGTCATCCACGGGGTTTCATTTCCACACTTTCGGTGCGGAAATCAGGCCCGAACGCACGCCCCGGGCACCCACGCCCAGGAATTAACTGCGTGGTATCCGTGCTCGATTAACGGAGGCGCGTTCTCGTCGCCGAGCCCTGGACACAGCAATGCGGCGCTGCTGGTGGCGAGGATCTTCGTGCCGCTGACGAGCGGGGTAAAATACGACTGGCCCGGCTCTTGCTAGACTGCCCCTCGGTGGAACACTTCAGGAGCGGCTTGCCCGGCGCTGCCATGGCTTGGCGAGTAGCCGCGGCGCTGCCGCGGCCCGTGCTGGGAGACGGCCCTTATCCTCCCCCCATGCAGGACGCCATGCGGCACCGATCTCGACGAGTTGATCGACGAGCGGAGGAGCTGGCGCCCGTCAATGCATGCTGGACATTGGTCAAGATGGCTGCCCGTGGAGGCGGGCTACCATCACGGCTTCAGCGGTGGCGACCGCCGAGGCAACACAGAGTAAATCCGCTTCACCAATCGCAGCGTTCGTCACCGCGCTCATCCTCGGGGTCGCTCGTCTGCCGGTGACTGGCGTTGGAAGGTCTTCAGGCAGCCTCCATGACAACTCTGTCGTCCATGCACCCCTGGAGGGTGGGACCTGGCCATGCATGAGGCATGGGGCGCCGGCTGAGCCCCATGCAAACGAGAGCTGGACAGCCATGCACTGCCAGGCGGGGACCGTTCCAGTCAGCGCCAGTCGGCTCTGCCGGCTTGACTGGCCACAAGGCCACTACTGTGACCCTGAGGAAGGTCCTCTCCTATATGCTCCTTGCCAGACATGTCTCTCAGAGACCGCTGTTTGGGGTAGTCTAGCCGGCGGGAGCGGTAGTCTATCGGCCGGGAGCTGGCGGTACTCTAGAACTTAAGTGTGCTGGAGTATCGGCGGGTGTCTCTAGTAGAAGAGTAGCCTGCTTAGCTGGAACCCCCGTGTTACTGTTACTGGTATCCGTGCCTAGGTCTGGGGACCGTCTGGGGACGCCGGGGCGTGGAGAGGCGGCGCTGGGAGCGGGGGGAAGAGGGTGCAATTAAACACACCCACGAATTCGAGCAAAAACAGCCTGCCGCGCCGCCACCGCGCACAGGGAGTGCGTTTATCGAGCCACAGACATGGAACATGTATCACAGCATTTGATGACAAAGGCTGGAGTCCGGCAGGGGCCTGCAGGCATGGTGCAGGGTGCGCGCACATGGAGAGATCACCCAGCTGCATGGAGCATCATCTCCATGCAGCGACGCAGACGGCCCCCAACCGACTCTTCCGGCTTGTTAGAGAACAACACAGATATATAGGACACGTCTGTCGCCTCAAACCGGCAGGAGCTGCGCTCTTGCGTGACCGCTGATCGACAGCTGGTGTTGCCTGAGGCAAACCACGAGGTCCTCGCACCGCTGCGCTCGGGCACAGGGGCCTTCCAATAAAACCCCGCCGCAAGATTTGACGGCGCTGTGACCGCCGCGGCGTCTGTGCGCGACCCACGGGTGAGTCGCATTTTGCACCCACACACGACTTGTAGCGCTTGCTGCACACGTCACAAGGGCACACGCCACCGATCATAAACTGTTCGTGGGGTCATTTGCAAGCGTTCTGCGTCGATTTTGAAGTGACACCTAGGTTCAAAGGGGAGTGAACCCCCCTTGGAAAAGGCAACGAAATGCAGGATTTTCAAGGCAAATGGCAGTCGGGGGAGGGCCTCGAGCGTCACGAGAGAGACCTCCTCGAGCAGCTTCGCGGCCGCGTCGGGGCGGATGTGCGACTGTGCGTGTGAGCATGTGCGGATGATGAAACATTGAGGCATGGGCAAGGGCAGGGTCAACAACATGCCCGAAACTTGATGAAAATGGCAGTCTGGGGGAGGGGGGGGGGGGGTCAGAGGAGGGAGAGCTCCTCGTGCAGCTGCGCAACCGAGTCATTTTTTTTCTTTCAATCTTGTAACTCACTTATAGTTGTCGATCCGATACGATGTAGGAGGCCCTCCTATGCGCATCGCATGCATCGCACCTGGATCACCAGCTGCTCGAGCACCGCCGCCGGCGACTCCGCCTCGTCGATGCGCCGGCTCGTGACCTCGTCGCGCAGCAGCTCGCGGTACAGCGACAGCGACACGTCGTCGCGCACAGCGTTCGTGTCCTTTGACGTGAGGTTCAGGATCGCTACGAGCTGCGTGGCCTCTGCGTCTAGCTCGGGAGTGATCTCGCGCGCCTCAGTCACCTTGGCCTGGAGCCATGCCTGAATGGTTATGATGCTTGCATGTCGGTATCCGGCTTTGGTTCACAGTAAAGCAGAGGGTGTCAGGAGGGTGGGTCAAGGGCAGCTCGGGAGTGATCTCGCGCGCCTCGGTCACCTTGGCCTGGAGCCATGCCTGCATGGTTATGATGCTTGGATGTCGGAATCTGGCCTTGATTCAGGGTGAAGCAGAGGGTGTCAGGAGGGTGGGTCGTGTGGGTGCTTGGAGTGACTGCCTCACACTAACCCAGTGAGTACATGACACTTTCTTACATCACACATTCTGAACCACTGACCTTGAAGAGGTCCTTGACGTCGCGCGTGTTCTTGCCAGCCATCAGGAGGTCGCCCCCCTGGATCGTGACAGCGCCCAGCCCAGGAATGAGGTCCTCCTCGTTCGCCATCTGCGGGTGAGGGGTTTCAGGGTTTTTGGGGATAAGGGTTTAGGCAGGGTTCAACGCGAGTGAATTTGAGGTTTGGGATCGCCAGGATGTCCGCCCTGAATCGTGACAGCGCCCAGCCCAGGGTCAGGTCCTACTTGTTGGCCATCAGCAAGTGTGCATTTCAGGGTAAATGGTGTAGGTGCGTGCGACACGTGCGCATGCGTGAGCATGCGTTCGTGCGCATGCCTGCCTGCGTGCCTGCATGTGCATGAACGCGTGTGCATGAACGCGTGTGCGCGAGCGCGTGTGCGTGCGCCCCCCCCCCCCAAAACGCACCTGCGCCATCGCAGACGAGTACTGCAGCACGTACGCCATCTCCTCCATGGCCTTGGGGATGTCCTTGTTCTTGCCTGTACACACACACACACAGGGTAAATGGTGTGGTGCTGGTGTCACATGCCGTGGCCTTGGAGAGGTCCTTGTTCTTTCCTGCCTCTCCAATCACACCGGCCCACCGCCCAATATTGTACCCCACAACACACATCCGCACCCTACATCCCGTCCACACCCATTCCACATCCCGTCCACACCCATTCCACATCCCGTCCACACCCATTCCACACCACGTCCACACCCATTCCACACCTGGCGCCTTGATGGCAGTCAGCGCGTTGAGCACGTGCTCCTCCACGTGCTTGCGCGCATACTCGCGGATCACCTGCGTGCATGCGTGTGCGCGCGTGTGTGCGTGCGTGCGTGTGTGTGTGTGTGTGTGTGTGTGTATGTAGGCGTGTGTGTGCGTGTGTGTGTGTGTATGTGTGCTTGCGTGCATACTCACGGATCACCTGCATGCATGCATGCATGCATGAGTGTGTGCCCGTGAATGAGGTCAATTTTACAGTCTGTCGGATGCCTTGATGGCGTATTAGACCCAGCCCGTGTCTGTCTGTGTGTGTGTGTGCCTGTGTGTGTGTGTGTGTGTCAGCATGTGTGTGCGTGTGTGCTTGGACGCATACTCGCGGATCACCTGCGTGCATGCGTATGTGCATGTGCTTGTGTGCATGTCCTAGTACAAGCAGTGCAGGTGCATGCGATCCACACTCGCGTACGCTTTGGTGGATGGATGGATGGATGTGCGTGTGTTTGTGTATGTGTGTGCCCTCCCCCCTCCCTAACATCAACAGCACTCTCGTCGAACATCGTAACAGACAGCCACCCCTCTGCTCAAACCAACAGCGCTCTCATTCAACATTTGAAAAGCCAGAATTAACAGACAGAAAGCCCCCCCGCCCCCTCCTCTCACATCAACAGCGCTCTCGTCGAACATCTTGACGGCGAGCTGGCGGTCGCGCAGCTCGCGCAGGAAGTGCCTGTGTGTGTTTGTGCGTGTGTGTTGATGTGTATGTTGGTGCGCGCGTTTGTTTGTTTCCTTGCTTGCTGCTGCTTTGTTTTGCTGCTGGTTTGTTTGTTTGTTTGTGTGTTTGAGAGAGAGAGGCAGAGAGCGAGGGAGAGGTATGCATGTGATCGAGGGTTCTTGCGTGTGTGTGTGTGTGTGCGCAGCAATTTGGCGTTCGCGAAGCTCGCGTAGGAAGTGCCTGCGTGTGTGTGTGTATGTGTGTATGTTTTAGAGAGAGGGAGAGACAGAGAGTGAACAGAGAAAACAGAGAGAGAGAGGGGTATGCATGTGAAGGGGGGGTTCTTGACAATATTTTCTTGTGTGTGTGCACAGCGATTTGGCGGTCGCGCAGCTCGCGCAGGAAGTGTCTGCGAGTGTAGGTTGGTGCGTTTAATAGAGAGCGAGGCTGAGAGAGAGGGAGAGAGAAAGAGAACAAGAAAGAGAACGAGACGAGAAAGAGGGAGAGAGCGACAACAGAGAGGGTGGAAGTACCGTACTGCTCAATGTACTTCACGTACAGAGTAGTTCACGGCAGCCCAAATGGCAATTTTCAGCTTCCCAACATCCCTGAGTTCACGGCACCCCCGACCCAGACCATGCTTCACAGCCCAATTCACGGCACACAAAATACGCACATGGGCACTGCATGGGCACTGCATGGGCTCATTCTGGCATGCATCCTCTTCCACAGGAGCGTCCCCCTCGCGAGGTTCATAGCCGCTGCCAGGCGACAGGTGCGGGCACGGGGGCAGCGAGCGGCGACGCGGTGCAAGTCCCACACTTTTCTCTTCCCGCTCGGGCGCCCCCGACGCCAGCCCCCCGTCACGGCACAGTTCACGGCGGCCTGGTGTGACGTGAAGTACATTGAGCAGTACGGTAGTACACAATGTTTGACTACAGCTTCATACACAAACCCAAATTTCTTCATTATGGAATGTATAATAATGTACATTATGATGGTAATTAGAGCCCAACCTGTCTGCCTTGAGCTCGCCGCCCCCCTCCTCAAACGCACGCTTGAAGATGAACCGCGCGTTGTCGCGGCGAGCAACGATCAGCTGAGACTCGTTCAGTCCAAATACGCGGCGCCAGGGAAGGAGGTACGAGGCCTGCGTGTGCGTGTGTGTGCACGTGTGTGTGTAAGTGTGTAAGTGTGTGTGGGTGTGTGCATTCAGCCTAAACACACGGTGCCGGGGAAGGAGGTAGGAGGCCTGCGTGTGTGTGTGTGTGTGCATGTGTGTGTGTGTGTGTGTGCACGTGTGTGTGTGCGTGAGTGTGTGCACGCGTGTGTGTGTGTGTGTATGAGCTCGTGTGTTGATGTCAAAGACGCCACGCAAGGAGGTGTGAGGCCTGAAGTGTGTGAGGCGATAGGGAGGAGGGGCGTGAGCGCGTGCGCGCGTCCGATGGGTGCGTGCGTGCGTCTGGGAGCGCCCTTCCCCCCCCCCCAACACACAGACGCACACACGCACACACCCTCCATGCACACACCCCTCCATGCAAACCACCCTCCCAGGCATGCAGGTCAGGTGCACACCTTCTGGTCCCCAAACACCATTTGGCTAACGTAGATGAGGCGCTGGAAGCCGAGGCGCTGCTCAAACTGCTGCAGCTTGTTGCGAGACTCGAGGCCGACATAGAACTGCACAGGGAGAGTGATAGAGTGAAAGAGTGGGAGTGTGTGAGAGTGAGTGCGAGAGAGAGGAGAGTGAGAGGGAAGTGTGAAGAGTGAGCGCATGAGCGCGTGTGTGTGTTTGCATGAGGCGCTGCTCAAACTGCTGCAGCTTGTTGCGCTACTCGAGGCCGACATAAAACTGCAGAGGGAGAGTGAGAGAGTGAAAGAGTGGGAGTGTGTGAGAGTGAGAGTGAGAGAGAGAGGAGAGTGAGAGGGAAGCGTGAAGAGTGAGCGCGTGTGTGTGTGTGTGTTTGCATGAGGCGCTGCTCAAACTGCTGCAGCTTGTTGCGCGACTCGAGGCCGACATAGAACTGCATAGGAGGAGTGAGAGAGTGAGAAAGAGAGAGGGAAGAGTGAGAGGGAAGCCTGAAGAGTGAGAGCGTGAGTGCATGTGTGTGTGTGTGTGCATGGGGGCGCTGCTCAACCTGCTGCGCTTACTGCGCGACTTTAGGCCAACGTTTAACTGCATAGGGGGAGTAAGAGAGTGAGAGAGAGAGGGAAGAATGAGAGGGAAGCGTGAAGAGTGAGAGCGTGCGTGCGTGCGTGTGTGTGTGCATGGGGGTGCTGCTCAAACTGCTGCAGCTTGTTGCACGACTCGAGGCCAACGTAGAGCTGCATAGGGAGAGTGAAAGAGTAAGAGAGTGAGAGAGTGAGAAAGTGAGGGAGTGAGAGAGTGAGAGAGTGTGAGAGAGGGGAAATGAGTGAATCCTGACGAGTGAGCGTGAGTGCGCGTGTGTGTTTGCATGGGGGCGCTGCTCAAACTGCTGCAGCTTGTTGCGCGACTCCAGGCCGACGTAAAGCTGCATAGGGAGAGTGAAAGAGTAAGAGAGTGAGAGAGTGAGAGCGTGAGAGAGTGAGAGAGTGAGAGTGCGTGACAGTGAGAGAGAGGGAAGAGTGAGAGGGAAGCGTGAAGAGTGAGAGCGTGCGTGCGTGCGTGTGTGAGTGTTTTCTTGGGGGCACTGCTCAAGCTGCAGCAGCTTGTTGCGAGACTCGAGGTTGACGTAGAACTGCATAGGGGGAGTGAGAGAGGGAGAGAGGGAAGAGTGAGAGGGAAGCGTGAAGAGTGAGAGCGTGCGTGCGTGCGTGTGTGTTTTCTTGGGGGCACTGCTCAAGCTGCAGCAGCTTGTTGCGAGACTCGAGGGTGACGTAGAACTGCATAGGGGGAGTGAGAGAGGGAGAGAGAGGGAAGAGTGAGAGGGAAGCGTGAAGAGTGAGAGCGTGAGCGCGTGCGTGTGTGAGTGTTTTCTTGGGGGCACTGCTCAAGCTGCAGCAGCTTGTAGCAAGAATCGAGGCTGGCGTAGAACTGCAAAGAGGGAGAGAGAGAGAAAGAGAGTGAAGCCTGAAGAGTGAGCGTCAGTGTGTCTGTGTTTGCATGGGGGCGCTGCTCAAGCTGCTTGAGTCTTGTTGCGCGACTCAAGGCCAACGAGGACACACGGTGACAAAGCGCGAGTGACATTTGTTGCGGTTCTTATGAAGAAGGAGTGGTGTTGGTGATATTGCTGTATTGAGTGAGAGGTAGAGACGCAAGTGTGCATGTGTGTGTGCATGTGTGTGTGTGTGACCTAACAGCCGGTTGGCCACGTCGATGTGTGCGACAGCAGCAACGTTTTTCCATTTGTCATGGTGCCCACGCGCCCACTCTGCTTGGCAAATACACACACAAACGCACACACACGCACACATTCCATTCCAGATTGTGACATAGATGACGGCAATATCGTTACAGAGGTCTGCATACGGGCGTCTGTCAATAGCGGGTGACTGCTCGTCGCTATGAGGACACACAAACACACACACACACCGCCACCGAGCAGACGGTTGGCCACGTCGATGTGCGGCATGACATACACACACATTCACACACACCCCGCCACCAAGCCAACCTACCAGCCGGTTGGCGACGTCGATGTGCGGCAGCGCGGCGTCCTCGTCAGACAGGCCCAGTGCGTCCTTGAACGCGCGCACGTTGTCCCCCTCGCAGCCCCTGGGAACGCACATGCGCACAGCAGCAGTGTGTGTGTGTGTGTGTGGATCAGGGGCGGGGTTGGTGGTGGTGGTGGTAAGGGCGCTGGTAACGCGCACACGTTGTCGCCCTCGCAGCCCCTGGGCGTGCACGGGCGCACAGCATCAGTGTGTACGTGTGTGCGTTAAGCACGGGCGGTGGGGGGCCGTGTTGCTGATGCCGCCACTCCCCACTCCCTGCCCCGCCCCGCCCCCTCGTGTCTCAACTCCAAACCCGCCCCCCCCCCTCGCGTCCAAACCCTGAACCCCAAGTGTATTATCAGGCCCTCGCAAGCGGTGGTGCCCCTACTCAACCCACTCGAGCTGCTTCTGACCGACGACCGATGCCCGACTTGAGGTAGTTGCTGCAGATGCGCTGCAGGCCCCGCCCCACCCCCTCGTGCCTCACCAGCCCTAGCTGGGCGTCAAGCCCTAAACCCTGAGCCCACTTTAGCTGTGTCTTCCCGGTCGGGATCACCGCCTCCAGGTAGTTGCTGTAGATGCGCTGCAGCTCCCGCCCCCCTCGTATCCCACCAGCCCTAGCTAAGCTTTAGGCCCCAAAGCGTGAACTCACTTGAGCCGCGTCTCCCCAGTGAGGATCACTGACTCCAGGTAGTTGCTGTAGATGCGCTGCAGCCCCCGCCCCGCCCCCTCGTGTCACACCAGCCCTAGCTGGGCGTCGAGCCCCAAAGCCCTGAGCTCACTTGAGCTGCGTCTTCCCGGTTGGGATCACCGACTCCAGGTAGTTGCTGTAGATGCGCTGCAGTCCCCGCCCCACCCCCTCGTGCCCCACCAGCCCTAGGCCCCACTACCCTAGCCCCCGCCCCGCCCCCTCCAGTCCCACCAGCCCCTGCCCCAACCCTGCGCTCACTTGAGCTGCGTCTTCCCGGTCGGGATCACCGACTCCAGGTAGTTGCTGTAGATGCGCTGCAGTCCATCGAGCTCCGTCTTGCGCATGTCGATACCGTACTTTGAGCCCACGTCGTCGACGATGTCCTGGGTGAGCAGGTGGGGCTCTGGGAGCTCCACAATCGCGTTGTAGCTGCGGTATGGGTGCATGGATGGCACGGCGAGGGAGAGATACGGGTCAGGGTGCATGAGGGTCAGGGTCAAGGTGCATGGATGGTCGGTTGGACGTCCTGGGTGAGCAGGTGCGGCTGGGGGAGCCCCACGCTCGCGCTGTGGCCGCAGCATGGGTGGAAGAAGGTACGACGTGTGCAATGGGTGCATGCATGGGGGGGGGGGGCGTGCGATGGGCGACAGCTGCCCGTTCGCCACTGTGTGGCCGACACGATCACGCAACGACTCACAGCTCCACGACCGACGCTGAGTCGCGCTTGCGCTTGGCCTGCAGCGCGGCAAACGCAGCAGCTGCGCCGGCGACGGCGGCGGTGGCGATGGACGTCACCTCGCGGTTGTCAGGGTCGACTGCGGTACGTCAGGGTTGCGGGGGTTGAGTTAGCTGGCTAGTGACTCGGCAGGCAGTCGGTTGGCGGCTACCGCCCCGAATAAGTGGTTGGTGTGGCCGAAACTGGTCTAGGATGTAGTACTATGACTACAAGTTCTCCGCTGGACACTGCCGTTACTGTTACTGTTGAGTTAGTACACGTCAGTAGTCGTCGTCGTTTGCATAACACAACGGGAGCGCCTAGACCCTGAGTAAAAACACAGACCCAAAGCTACTTCTACAGCCAGCGAGGCGCACACCAACCCCCCAGCACACTCCCCCGTCGTGACGAACCGCAAAGAAATACTTCCCACACGGTTCTGAGAGCCAGGTGCGGGATTGCGAGCCCATGTCCACACTCGACAAACACTGAGGCGGCACGCCCCTAACTCGTTCCCACCTCAACTCCTCCGCCACCCCCGGGGTCCCACACGGCCCGGGGTGCCTCAGCACCATCCCTCTCCCTCCCCCTGACAAAAGTAGCATTGCCCCCCGCTGGAGGGTTGCGTCGCGTAAGCGGGTCCTGCAAAGGGGCAACACCCGTACCAGAAAAAGTCAGGGACCCTCAAGCCAGAGAACACCCCGGTCTGCCTGGAAAACCCCGGGGAGTACACACATATAGTTAGGCTCCTCCCCACACAAAAGCACTGGACATGGTTGGACACTCGCATATCCCGCCAATTTGGCAGGAAGCACCGCCGCACACCCCGGAGGGTGTGGGCAGTTAAGGACAGACCCCCCTCTCGCAGGAGGGAGCGCGGCCAAGACGTGGCCCCCCCCCAAAAAGGATGAAAAGCCGGGCCGTAACCTCTAACGTTCAAGGGGATTTCTAACTGGGATTTCAACCAGCACACAGGACTTGAAACCTGCCACCCTGCCACGCTGCCATGTCAGTAGGGGTGTGTTGGTAGGTTGGTAGCGTGTGGGAAGTGTGTTGGTAGTTAGGGCAGCCCCGATGGCGTGGCAGGGTTGTTCAGTTGGTAAGACCGGCCCCAATGCCGGCCACATTGCAGCTCTCTTTGGGTAGACGTGCGTGCAATGAGACAGGGGTGGCAGCAGCAGTGGTGTTGAACGATGGGCCCGTGTGGGGGCTGGGCCCCTTGCATGCGCGCAGACAGGTGCGTGCGTGTGTGTGCTGCGAGCGTGCCGTGCCGTGTGCCTCACCGGGCATCGCACTCCCCGCTGCGTAGCCACCGAGGCCCGCTGCTGCCACAGCCCCGAGCGCCGCTGGGTAGAATAGCATGAGGGGCACTGCCGCGAGTGCAGATTGCATGGGGTCCATTGCTGCCGTGTACTTGAACGCGGCAGCAGGCTCGTTAACCATGTTGAACGTGTACTCGGTCTTCTGCATGCATGCGGTGGTCAGTGCGAGAGGGAGTGGGGGGCATGGCAACAGGGGGCGATTGGGTCGTCGTGGTGGGCCGACTCCATGCAGACGCGATTGCGCCCGATGCCCCAAGCCACGCCTCGAATGGCATGCCCTTGCCCAATCCAACACGCTGCCATGCGCTGCGTGCATGCGATGCGGTCTGTGGAGATGTAATTGCGAGGCGGCGACTGGCGATATGGACACACCTGCTGCGGCTTGTCCTCAGGCTCAGGCGACGCTGGTGCCTCAGTTTCAGCGGCGGCAGTGAGCACGATGCGCCTGATCTGCTGTCGCGGCAGCATGGTCCTGATGACCACGCGTGTGCAAGGGCGAGCCACGCCAGCAGTGGGCGCCATGCATGTCCGCAGCCTCATGCTGGACGTGGTCTGAGTCGCGAACATCCTGCCAAAACCAGTCCTGTGAGACGCGCTGCCAGGGTGTGCGTGTCCTGGCGTCCTGAGCTCCCTGCACACACCGCCCAATTGGTGTGCAGATGCAATCCGGACACGTCCTGGACAACAACGGCAACGGTCGTAAAGAGGCTGCTCCATTCGGGCTCCCATGCATCAGCATGCTGTCCACACTGTGTGGAACTCAGTGTTCCTCGCTCAGCCTCCCAATCCAACTGTCACTGTCCTGACTTGTCTGTATCGGTCTCAAAGCGGTGCTGGAGAGAGGGGCACACATCAGGGATGAGTGGCGAAAAAGAAATTGGCGGCGGCGGTCGTGCACGCCAGCATGGTGCTGGCGCCATTAACGACCCCCGCTTTGCGCGCATCGGCCGGGACCCCAGGCAAGTATCTGTTCGTCAGGGTGGGACGGCGTGGGGGGGCTGGAGGCTCCCAAAACTCACAGGAAGGCCCATACTCATGCAGCTCGTGCATGGGAGCCCATGTGGGGCCTTCTCCTGACACCCTCGAGCAACACACGCCCCTGCATGCATGTGGTGCAGGTTTGATGAGTTGCCAAAGAAGACATCAACAGTGGCTATCGATAAGCGGTTCCAGGGTGAGCACGCAGCGGAGAGAGCCATGGCGTGGCGTGCTGCAGCCGTCGCTGCTGCGCTCTGGAGCATGCTGTGTCACGCATGTTTCTGCACAGCCAGCTGAACGGCTGTCGGCACAGACTCTCATAGCGCTGAGCTGCGTGAGCTGTGTGCGGCGGCAGCGGTCAGACACACGACCCAAGACCGTGGCGCAAACACACCGACGGGAGACGCACGCACGCACACGCACGCACACACGCCCTCCGCCTCGCCCTCCCACTCCCTCTGCGTGCGCAGGCATGTTCAGCGACCCCGACTTTCAGACACAGGCGCCTGTCGACAAGCGCGGGCGGCGGGTGCAGTCCGGCAAGCAGGGCGACGACCTCAAGCGCTACTACCACCTGAACGATGGAGACGACCAGGTGGGTGGTGCCATCCTTTGGTCAGTCTTCTGCAGGGGCAGGGACAGGGGCAGGGGCAGGGGCAGGGGCAAGTTACGGAAGGGAGTAGGGGTGTCGAGGGGCCTCTCGACCTCACGAGACTTCTACCACCTGAACGACGGAGACAACCAGGTGGCAGGTGCTAACCCGTGTTCAATCTTTTTTCAGGGACAGGGGCAGGGGCAAGTGATGGCAGGAAGTGGGGGTGTCGAGGGGCAACAGCCTCAAGCGCTACTACCACCTGAACGACGGTGACGACCAGGTGGGAGGTGCCGTCCTGTGTTCAGTCTTTTGCAGGGGCAGGGGCAGGGGCATGTGATGACAGGTAGTGGAGGTGTCGAGGGGCGGTGACCTCACGAGACTACGACCACCTGAACGACGGTGACGACCAGGTGGGAGATGCTGTCCCGTGGTCGGTCTTTTGTAGGGGCAGGGGCAGGGGCATGTGATGGCAGGAAGTGGGGGTGTCGAGGGGCGATGACCTCAAGCGCTCTTACCACCTGAACGACGGTGACGACCAGGGGGTGGTGGGTGGTGCCGTGGCCGTCCTGTGTTCGGACTTTTGCAGGGGCAGGGGCAAGTGATGGCAGGAAGTGGGGGTGTCCAGGGGTGACGACCTCAAGCGCTCCTTCCACCTGAACGACGGAGACGGCCAGGTGGGTGTCTCCTTGTGTGCAGTGTACTGCATTGTATAGCAGGGGCAAGTGAGGGCAGTAATTGAGGGTGCTGGGCAAGAGGGGAGTTAACAATGTTGCGAGGACGAGGTCTCCTCTTGCTCTCAGTGTATTGAAGGAGCATGGGCGTGGGAGATGCTGCCCCCTGCCATGCATGCCTGTCGCCCTGTACGGTGACGAGGTGTGCGTGTTTGTGTTTGGGAGGGCTGGCAATGAGGCAATACACCGATGAGGGTAGCGAGGGCGATACTGACCCCTGTCTGTGTGCCTGTGCCTGCTGGCCGACAGGACAACGGTGGAAGTGTGTGTGCGTGTGCGTGTGTGTGTGTGTGTGTGTGTGTGTGTGTGTGTGTGTGTGCGTGTGTGTGTGTGTGTGTGTGTGCATGCGTGCGCGCGTGTGTTGGGGAAGGCTAACAGGCGATGAGGCAACAATGAGGATAGCAAAGGGAGATTCTCACTCTTGCCCCTGCCCCTGCATGTGTGCCTGCTGGCCGTCCTACAGGACGAGGGCGCGGAGGAGGTTGAGGAGGAGGCTGTTGCAGGCGCGCAGGCCAAGGGCAAGAAGGCAGCGGCAGGTGGCAAGAAGGTGGCGGCAGCTGCCGGGAAGGTGGCGGCAGCTTCCGGGAAGGCGGCGAACGGCAAGAACGTCAAAAAGCAGCCCGCGTCGGAGGAGGGGGCTGGCGGGAAGGCGGCGGCAGCTGGCGGGAAGGTGGCGGCAGCTAGCAAGAAGGTGGCGGAAGCTGGCGAGAAAGTGGCCAAGGCCAAGGCCGCCATCGTCGCCGCTAGGGGCGGCAAGGGCGGCAAGGCTGCTGCGGTGCCGCCATCTGACGAGGAGGAGGAGGAGGGCGAGGCCGAGGAGGGCGAGGCCGAGGAGGGCGCGTCCTCCTCCGATGACGAGGCCGGGGGCGAGGACGCTGCGGCGCGCAAGCGCTTCATGCGCGCGCGCGGCATGGCGGACGTGTCGTCTTCGTCAGAGTCGGAGAGTGAGGACGGCGCTGACGGGGTCGCGGAGGATGAGGAGGCGGAGGAAGCAGAGGCGAAGAGGGTGCGTGTGTGTGGTCGATGTTACAGTCCGCCGGGGGTGCGTTAGAGTCCGTCGGGGGGTGCGTTACAGTCCGTCGGGAGGGTGCATGCGTGTGTGTGTGTGTGTGTGTGTGTGTGTGTGTGTGTGTGTGTGTGTGTGTGTTTGTGTGTGTGCCGATGCGGACGGGGTCGCGGAGGACGAGGATTCGGAGGAGGCAAGAGGCGAAAAATGTGTGTGCGTGTGTGTGTGTGTGTGTGTTGTGCATGCATGCTTTCATTTCTGGACGTCTCCGTGTGACTGCGAGGGTGCTGTGCATGCGTGTGTGCTGTTTGCCAGCTGCTGACGTATATTTGCATAACCCACGCAGGTCTGGGGCGTGGGTGCGATGGCCGCCAACCCATCGGAGCGCATCCCCTTTGTGGACGAGACGCTGCGCATTGCTGTAGTCGACCTCGACTGGGACTCGGTCAAGGTGTGGAAGTGTGCACATGGTGTGGAAGTGTGGATGGGTGTGGACCCACAGCTCACTCGCTGACCCCCTCGACCCTAACACGTGTACAAACACGCACGCGAGTTCACACACGCGAGCTCACACACGCGTGTCTCCACACGCGCACTCCCACATCCCCACGCAGCGTGGGGCCCGTAACCCCGCACCGCGTGGCCCGTAACCCGTAACCCTCGGAGCCCTTCCCGTAACCCTGCCGTAACCCCTCCCGTAACCCCGAGTCAACGCCCTTCGGGGCCAGTCAACGGTGTGGGGCGCACATTCACACTGTTCCACACCTTTCTCGGGTTACGGGGTGTTACGGGGCACTTTTCGAGGGATGGCCCGTAAGCCCCGTAACGTTACGGGAGGTTACGGTAACGGGAGGTTACAGTTACAGGCCCCACGCTGCCCCCACGCCTCCTCCCCCCACACTCCACACTTCCACACCCCACACCAGGCGGTCGACATCCTCGCGGTGCTGCGCTCATTTGCGCCAAAGGGCGGCGACGTCACGCGTGTGACTGTGTACCCGAGCGACTATGGAATTGAGCGCATGGCGGAGGAGGCGGCGATGGGGCCGCAGCACATCTTCAGGTGCGCTGACTCGCTGGCTTCTCCAAAGAACCCATCAGAGCAGCCATCAGAGCAGCCATCAAAGCTGGCTCTGGTTTTATAGGATTTACAAGTACGCGCCCGGAGGACCCCGGGGCGTGAGTTAAGGCCTAGACTGAACGTTTACGGGAGCTCTACTAGGAGAGCCCGCAAGGTCACGCAGTGCGCCAGCCTACCAGGGCTGGCTGGCTCTGAAGATCCAGCCACCAGAGCAGAGCCATCAGGGCAGTATTCAGAGCAGCCATCAGAGCAGCCATCAGAGCAGCCATCAGAGCAGCCATCAAAGCTGGCTGGCTTGCTGGCTGGCTTTGGGAGAATGGCAAGACAGGAGATAAGAAGAGCTAGGGTTGACCCGTAGCCCTGCTGACCCCGCACTTCTACTTGAACCGACAACGTGCCACAGGGATAGTGAAGCCAGGAACGCCAAGGAGGGCAAGGCCGCGCCCACGGCGCCTGCGGACGTCGTCGAAGAAAATCCGTACATCTCAACCGCCCGATTTGAAGTCCTGCCGCATGGGGATCAACGCCAAGATCACGAAGGGCAAGACAAATTCCTAAATCCAAACCGCTCAAATGACACCCCAGGGAGATTGAAGCCAAGCGCGCCAAGAAGGGCAAGGCGCCGGTGGGCGACGGAAAGGGCGAGGGCGAGGGCGAGGGCAGTGAGGACAGCGACGATGGCGGCGGTGCGGGCGGCAGCGACGACGACGCGGCCGACGAGGTCGACGCCAAGCAGCTGAGCATGTACGAGCGGTCGAAGCTCAGGTGCGCTTTTGGTGCATGCATGGAGCAAACAGGCAGCAACCTGTTGAGTAGCATAGGCAGTGGCAGCGACGGCGGCGCGGCCGACGAGGTCGACGCAAAGCAGCTGAGCATGAACGAGCGGTCGAAGCTCAGGTGTGCTTGTTGCTGCATGAGTACAGTTGCTGCATTGACACAGCAACATGGTATTAGTTATTACAGGTCCGTGGCTTGGCGTGCTAACATTGTGGCTGTCGAGGTCGACGCAAAGCAGCTGAGCATGTATGAGCGGTCAAAGCTCAGGTGCGTGCGTTGCTCCATCGCTGCTGCTGCTGTTGCTGCATTGTTGTTGCTGGCGCATTGAAGCTGAATGGGTTCGGTGTTTCGCGTGTCGAATCGTGCGGCTGTCGAGGTCGACGCAAAGCAGCTGAGCATGTGTGAGCGGTCAAAGCTCAGGTGCGTGCGTTGCTCCACCGCTGCTGCTGCTGTTGCTGCATTGTTGTTGCTGGCGCATTGGAGCTGAATGGGTTTGGTGTTTTGCGTATCGAATCGTGCGGCTGTCGAGGTCGACGCAAAGCAGCTGAGCATGTGAGCGGTCAAAGCTCAGGTGCGTGCGTTGCTCCACCGCTGCTGCTGCTGTTGCTGCATTGTTGTTGCTGGCGCATTGGAGCTGAATGGGTTCGGTGTATTGCGTGTCGAATCGTGCCGCTGTCGAGGTCAACGCAAAGTGACTGAGCATGTACGAGCGGTCAAAGCTCAGGTGCGCTCTGATGCACGCATGGAGCATTGAGACCACAGTTTATTTAGTTGCATTAGCGGCGGCAGCGACGACGGTGCGGCCGACAAGATGGACGCACAGCAGCTGAGCATGTGCGAGCGCTCGAAGCTCAGGTGTTGAGGGTTCGGGTTGTTGTGTGACTGGGGTTCTGAGGTTGAGCCCTCGTTGCATGCCATGATGGCTTGCTCGTGGCTGTGCGCGTCGAATCGTGTGGCTCTCGAGTTTGACGCACATCAGCTTAGCGTGTATGAGTGGCCGAAGCTCGGGTGCGGTGAAGGGTTGAGGATTCGGGGTTTGTAGGTCGTTTAGTATTGTTTGGCTCTGGATGCAGCCACATGGCTTGGCTGGTCGCTTTTCGTGCGTTGGTCATGTGGCTGCCGAGGTTGACGCACAGCAGCTGAGCATGTACGAGCGATCAAAGCTCAGGTGCGCTTTTAAGGCTTAAGGGTTATTTAGGGGTTTTATCTCAGGGCTGTAGGGTTAAGGACGCCTTGCAAGGCCTGGGTTGTAGGGCCAAGCTCTTGCTGCAGCTGGCTTGGTCAGCGGTTTTGCGTGTGTTGGTCGTGGTCGCCAAGTGTGACTCTGTGCACGCACACACGCACACACACACACACACACACACAGGTACTACTACGCCGTTGCCGAGTGCGACTCCACGCGCACGGCCGCCGCAATCTACTCTGAGTGCGATGGCCTCGAGTTCGAAAAGTCGGCGTGCAAGTTCGACCTGCGGTTCGTGCCCGATGAGCAGAGCTTTGCGGCGCGCAAGGTGTGTGGGTAACACGCGTGCATGCACGAGTGTGTGTGTGTGTGTGTGCATGCGCACGTGTGTGCACGTGCCCATACGAAAAATCGGCGTGCAAGTTGACGTGCAGTTCGTTCCCGATGAGCAGAGCAGTGGGGCGCGCAAGGTGATGGCGCCTTTTTTCCAACTAGAAAAGGCTGGAGGTTGCGGCGCTAGGCACTGGGCGAGCTCCAAAGTGCAAGGCACTGTTCCAGAGGTCAGCAACAGGGTGCCCTGTCGATAGCAGGGTGGGTGGGCACCTGGTATCCTTCTGATCTTTGCAACACAATCCCCTGGACCATGTCACCCAGCCAGTGATTTTCTTTTCGGCTGTGGACATCCATTTGGCTGTATTCAGGCTGTACTTTGACCTTGAACACAGCTCAACCGATTCAGTGGATTGGCAGTCTGACGAGCCCCCCAGATAGAGCTCGTCAATAGCTTTCAAATGACCTCGTTCCGTCAGATTACGATGCTCCAGACACGTTCAACCTGTCGCTTCAACACACACACACACACACACACACATGCACATGCCCCCCCCCACACACACACACGTGCACACAGACACGTTCAACCTGTCGCTCCAGCACATCACTCGCACACATGCACGCACACACACGCGCACACACACGCACACACACACGCACAAACACACATGAACGCACACACACACAAACACACGCCCCACCCCCCCAACCACGCACGCACAGGTCCGCGACGTCGCCACAAGCGTCCCGTCCGATTACGACGCACCAGACACGTTCAACCTGTCGCTTCAGCACACCGACCCGAAGCTCACGTGGGACGCGGACGACGTCGGGCGCAAGAAAGTGCTGCAGAAAAAGTGGGTGTGGGGAAAGTATGAAGGGTGTGGAGTGTGGGGGTAGGGAGGATCAGACGAATTGAGGCGCGAGAAAGTGCGACAGAAGAAGTGAGATTGGGTGTGGGGACGTGTGGGGAGTGTGGGGAGTTTGGGACGCGGACAGACGATGCTGGGCGCGTGCTGCAGAAAGAAAGTGCTGCAGAAGAAGTGGGTGTGAGGGAGGTGTGGGGACTGTGCGTTTGTAGGAGGAGCACGGACGATGTTGGGCGCAAGAAAGTGCTGCAGAAGAAGTGGGTGTTCGGGGGTGTAGGGAGTGTGTGTGTGTGTGTGTGTGTCAGGAGCATCGACAATGTTGGGCGCAAGAAATTGCTGAAGAAGAAGTGAGATTGGGTGTGCTTGAAGTGTGGAGGGTGTGGAGGGCGCGTGCTGCAGAAAGGAAAGTGCTGCAGAAGAAGTGGGTGTGGGGGAGGTGTGGGAAGTGTGGGGAGTGTGTACGGGAGGAGCGCGGACGACGTTGGGCGCAAGACAGTGCTTCAGGAGAAGTGGGTGCGGGGGAAGTGTGGGGAGGTGTGAGCGGTGGGGTGAGTGGGGCGCGCAGGTTGGGATGCGCGCGACGTGGGGCGCATGAAAGAAAGTGGGTTTGCGGGAAGTGTGGGGAGTGGATCATCACCTGGTAGGGGAGCGTGTGTGCGACCCCTAGGAGGAGAGGGGGCACATTCGCTCACTTTTGACTTTGCGCCCCCAGATCCCAGATCGCAATGCTGAGCTGCTGATAATGCTGGAGGCATCCACGGCCCGCTGTTCATGTGGCCTTTCATGTGTCACATTTGGTTTGACCTGAGACGGCCAGGAAATTCTGGACGTCTCAGGAAATTGAAAACGTGGCGCCAAGACGCCTCCAACCACACCTGGTTTGGCGGCTTGAACAAAACCATAAAAACTTGTCTAACGACTTACCTTGTCGCTCGTGTTTTTTGTACTCGCGCAGGCTCAGCGAGGACCAGATCCGTGAGGCCGACTTGGACGCCTGACTCGCCGACTGAACCCCAAACCATCCTGTTACAGACGGCAAAGACTCTCAGCCTGCACCCAAACTCCCTTGTGACTACTCGCGCAGGCTCAGCGAGGACCAGATCCGAGAGACCGACTTGGACGCCTGCCTCGTCGACTAAACCCCAGACCTTCCTGTAAGGTTTGGTACAGACGACACCAGTCGTCCAACCTCCACCACAGCCCTTTCCTGGGGGTTCGAGATACCTCTTGAAGAGAGCTATCTTCAGTAGTAGAAGGGCGCTTCTGGCGCCTAACAGTAACACGGGGTTTCCAGCTAAGCAGGCTACTCTTCTACTAGAGACACCCGCCGATACTCCAGCACACTTAAGTACTAGAGTACCGCCGGCTCCCGGCCGATAGACTACCGCTCCCGCCGGCTAGAATACCCCAAACAGCGGTCTCTGAGAGACATGTCTGGCAAGGAGCATATAGGAGGACCTTCCTCAGGGTCACAGTAGTGGCCTTGTGGCCAGTCAAGCCGGCAGAGCCGACTGGCGCTGACTGGAACGGTCCCCGCCTGGCAGTGCATGGCTGTCCAGCTCTCGTTTGCATGGGGCTCAGCCGGCGCCCCATGCCTCATGCATGGCCAGGTCCCACCCTCCAGGGGTGCATGGACGACAGAGTTGTCATGGAAGCTGCCTGAAGACCTTCCAACGCCAGTCACCGGCAGACGAGCGACCCCGAGGATGAGCGCGGTGACGAACGCTGCGATTGGTGAAGCGGATTTACTCTGTGTTGCCTCGGCGGTCGCCACCGCTGAAGCCGTGATGGTAGCCCGCCTCCACGGGCAGCCATCTTGACCAATGTCCAGCATGCATTGACGGGCGCCAGCTCCTCCGCTCGTCGATCAACTCGTCGAGATCGGTGCCGCATGGCGTCCTGCATGGGGGGAGGATAAGGGCCGTCTCCCAGCACGGGCCGCGGCAGCGCCGCGGCTACTCGCCAAGCCATGGCAGCGCCGGGCAAGCCGCTCCTGAAGTGTTCCACCGAGGGGCAGTCAAGCAGGAGCCAGGCCAGTCGTATTTTACCCCGCTCGTCAGCGGCACGGAGATCCTCGTCACCAGCAGCGCCGCATTGCTGGGTCCAGGGCTCGGCGACGAGAACGCCTAAGAATTGCAAATATTACAGCCGGTAGCGTTTTGGTGCAAGGGGGGTCACACCGCCCTTGGCCCTTCTTACGCACCAAACCCGGCACACCCCGTGTCGCAGGCTCAGAGGGGACCACATTTGAGCGGCCGACTTCACCGATCAAGGGCCTACGTCATCGACTGCACCTCAAAAGACTTTATGTTACAGATGACACCAGTCGTACAACCTCCACCACAGCCCTTTCCTAGGGGTTTGAGAAACCTCTTGAAGAGAGCTATCTTCAGTAGGAAGGGCGCTTCTGGCGCCTAAGTATTGCAAATGGTACAGCTGGTAGCGTTTTGGTGCAAGGGGGGTCACACCGCCCTTGGCCCTTCTTACGCACCAAACCCGGCACACCCCGTGTCGCAGGCTCAGAGAGGACCACATCTGAGCGGCCGACTTCACCGATCAAGGGTCTACGTCATCGACTGCACCTCAAAAGACTTTATGTTACAGATGACACCAGTCGTACAACCTCCACCACAGCCCTTTCCTGGGCCCTTCTAACGCTCCAAACCCGCCTTGTCGAGAACGGACGATGTCGCGCACCCAAACCACCCTCCGCCACCCACGCACACCACTCTCACCCACACCCACTCACACCACCACGCCCACACCCACTCACACCACCCTCCGCCACCCACCACACACCCTGCACCACACCACCACACCCACTCACACCACTCTCACCCACACCCACCCACACCACCCTTTGCCACCCACTCACAACCCGTGTCGCAGGTTCAGCGAGGACCCCATCCGACGTGCCGAGTTCACCGATTAAGGGCCTACGTCATCGACTGCACCTCAAAAAATACTTATGTTACAGATGACGCCAGTCGCCCAAACTCCACCACAGCCCTTTCTTGGGCCCTTCTAACGCACTCAACCCTGCACACCCCGTGCCGTAGGCTCAGCGAGGACCCGATCCGACATGCTGAGTTCACCGATCAAGGGCCTACGTCATCGACTGCACCTCAGAAAGACTTTATGTTACAGATGACACCAGTCGTCCAACCTCCACCACAGCCCTTTCCTAGGGGTTTGAGAAACCTCTTGAAGAGAGCTATCTTCAGTAGGAAGGGCGCTTCTGGCGCCTAAGAATTGCAAATGGTACAGCTGGTAGCGTTTTGGTGCAAGGGGGGTAACACCGCCCCTGGCCCGTACTCAACCCGGCACACCGTGTCGCAGGTTCAGCGAGGACCTGATCCGGCGTGCCGAGCTCACCGATAAAGGGCCTACGTCATCGACTGCACCTCAAAATACTTTATGTTACACATGACACCAGACTCCACCACAGCCCTTTCCTGGGCCCTTCTGACGCACTCAACCCGACACACGCGGTGCCGCAGGCTCAGCGAGGACCAGATCCGAGAGGCCGACTTCGACGCCTACCTGGGATCGGAATCGGACGGCGACGACGTGCCCGCTGGTGCGTGGTGACCAGGGGGGTCTGGGGCTGGGGCTTGGGCATGTGCTCTGATGTGGCCCCTGGCGTGCTCTGGTGTGGCCTGACCTGTGCGCTGATGTGGCCTCTGATGTGCTCTGATGTAACCTGATGTTTTCTCTGATGTTTTCTCTGATGTGACCTCTGATGTGACCTCTGATGTGCTCTGATGTGGCCTCCGACATGTGCTCTGATGTGGCCTCTGACATGGCCTCTGATGTGGCCACTGACGCCAGAGGCCACATCAGAGGCTACATCAGAGGCCACATCTGCGGCAACTTCAGAGCAAATCAGAGGCCACAACAGAGGACATGTATCTAGGATGGGCCTAGGACTGGGGTCTGCGTCTGGGTATTGGGGTGGGTATCGGGCTGGGGCTGGGGCTGGGGCTGGGGTCAGGGTATCGGTCTGGATACCGGTCTGGGTCTGGGTACTGGTCTGGATCTCCGGGGCTGGATGGGGTGCCATTGATGCTGGATTTTGACAGTCAAGGACATCTTCAAAGCCGTAGCTGACTGTGCTCAGCGCGTAGTAGCGCCAGGGCACCTTATAGCTGGGATGGCTAGTAGGGGACCCGCACTGTCGTGTGGGTGCGGCAAACCGCTTCCGCGACACGTGACCCCGCAGACCTTGGCTCGGAATTGGAATGT
The DNA here is from genome assembly GCA_016618255.1 of Chlamydomonas sp. UWO 241. Classification (NCBI taxonomy): domain Eukaryota; kingdom Viridiplantae; phylum Chlorophyta; class Chlorophyceae; order Chlamydomonadales; family Chlamydomonadaceae; genus Chlamydomonas; species Chlamydomonas priscui. The sequence continues at coordinate 123,012 of VFSX01000023.1, forward strand.
GACGACGTTCCCGCTAGTGCCCGCTAGCGGCGGCGGCGGCGACAACAGCGCGTGCACACGCACGCACACACAAACGCACGCACATACACACACACACACACACACACACCAGGCGTCGGCATGGCGGGTGCCGACGAAAAGGACCCCGAGGCCTTGCGCGCGCGCTACCGCGCGCTTCTGCTCGCTGGCGGCAGCGGCGAAAACGGCGCGCGCAGCGGGAAGGGCGGGGGTGCTGGCACCAAGGCGTGGGGCGGAGGCGATGATGAAGACGAGGGGGAGGAGGGTGACGATGAGGGCGAGGAGGGCGAGGAGGGCGAGGAGGGCGTCGAGACGACGCGCATCCGGGGCAAGGTGGGTTCGCCTTTTGTGGTTTCGGTGCCTCGTGGACCCAATCTGCGAGAATCTGCCAATCGCACACGGCATAGTATGATCCAGGCGCATTGCGCGGCGCTGGCGGCGACATTGGGAGGTGCGGGCGGGGCTGGGGTGCTGGGACCAAGGCGTGGGGAAGAGGCAAGGCGGTGGACGAGGGGGGGGAGGGCGACGACGAGGAGGGCGAGGAGGGCGGCGAGACGACGCGAATCCGCGGAAAGGTGGGTGTCTCTCGCATGCTACGTAGCATGATAGCCGCAAGGCAGCGCGTTCGGCGTTGGTGGGAGGGGCGGCAAGGGCGGGGGGCGCTGGGACCAAGGGGGTAGAGGCAGCGATGAAGACAAAGAGGGCGGCGAGACGACACGCATCCGTGGCAAAGTTGGTGGTGGCCTCCCGCGGGTGGCGCGCACGCACTTGGAGATGTGGTGTCTCGCACGGTACAGACACCTTGACACCTCGACACGTTGAAACGCTCTCTCTCGCTCTCCCCCTCTTCTTCTCCCTCTCTGTCTCTCTCTCTCTCTCTCTCTCTCTCTCTCTCTCTCTCTGTCAGTCGCAAACACCTCGACACCTTTTAAGTACTGTCACTCTCACGCTCACGCTCACGCTCACGCTCACGCTCAGACATGGACGCTCTGGTTGGGTCTGGAGGGCCTCGGAGAGAAGCTGGCACACACACACACACGCACACACACACACAGGACATGGACATGGAGGTGACGTTCCAGCCGGGGCTGGAGGGACTCGGAGAGAAGCTGCTGGCCAAGAAGAAGGAGGAGAGGGAGCGGGCGGGAGAGACGGTGTGGGAGGCATACCTTCGCAAGCGCAAGGAGAAGAGGAAGGACCGCAAGAAGGTGGGTGTTGGTCGATTTTACAGTCCGTCGGGCACCTTTGATGGCGTAGTAGACAAGGGGACACGCACCAAACCACCGAATCAACCCCCAAACCCCCCGTCGACCCATTACGTGTGCGCCGCATCAATTGCGCGTGGGGCCCAAATGTTGCGCGCGTGACTGATCGCGTGTGTGACCCATCGCAGAAGATCGGGCGCGGCGGCGGCGGCGACAGTTCCGACTCCGAAGAATACGACCAGGTGGACGAGTGGAGCAAGGGCAAGGGCAAGAGCGGCAATGGGTCCAAGGTTGACGCAGAAGAGGTGGGTTCAGTGCTCACACAACTCCCAAACGTCGCCACGGGATACGGGGCTACATATCGGAGGAGAAATGGGCTCAATCGGAGCTGGGCAGCTCACGCGCCGGTGCCCTTGAGCCGTGAGGCAAAGACACTGCGTGTAACAGGTGGCAAAGAGGGCGGAGGCGTGGCCAGGCTCCACCCATGTGGATAGCTACACACACGAGCGTGTGCCGCCTTTGGAGGGGGCCTCTTGACCATTTTAACCGCGATCACGCGGGGCACACGCGGGGCGCACCCTCGGGTTCAGGATGTTTTGCTGGAGGCTAGGCAGTAGGGATCAATTAATCTGAATCAATTGAGGAAGCACTGCGTAGGACTGGGCGGCAGTGCTTCCGCTGAGGATCATCGGAAAATGACGTCTCGCCCCGACGTGGCAGTGACTCAGCAGCGGGACGTCCACACACACCCTGCCCACACCCGTGTCCACACCCCAGTCCACACCCGCGTCCTTACCTTTTGCGCCTTCTGCGCGGTGGCGACGTGGCAGTTAACAGGGTCTTCCACACACACCCCTGTTCACACCCTCGTTCACACTCTCGTTCAGACCCTTTTCCACTCCCTTTTCCACACCCGTCCACACCATCCACACCCTCCTCCACACTTCCAGGACCCATTCGACGACGGTGGCGGCGGCAGCGTGGCTGTGAGCAGCGAAAAGGACGACACGGATACACCATGCACACCCGTGTCCACACCCTCATTCACATTTTCCACACCCCTCCTCCACACTTCCACTACCCCTTCGACGACCTGTTCTTTGCGGATGGCGGCGGCGGCGACGTGGCTGTAAGCAGCGGGGAGGACGACACCGACACACCGTCCACACCCTCGGTCACGCATTCCACACCCGCATTCACACCTTTCACACCCCTCTTCCACACTTCCAGGACCCCTTCGACGACCCGTTCTTTGCGGATGGCGGCGGCGGCGACGTGGCTGTGAGCAGCGGGGAGGACGACACGGGTACACCGTTCACACCCTCGTTCACACCCTATTCCACATCCACACCCTCATTCGCACCTTCCACACCCCTCCTCCACACTTCTAGGACCCCTTCCACGACCCGTTCTTCGCCGACGGTGGCGGCGGCGACGTGGCTGTGAGCAAGGGGAGGACGACACGGATACACCGTTCACACCCTCGTGCACACCCCATTCCACATCCACACCCTCATTCACACCTTCAACACCCCTCCTCCACACTTCCAGAACCCCTTCGACGACCCGTTCTTTACCGACGGTGGCGGCGGCGACGTGGCTGTGAGCATCGGGGAGGACGACACGGATACACCGTTCACACCCTCGTTCACACCCTATTCCACATCCACACCCTCATTCGCACCTTCCACACCCCTCCTCCACACTTCCAGGACCCCTTCGACGACCCGTTCTTCGCCGACGGTGGCGGCGGCGACGTGGCTGTGAGCAGGGGGAGGACGACGCGGAGACACAGTTCACACCCTCGTTCACACCCTATTCCACATCCACACCCTCATTCACACCTTCCACACCCCTCTTCCACACTTCCAGGACCCTCGACGACCCGTTCTTTGCGGATGGCGGCGGCGGTGACGTGGCTGTGAGCAGCGGGGAGGACGACACGGATACACCGTTCACACCCTCGTTCACACCCTATTCCACATCCACACCCTCATTCACACCTTCCACACCCCTCCTCCACACTTCCAGGACCCCTTCGACGACCCATTCTTCGCCGACGGTGGCGGCGGCGACGTGGCTGTGAGCAGCGGGGAGGACGCCACGGATGATGACGAGGAGGGAGGCGGCGGCAAGACAAAGGGAGCGACGGGAGCAAAGGTGGGTGACTCGGGTCAGGGTTCAGGGTTTGGCTGCGTGTGGGGGCGGTGGTCACACACACACACACACACATGCACACACACACACTGCAGGGGGCCAAGGGAGAGAAGGCAGTCCAGAAGAAGGCTTGCACCTCGGACCCTTTTGGCCTATATTGTAATACCAATCTCTTAACTTCCCCCCACACACACACGCGCACACACGCACACTGCAGGGGGCCAAGGGAGAGAAGGCGGTTGAGAAGAAGGCGCCGAGCAGCAAAGAGGACAAAGAGGCGCGGCGCAAGGGGAGGGACAAGGAGGAGAAGAAGGTGCGCCGTCCAAAACTCTGCCAAGTTTATTTTTTCACACCAGCAACCGTTTCAGAAGTCGAAAAAACGCCCATGGATCACGCACACAAACACACACACACACACACACACACACACGCAGCTGGCGAAGGAGCTGGCAGCCAAGCAGCAGGCGGAGCTGGAGCTGCTGCTCATGGAAGACTCAGCGCTGCCACACACACACACACACACACATGCACACACACGCACACACACGCAGCTGGCCAAGGAGCTGGCAGCCAAGCAGCAGGCCAGCTTGAGCTGCTGCTCATGGACGCATCTGCGCTGCCACACACACACACACACACACACACACACGCAGCTGGCCAAGGAGCTGGCAGCCAAGCAGCAGACGGAGCTTGAGGTGCTGCTCATGGACGACTCTGCGCTGACACACACACACACCCGTACACACCCATCCGCACACACACACACACACGCCCAGCTGGCCAAGGAGCTGGCAGCCAAGCAGCAGGCAGAGCTGGAGCTGCTGCTCATGGACGACTCTGCGCTGCGCGACGCCGCACGGGGCGTCAAGATTGCAGGTCCGTTTTGTGGGGCTTCGCCTGTTGGGGGCCGGGGGGGAGGGGGGGGGCAGTGATCCCTCGCAAGCCGTATACCGCTTGGGGCCGGGCTTCCCAGTTTCCAGAAAACCATTCCACACTTGGTGGGAGAGGGCGTGGAGGGGGGCGCTGGAAAGCTCTCGCCGAGAGCAGCACAACGGCATGCGTTGCGTGAAAACCCGCTACGTATTGCGCCTGGTATGAGCGGTCAAATATGCTTGAGCCGGGAGAAAACTTAGAACAAATATTCTTCCCAGGGACCACTGGGTGGGGAGGGGGGAAATGAGACAGCGCTGCGCGTCACGGGATGTTGTTTTGCCGAACTCGGGCCGGGGATGCTATGTGCCGAACTCAACGTATGCGTGTGCAGTGGCAGGTGGCTCCGGGCCGAGGACGATGAGGGCGACACTTGACCCTGCACCCTACACTCTAAACCCTAAAACCCTAAAAGCCCTCAACCCTAGACCCTGAACCCTAAAACCCTCAACCCTGCGCAGGAGGCTCCGGGCGCGCCACCGCCGGAGATGACGACGACGACGACGAGAACGACGGCAAGAAGAAGAAGGTCTCGCGGAAGGACCGGCGAAACCTTGAACCCCTTGACCCCAAATCACCAAACCTCAAAACTTGAAACCCTTCATCCTGCGCAGGCGGCTCAGGGCGTGCCGCCGCTGAGGATGACGACGACGACGACGACGACAGCAAGACAAAAAAGGTGTCTCGGAAGGACCGGCCAAACCTTGACCCCCTTGACCCCAAACCACCAAACCTCAAAACCCTAAAACCCTGCATCCTGCGCAGGCGGCTCGGGGCGCGCCGCCGCTGAGGACGACGACGACGATGACGATGACGAGAACGACGGCAAGAAGAAGAAGGTCTCGCGGAAGGACCGGCTACGGCTGAAGAAGGAGCAGCGCAAAGCTGCGCGCGCGGACTCGGACGATGAGGACGCTGGTGTTGCAGGTGTGTACAGCCCCGGGGGATGCGCGTCCAGGTAGCTGCATACGAAGGTCCATGCTAGTTGGCGTGGGAAGGGTCTGTGCCTACAGAATAGCGCATGCAAGGCTGCGCGCGCGGACTCGGACGACGAGGACGCTGGCGTGGCAGGTGTGTGTGTGTGTGTGTGTGTGTGTGTGTGCACGTGTGTGTGTTGGGGGGGGGGGGGCTCGCGCGCAGACTCAGACGACGAGGACGCTGGCGTTGCAGGTGTGTGTGTGTGGGAGTGTGTGTGGTGGGGGGGGTGGGGGGTGTCAGGGTCTGGGGGGCTACCGGGTAGCTGCTTACGGCTGGTGTTGGGGGTTCGAGTTGGGGCGCGACAGGCCGAGGCTGATGTGAGCGCAGGCTTGCTCTCTGGACGCATGTGACCGCACGTGCATGTGTGGGGACTTGTTAACGCTAAGGCTGTTGTCACAGGGCGATGTGTTACATGGATGTAGGGTGCCGGGTCGCCCCTGCCTCGCGCCTAGACTGTCAAGCCCATCCGGTCGAATCGATGTGGTGTGTACCCGTGGGCCCACACTGTGTCCCACACATGTGGCGGCCTCATAACCCAGTACCTATCTAGAAGGCACACATACCGTCCGGGCGGTTAGCCTTTGCGTATAATTATCGTTTTTTGCCCCCCCACGAAGCTAAGAAACTTATATAAATCGTCGGAAATCGCGATTTGGGGCGTCAAAACGACTAAAACGACGGAAAACGACCCCCGCAATCGCATTGAACAACTATAATTTCGACCCCCCCCCCCGCGATGGCAAACAATATGGAAGGTACTGGAAGGCTTTAGGAGGCTTTAGTCTGCGACCGCTGTGTCCGGACGTTGATCAACCGCCTAGCTAGCCAGTGGGCATCTGCCAAGACGTCCACACTGCTGTGCCAACGCCGCTGGTGAAGGTGCAGGCGCTGCGGCGCACCCTTTCGTCTTCCCTCTCCTCCCTTCCCTTCCCCTCTTTGGGCACATTCAGTGAGCCCATGCCACTGCTCTGCATGCATTCGCACTGCTCAACATGGTGCTGATGCCGCTGGTGCAGGTGCGGGCGCTGCCGGGGGCGGCGGCGGTTTCGCTGCCAACCTGAGCGACCCTCGCTTCTCCGCAATCTTCGACGACCACGCGTACGCGCTTGACCCGACCGACCCGAGGTGGGAGAGGGAGGGGGGGGGAGAGAGGGAGAGAGGGAGAGAGGGAGAGAGGGAGAGGGAGAGAGGGAGAGAGGAAAGAGGAGAGAGAGAGGGAGAGAGAGAGGGAGGGAGGGAGAGGGAGGGAGGGAGGGAGAGAGATAGGGAAAGAAAGAAGAGAGAAGAGAGAGGATCTTTGATAACCACGCGTACGCGCTGGACCCGACTGACCCGAGGTGAGAGAGAGTGTGTATGTTTGTGTGTGGGAGAGAAGATTTAGGGGGGGGAGAGAGAGAGAGAGAGAGGAGAGGAGAGATTACCTTTGACGACCACGCGTACGCGCTTGACCCGACCGACTCGAGGTGAGAGGGAGGAGGAGGGAGGGAGGGAGGGAGGGAGGGAAGGAGGGAGAGAGGGAAAGAAAGAAGAGAGAGAGAAGAGAGAGGATCTTTGATAACCACGCGTACGCGCTTGACCCGACCGACCCGAGGTGAGCGAGGGAGGCCGGGGGGGGGAGGGAGAGAGGGGGGGACGGAGGGCAGGAAGAGGGAGAGAGATAGGGAAAGAAAGAAGAGAGAGAGAAGAGAGAGGATCTTTGATAACCACGCGTACGCGCTTGACCCGACCGACCCGAGGTGGGAGAGGGAGGGGGGTGGAGACAGGGAGAGAGGGAGAGAGGGAGAGAGGGAGGCAGGGAGGGAGGGAGGCAGGGAGGGAGGGAGGGAAGAGGGACGAGAGGGGAGGAGAGGGGGGGAGGGAGGGAGGAGGGAGGAGGGGAGGGAGGGAGAGGGAGGGAGGGAGGGAGAGAGATAGGGAAAGAAAGAAGAGAGAAGAGAGAGGATCTTTGATAACGACGCGTACGCGCTGGACCCGACTGACCCGAGGTGAGAGAGTGTGTATGTTTGTGTGTGGGAGAGAAGATTTGGCGGGGGGAGAGAGAGAGAGAGAGAGAGAGAGAGGAGAGGAGAGATTACCTTTGACGACCACGCGTACGCGCATGGCCCGACCGACCCGAGGTGAGAGGGAGGAGGAGGGAGGGAGGGAGGGAGGGAGAGAGGGAAAGAAAGAAGAGAGAGAGAAGAGAGAGGATCTTGGTGCATTACCGACGCACGTACGCGCTTGACCCGGCCGACACGAGTGAGGAGGGGCGGGGTGGGGGCGTTCGAGAGGGAGGGAGGGAGGGAGGGAGGGAGGGAGAGAGGGAGAGAGATAGGGAAAGAAAGAAGAGAGAGAGAAGAGAGAGGAGCTTTGATAACCACGCGTACGCGCTGAATCCGACGGACCCGAGGTGAGAGAAAGTGTGTATGTCTGTGTGTGAGACAAGATTTAGGGGGGGGGGAAGAGACAAAGAGAGAGAGAGTTAGAGGAGAGATTAGAGACCACGCGTAGAGGATTTAGCGGGGGGAAGAGACAGAGAGAGAGAGAGGAGAGGAGAGATTATAGACCACGCGTATTCGCTGGACCCGACCGACCCGAGGTGAGAGGGGGGGAGGAGGGGGGGAGGGAGAGCAGAGGAAGAGGCAGGGGGGGAGGGAGAGAGACATGAGGGAGGGAGAGATAGGAAGTGAGAGAAGAGAGATAGAGAAGAGAAACAGAAAGAAGAAAGAGGCAGCGGCAAACAGAAATAGAAGAGAAAGAGAACACACACAAACACACACCCATACCCTGGCAGGCTGGCGCGCCGCGTCGCCTTGCGGGCCCTCCTAGTAGAGCCCCCCTAGACGCCAAGTCTAGGCCTGGAATCCCGCCCGGGAGGACCTCCGAGCGCGAACATGTAAAACCTGTAAAACCCGCACCCACACCCTCCCGAGGTGAGAGAGGGAGGGGGGGAGAGGTAGAGAGGAGAGAGAGAAGAGAAACGAAGAGACAAAGAGACAGAGACAACGAGAGAAAGAGAGGGAGAGAGAGAAAGAGAGAAAAGAGAGGAAAGAGAGGGAGAGAAAAGACAGCACACATACACAAACATGCGCGCGCGCACCCACACCCTCCCGCAGGTTTGTCAAGTCCAAGGGCATCGACGTGCTCGCAAAGGAGATCAGCAAGAAGCGGTCGGAGAAGCCAGCCGCGGCGTCCGCGCCACAGTCGGCCGCACCAGCAGAGGGGGCGCCGGCGGGCGAGAAGGGTGAGGAGTGAGGCACGAGTGCGCATGATTGCGTGCTGCGCCTGCGTCTGACGGACCGACCGACGGACCACGCGCCCTGGTTGCAGTGCACTGCCCTCTCTGTTGCTGCTCGCTGCACTCACGTGAACACAAGCGCCCAGTCGCCAAGCTGGAGCAGCTCGAGCTCGAGCTGCCCCCCCTCCCTGCACGCATCATTTCTCATTGCGTGTTCTCTCTTGTCTCTCACACCCTCCCACCTCCCCTGCCCTGTTTCTCTCACACACCCTGCCGCCCCCCCCCCCCTGCCCCCGCCGTTTCCCTTTCTGCTCTCGTCATCACGCACTGAACCAACAAACACACATGCTGAACCAACCGCCACACAGACGCCAAGATAGAGCAGCTGGAGCTGCGCGCGATGGTCGCCAAGCTCAAGCGCAAGGCAGAGGCGCAGCAGGCAGCGAACGCCACGACAGAGCCGGCGGGGGCGGGGGCGGGCGGCAAGAAGAAGAAGGCAAAGCTGTAGACAGGAGATGAGTGACGCAAGCTGCAGCTGTAACTGACCTGCATGGTGTGACAGAGCCAGTCTCAAGCGCAAGGCTGGGGCGCAGCGGGCGACGGGGCCAAGCGGCAGGAGGCGCGGGCGGCAAGAAGATGGCCAAGCAGGAAGGAGGAGCTGTGGGTGGCGCAGGCGGCAGCTGTCGCAAGCCTGCATAGTGTGGCAGAGCCAGTCACAGCAGGCTTGCTTGCGGCGGCGCGATGTGGCGGGCCATCAGTGTGGCGACAGGTGACACGCACTGCTCCCTCCCTGCCCTCGACACACTACCTTGAACGTTACGGTAAAAACAAAATGACATCGCTCCTAGTGACCGCAGAGGGTCGTCCAGCCACAGCCCCTACCCCGCGTTCTCGAATAATCCGCACAAACCAGGCGGACCCACGCAGGCACGCAGCACGCACAGCACGCACGCGCGAATGTCGCGCGCACTCGCTCATGCGTGCAGCCGCGGCCCCTCGGCGGACGCCGCGCGCGCAGCCGTCGTCACAGCACATTACGCGTCGCCGAAGAGCGCGGTCCGCGTCTCCGGTAGCGTGCTCGCGTACGAGATGCGCAGCCGGTCGTCGAGCGTGTTGTTGCACACGATGCGGCCGTCTGCAAGGGCATAGTGGGGAGGGGTGGGTGAGAGGGAGGGAGGCACAGAGACAGGCGGGGTGTAACAGCCACATGTGCAGAGTGGTAGTCGCAGCCGGTCGCCGAGCGCTGTTGTTGCACACGATGCGGCCGGGGGGAGGGGTGGGCGTAGGGGGGGTGAGTGGGTGAGAGGGGCACAGAGACGGCGAGAAAGGAAGGGTACGTGTGCACAGTGGTAGTCGCTGCGGTGCCGCTGACGGGTCGTCGAGCGTGTTGTTGCACACAATGCGGCCGTCTGCAAGGGCACAGTGGGGAGGGGTGGGTGAGAGAGAGGCACAGAGACAGGGAGGGTGTAACAGCCACATGTGCAGAGTGGTCGTTGCAGCCAGTCGTCGAGCGTGTTGTTGCACACGTTGCGGCCGTCCGCATGCGCGGCGTGTGCGGTTTGAGAGGTTGGGGATGATGGGGGGGGGGGGCTGGAGCAGGGACAAGGGCAGGGGCACGAGCGCAGGGGGGAAGGTGGCCCTTGGTGTGCGTGCATGGGTGAGAGTGAGGCACAGAGACAGAGAGAGAGGGTGCGTGTGCACAGTGGTGTTGCTGACCATTCGTCGAGCGTGTTGTTGCACACGATATAACCGTCTGCACGTGCATGCTGGGGGGTGGGGGGGGGGGATTATGTTCCAGCTCGGGTGGATCCAAGGTAAGCTTGCCTGGTGCCAGGCAAAATAAACATTGCGGCCGTGTGCCGGATGAAGGCGTTAAGTGTGTGCAAGAGAGCGAGAGAGAACAGAGGCACGAGAAGAATAATGAGACTGAGAGAGAGACGGGGAGGGAGAGGGAGAGGGAGAGAGACACAGATAGAGAGAGAGGGAGAGAGAGAGGGAGATAGAGAGGGGAAAGGATACATGTGCAGCGTGGTGGTCGCTGTGTGTGAGGGAGGCGCACAGAGACAGGGACGCAGAGACACAGAGATAGAGAGAGAGAGAGGATGCGTGTAAATAGTGGTCGATGAGGTGCCGCTGTACATCAGAAGCACCCCTCCTACCCTACCACATTCCCATAGCCTCTGAGGCGGCGCCTCAGGCGGCGCCTTCACTTGCGCGGACCAGGCGGCGGCTCAGGCGCTCCGAGACCGCGTGAGGCGCAACCCCGACCGCCTCGGGCGCCGCCTCGGGCGTCACCCCAACCGCCTCGGGCGCTACCCCGACCGCCTTGGGCGCCCAACACCGCCTGAGGCGCACCCCCGACCGCCTCGGGCGTTATGACCGCTTGACTTGCGTGCCTCAAAATCGGGGCTGTGGTAGGGCCTCCCAAAACGCACCTGCGCTCGACAGGCTGATCCCGCCGTTGCACGACGCCAGCTCCGAGCCGGGGGTGGGCGGCGGAGGCAGGAACGATGCCTGGTCGAGGGTGAGCGACACGGCGGGGTTGCCGGTAACCTGTGGGGCGAGTGTGTACGTGTGTGTGTGTGTGTGTGTGTGTGCGTGTGTTGGTGCGACAGGAACGAAGCCTGGTCGACGGTGAGCGACACGCCGGGGTTGACGGGGACCAGTGTGGCGTGTGTGTGTGTGCGTGTGTTGGTGCAGCGGAACGATGCCTGGTCGACGGTGAGCGACACGGCGGGGTTGACGGGGACCTGTAACAGACAGAAATTAAGGCTCACTCCCGTCCTGTCACTTCAACGCGCACTGCGCGCTTCTTCACGTAGCGCGCACACGCACACACACACACACGCACACGCACACACACACACACTCCCGTCTGTTACCTTGGTGTACGACGTGCGCGCCGGCTCCAGCACCTCCTTCACCAGCAGCAGGTCCACCTGGCGCACCTTGACCACCGCGGTCGGCTCCTTGAGCTTGGTCATCGCCTGCGCACGGGATGGGTGAATGTAGTGGCGCTAGGTTGCATGGGTCCATGCGTGCGCGAACGCAGGCTGCACGCCATCAACCACTGCTGTGTTCCAGGCGCTCCGTGCGCGCGCACCTGCACCAACAGGTTCTCCAGCAGCTGCTTGTACTGGGGCGGCTGCTTGCACACGCTGCGCATCTTCTCTGTTGCCTCAACCAGGATGTCCTGGATCGCGGCCTCCTTGGCGGCGAGCACCTTGAGACGCATCTCGTTGAGCTGCTTGGAGTACTCGCTGCGAGCGCATGCATGTGGTGATGGCGAGGGCGTCGGGAGCGGGTTGCGGTGCATGGGGGCCATGCATGGGCGCATGTGGGTGATGCCCATGCACTCTTGCAGATCGGTGTCCTGCCGCCCCCATCGCACGACCAGATCAGTCATATGACATCACAGGCGGCATGCAACCGCGTGATGGGTGCAGCAGGCAGCAGCTCCCCACGCACATCTTCTTCTTGACGTCGACCTGCCCCTCGCGCCGCTCATACTCGCGCCTGATTTTCGCCTTCTCCTGCTCAACCAGCTGCAGCTTCTCCAGGTTGAACTCCTGCGTGTGGGAGGGGTGGGAGGGGTGTGTGCATGCGCATGGAGGATGCATAAGAAGATACCGCGCGCGAAAGCCCACCTCCTCCGCCGACACCCGGATCTCGTTGGCCTTCTCCTCCGCTTCCTGACGGATGAACTTGACCATCTGCTCAATCTGGCGTGACACCTGGGGAGTTTTCACCAACAAGGGTGGTGTTTGTTGGCATGCTCGCACGCAGCCAGCCCCTCACGTCCCCCCTCCGCGCACAGCACGCATCCGCATCGCCGAGACACATCCAACCCCTCAGGTGGGCCGATCAGAGGCACCATCACCGGGCATGTGCGTGGACCACCCACGCAACACGCCATGCCGCGCCATCTAAAGCTACATCGCGGGTCCCACCTCGAGCTCGTTCATCTTGTCTGACTAACGAGCGCAGCTGGGGCAGGGTGGCGGGGAAAAAGGGATATGGGCGTAGGGTGTGGGGTGTGAGGAGGGCCCAGGACAGAGGCTTGAATGCCTCAAATGCCTTGAAAGGCCTTTCAACCTTTGGGAGATTGGTCGCAGCAGTTGGAGGGGCCGGCGGGGGGGCAATGCACGTGGCCACGTATCTGGCGTGCTGCCCCATTGGCATTCCAGCGGCCGCACACATGTGACCGCCATGCCCGAGTTGTTGCCTCCTTGCTCGTGCCTGCAAGCCTGTCTGTATGCCTTGGGCCCATCGCCCTCGACGCCAGCTGTGGCTCGAGGACGAGGGTGTGTGTGTGTGGGGTGGGGTGGGGGGGGGTGCACACGCGAGGCCTGCAGCTCGCAGGGGTGTTGCGCAACATGCAGCCGCCAGTTCCCGAATGTGATCGCAGGAACCGTGTCACATAAATGCGCTGCCGCCCCGGCATGAAACCTCTCTTTTCTTTTCTCTTTGATATCTCTCTGATATTGCATATCACGTGCCCGCATCATCACCGCTGCAGTCGGTGGATGGCACACTACTAGCTAGTGCTGCGGGTGCGTGCGCGCACTCCGGCGCAGCTCCTCCGCCTCGCCCCCCTTGCCTTGCTTGTCAAGCACGTCGGCGAGGCTGTTGGCGCTCTCCAGCGTGTCTGCGTCGTCAGGTCCCAGCACCTTTATGCGCGCCTGTAGCGCGCGCCTGTGCAGCGACGCTGCCTCGCCCAGCTTGTCTTGGTTGGCAAGCACGTCTGCGAGGTTGCTGAGCGTTATCAACGTGTCCGGGTGCTCAGGTCCCAGCACCTTCGTACGCGCCTCTAGAGCGCGCCTGTACACCTTCTCCGCCTCAGTCACATTGCCTTGCTTGGCAAGCACGTAGCCAAGGTTGTGCAGGCACGTCAGCGTGACCGGGGCCTCGCGACCAGCACCCGGAACCTTTTCGTAGCTGCGCAGAGCTCGCTTGTACAATTTCTCTGCCTTGTCCCGCTTGCCTTGGTCGGCGAGCATGCCGGCCAGGCTGGTGAGGCTGTCCAACGTGTCTACGTGACGGTCTCCCAGCACCTTCTGGCGCCCCCTCATCGCCTTCCAGGCCAGCTCCTCGGCCTCGTCCTGTTTGTCTCCGCCTTGTTCCCATAGCACATCTGCAAGATTGCTCACGCTCTGCAACGTGACTGGGTCCTCAGGTCCCAGCACCGTCTCACGGCCCTTCAGCGCTTCTCTGAGCAGCTTTTCTGATTCATTCAACTCGTGTCGCTCTCCGAGTGTGATAGCAAGGTTGTTGAGGCTCAACAGCGTGTCGAGGTGCGCGCGTCCCAGCGCCTTCTCGCGGATGGCCAGCTCCATCCGGTGCAACTCCTCTGCCTCCTTCAGCTTGTCTTGCCGCATGAGTACGACGGCGAGGTTGTTGAGTGTGATGAGCGTGTCCGCGTGCTCAGGTCCCAGCACCTTCTGGCGCCCCTCAAGTGCGCGCCTGTACAGCGTGGCTGCCTCGTCCAGCTTGCCTCGGCTCTCGAGCTCGTCAGCAAGGTACATGACGCTCGACAGCGTGTACGGGTTGTTGCTGCTCATCTTCTTCTCTGTCACCACCAGCGAAAGCTTGCACAGCCGCACTGTCTCGTTCCTGTCCTCGAGTAGGCTGGCCACAACCTCCAACGCCCGGCACGCCGTTGCGCCGTGCTTGGACCACATGTTCTCAATGCCGCGAACACCCTTCTGGATCTCTGTCGCCGTCAGCAGATTCGCCACGCGGTTGTAGTCCTTCTCGCGTAGGCGCCTCACATCCTTCTTCTTCTCCACCTCGTCGCCAGACCGCACCATCGCAAGCGCCTTGGCAAATGTGGTGAACACGACCGCGTTTGTTGCAATCCACAGCGCAATCAGCGCCCATGCCGACACAATGTTCAGCCTGTGGGTTGTGTGTGAAGGTGGAATTATGGACATGGCATTGGGTTCAAGTAGAGAGTGTCTCGCAGGGAGGCGCAGTGGCAGCATGCACACATGGGTGGACTGGGAGCAGTTTGTCTCGCAGGGAGGTGCAGTGACAGCACGCATACATAAGTGGATTTGGCGCAACAGCCTCTCACCAGGGTGCGATGTCCAGCAGCTCAAAGACGATGTAGTTCTGCAGTGCCACCAGCGCCACCATCACAAACGCTGCGATCATGAAGCGGTCCATGAGGTTCATGCTGTTGGTGATGGGGACGTACTTGGCAGTGGAGACGGACAGCTTGAACGCGACGAGCGTCAGAACCATGGTCAGCGTGACCTGCAGAGGGTTCAGGGGATGACGTTTCAATAGGAGGCATGCGCATGCACATTGCGCGTGCATAGCATGCGTGCAAGTGCGCGCCCCCCCCCCCTCCTCACACACCTGCAGACGCGCCCCCAGCTCGACAGAGTCGAATCGGAAACTGAGGAAAGAGAACAGCACGATGCACCACACGGGCAGCATGACGTTGATGATGTAGAATATGGGGCGCCGCTTGGCGATGATCACAAACTGGACGCTCAGCTTGTCGTTGCTCAGGAGGCGTGCATAAATCTCCACTTCGTCGCGACACAGAGCCCACTCGCCGTCGTGCGCCATGTCGCTCGTTTCGACTTTCGACATGTCGAAGAAGTCGACATTGGCCGCCAAACGCGTCACCACGGCATCATGCGACACGTCCTTGTCGAGTGACTTTTCATCCAGCTCAAACTCGTAGGTGACGTGCAGCCGCTGGACGTCCACAGGGAAGTCCACCAACTCCAACGTCTCGGGGATCGCGACGTACCTGGGTTGGGTTGGGTTGGGTTGGGTTGGGTTGAGTTGGGTTGGGTTGGGTTGGGTTGAGTTGCACCAGCTTCTGTTAAAGCAGGAGCCTCAGCGCGTTGACCCTCCCCCCCAGCATCCGGCACACGCACACACACGTCCCCCCCCCACACACACCTGTCCTTCTCTGAGTCTGCTCCTGTCCTGATGAAGCGCAGCAGTTCTGTCTGCAGCTCTGGGATGTACACGTTGAGCTTTACATCCATGTCCACTGTGAACGTTTGCGCCTCTGTGTTGACCGTCGGCACGTCGCGGAGGGTCACGTTGAAGATCGCGAACGGACCGCGGTCCTCTTCGCCATCGTCATACTCCTCGTGTTCCGACTCTCCGCCTGGACGGCTCCCTTTGAGGCCGGGGTGCCAGGTGTGTCAGTGGTACACGCACGACATCGCGCAGCTCAATCTTATAGCAGCTGCCTGCAGAAGGGCACAGCAGGGAGGGAACAGCTCACCGTTATTGCGGGTGCTGGACCCAGAGTTGCTCGACCGCACACTGCTCGACCCCACGATGTGCGCTGGCCCAGTGCTCGGCTCCACAGCGCTTGCCCCACAGTCCCGTATGCTCGCCCGCACGGAGCTCGGCCGGCCGCGGCGCCGCGGGGTGCTCGACACCTCACTCGGCGCTCGCTTGGCCAGGCGCCTGCGCACCTCGGTCGGCGGGCGACCACCCCTCAGCGGCCACTGCTGCTGCTGGTGGTCCGCCTGCTCGGCCACGGCGCCGCTGGTAGGTGCAGCTCCCGCGCGTGGCGCACTCACCCTGGTGCTGGCAGGGCCACAGCGACCGGCCTCCACGTCCAGCTGCATCGAGGAGTCAGCAGCTGCGTGCACCCGATTGCCTGCTGTGGACATGGTGTGGTGTGTGGTGTGCAGCTGCCCGGCTGGGCGTGTACAGGGCATGGAGCCTTGGCATGCATATGCACCGGCTTGGCATGCACCCAAGTGTCGTGGCACGTGCACACACTCACCCCTCACGAGCAGCCCAGCTCCCCCCGCCTTGACTGCGCCTGTCGCAACTCCGCGCTGAGCCTGCTGCCCTGCGTTGGGATGGATGCGTTGGGTGCGTCAAGAAGCAATTCGGCAAAGGACAAACCCGCAACGAAGAAATGCATGCACCTGTGTCTCCAGCTCCCAACGGCGTGCCGTAGCCAGCACCCATGACGACACACGCAGAGAAGGCGTGAATGCAAGAGGTGGGGCTGCCTGTGATTAACTAGTGTGATTATTTTGCGTCCACTTGTTGCCCTATAGGGCTCTACTATAGGGGCGCGAGCAACAGCAGCATCAGCAGCAACTGCAGTCATGGGTTCCGGCTGTTCAAAGTCAGCGTCACTGAAGAGTTCGGGCGTCGGTGAGAACAAGGGGCAAAAGACACCTTGAGGCGAGACAAACCTAGGCGTTGAAGCCCACCCACCCACTGCACGGGAGTCAAATCTATCATGAAAAATCGTGCAATGGTTGGGGCAGTTGAGCGCGTTTGAGAGGAAAAAACTGGGAAACTGCAAAGTGAGACACGCATGTCCGACAGGCAAACGCTACCCATTCACTCACCCCTGCCCCGCGTTCGCAGTCCGTCACTCAAAGCGTGACTCTGGCAACGGAGGCTACACACGAGGCAAGAGGGATGCCCCGAATGAGGTGCGCACCAGCGGTGCTCGAGAGGTGCCGTGCTGCGGGCAAGGGGCACGAAAGGGCCCACCCCGACGCGCGCGCCCACTCCCGCCACCAGAGTGTCTCGCTCTCCCAACTGTGTGACAGACACACCGACACCACCACTGGCGGGCACAAACACACATGCGTACACACGCACACGCGCACACACACACACGCACAACGCCCCCCCCCCGGATGACGGCCAGTCGCCCCACGTTCGCCCACACCCCGAAGCGCCACACCCCACGTCCCACACCCGAAAAGCCACACCTAACAACCCACACACCCCAGATGACGGCCATCCGCCCCACGCTTACGCCCCCCGCCCCACCACCCACACCCCACACCCCACACCCCGCACTCAGGATGACGGCTATGTGAGCGACTCCGACTCAGAGGAGCCCGGCATGCGTTGCAACAAGGTCCGTGCTGGCACTCTCTTGGCAGCAGTGTCTGCGCCAAGGCACCCCACTTATAGGGAGAGAGTGTGTGTGTGTGTGTTTAGGGGGCGCGTGTGTGCGTGTGAGGTGGGTGTGTTATGGAGGGGGGGGGGGCTACATTGGAGGGGGGGAGCCTGCATGGTGGAGAGGCACTGGTGCCACAACAATGCAACCTCGGCAGATGCAGTTGGGTTTAGGGTAAAGAGTTACGGAAGGGTTCAATGTTAAGGGTGGTTTACGGTTTCATGGGTGCCACACTCGTGCCCGTGCCACAGAAAAAGTGAAAGTAACAGTTGCATTGGCTTTCCAAAAAACATTTTCTTCAAGTCCGAGTACCACCGCCTAGACCCAAGTCCAGTTCTGGCCCTGGCAAGTACTTGCGAGGGGCGGTAGCCACCAGCCACCATCGCGTAGTCCTATCTACAGGAAAAAGGGGAGTTAGTACATGTGCGACGCCTCCAAGATTTATCCTAACTGCTTCCAGGCGATAGGGGGTCAAGTGGCACTTGCCAATCTACTTGACCGCCGAGGTGGAGGGGCCAGCGCCCGAGGGGCAACCGGACCGTACACACCGGCTCTCCATCTGAACTATGCTGGGCACACACAAACGCTGTGTCCGAAAAACTTTTCCAATCAGAACGAGTGCCACAAATGTCCTAGCTGCTGGGTCAGTAGCTTGAGAGAATAGTGTCTGGAGGAGGCCAGAGGCCGGCCTTGCTGCCAAGCCACATCCATTATGCAGTCAAAAGTCATACGAGAATGACGAGAAGCCGGCAGCGCATCACATGACGTAGCCACTGCATTGATCGCTTTGCCACAAGGCTCACACTTGGTTCAGTTTCGCACGCCTGCTAAATATAAGTAAATCTAGGCCGGTCGATCAGGTCGGACAGCCACCCCGTGCCCATGCCCCCACACCCCACACCCCACGCAGGATGATGGCTACAAAAGTAACTCCGACTCGGAGGAGCCCGGCACGCGCCGCAACAAGGTTTGTGCTGGCACTCTCTTGGCAGCAGCAGTGGCTCCGCACCCCACCTAGAAGAAGTCTTCAACAGCAGCCAGTATCATTCAGGTAGGAGTCTTCTATGCCAGCCAGTTTCAGCCGGCACACGCTTGTATGCATCCACAGTGTCATCACACAGACTGAAAATCCATCGTCATCACAAGGCGTATCTGGACACAAGGAGTCCGTATTGATGCCTTATGTGCCTGAGCGGAGCCACTGCTTGGCAGCCCGCCTGAAACTGTATGTGCACCCGCAACCCCTATCTATCCATCTGATATACCATCAGTCTGAAAGGTTGAGGTATTCCCACCACCAATGGCCCACCAATTCCACGACGGACAATCTCCCCCATCCCCTCCCCCCACCCACCTCCAGCCCCAATGCCACAAATGACCCCCCCTCCTCATCTCCCCACTCCCCCCTCCCCATCCAGGTTGTGGTGCTCATTAGGTTTAACAACCCGGGCACTCAGGCAGCCTGCAGGCTCCTATTCAGCGCGATGCAGCCTGCAACAAAGATATATTCCCCCGCAACTCTGACCCCCTTCCCTTACCCCCCCCCTCCCCCCCCCCAGGGTCCCCCCCCTCAGGTTGCGGTTGTGGACACTGGGTGCTGTTAAGAAACACGACGGAAAACGATGCCGCTTGCGCTGTTGACGCCAGTGGACTTGGTCTTGTCGCCGGTAATGTGGCGAGAGGCTCCACAGTCCACCACTCAGAGGTCGGCAGACGCGGTGGGCTAAGATAAAGATGAGACCAGCGCATGCATGAACGAGCGATCGGCCCAGCCGAGTTCAGCGTTTTGGGGGAAGAGGACACTGCAGACGTCGCTGCGGTCACTGTCGCAGGCAAGCGGGGGCAGGACGCACAAAACGGCCGCGTGCAGGCTGCACCGTGACGACGTTGTGAGATGATACGCGGTCCTCGCAGAGAGGCCGCCGTGAGAAGCGGGAAGAGAGAGAGTCGTGCGGCAGGTGCTCGTGCGCAGTGGGCAGGCGCGGAGGCCAGGACGAGTCGGCAGCCATCATGGCACGCACGCGCCGCAACCGATGTTGTGGCGATAATTTAGTTAACGTTTTTGCGTCCTACTTATAACTGACACATACCTGGATGGAGACATTTGCAAACGAAGCTGTCAGCTAAGTGTGTGTGTGTGTATGTGCATGTGCACACGCAATAGGAGAGGCTTCCGTTGTGTTATAATTTTATGACGGACAGAGGAGAGGGCCCCAAGTTCAAGCGCCATGGAGATCGCGCAAACAGTTGGCAGGGAGAGGTGGCACTCACGCAACGAGGTGAGGTGAGGGAGGAAAGACAGACCAACGCACGTGTGTTGCTGAGTGCGTGCGGCTTACACGCGCCAGTGGGTGGCACCCTCTCAAATTCCAGCTGAGGTGGAGGCGGGCTCGACCCGTGGATCGCGCTCGCTCAGAACATCCCACATGGGGCGCTGCACGATACGTCCATCCCCATGTCAGCTACCGTTACACTCAGTGGTGTGCCAACCCCGCGTCCGGTCATACGCTGTGTCCGAGGGAAGGCAGAAGCTCGTCGGGAGGGACCCCCACATGCCCTGAACAGCTGTGGCTGTGGGTTGCCACCTGACCTGGCTGGAGCGCAGCCCTTCACCCGCCCCCTTGCTCGACCTCGCTCAGATCGGAGAGCAATCACTGGTTGGGGAGATTCAGCATCATGGTGCAACTGGAGGTGCGTGTGCGTTTGCGTATACATATGTGTGCGTTCGTGTGCACGTGTGGGGGGAGCGGCAGTGGGCAGCCTGCCTGCCGGTGGCTGCTGCATGCCACGCATTGCGGAGAGAGCTGCAGTGGGCAGCCTGCCTGCCTGTGGCTGCTGCGCGCCACTGCTGTGGCGGCATGCTGCAGCACGCCATTGCTGCATGCTGTGGTTGTGGCTGCTACTGCATGCAGTAGTGATGTGCGCACACCACTGCTGCACGCTGCTGCTGTGGCTGTGCCTGTGGCTGCTGCACGCCACTCATTGCGGAGTGAGCGGCAGTGGGCAGCCTGCCTGCCTGTGGGCAGCCTGCCTGCCTGTGGCTGCTGCTCGCCACTCGATGTGGAGGGAGCGGCAGTGGGCGGCCTGCCTGCCTGTGGCTGTGGCTGCTGCACTCCGGCGCCATTGCTGTGGCTGCATGACACTGCTGCACACTGCACGGCACTGCTGTGGTGGCACGCTGCAGCACGGTTTACAGTTGACATTTTACACTACGCACCCTCGGGGCGTGAGACTGAGGGAGCTGCCTAAAAACTACAGCATGCCACTGCTGCACGCTGCTGCTGTGGTTGTGGCTGTGCCTGTGGCTGTTGCACGCCACTCGTTGCGTAGGGAGCGGCAGTGGGATGCCTGCCTGCCTGTGGCTGTGGCTGCTGCACCCCACTGCTGTGGCAGCACGCTGCAGCATGCCCCTGCTGCACGTTGCAGCTGTGGCTGTGTCTGTGGCTGCTGCACGCCACTCGTTGCGGAGGGAGCGGCAGTGGGCGGCCTGCCTGCCTGTGGTTGTGGCCAGGGTTGCACGGTACGCTCGTCCTGAGGGGGGTTCAGCGTCCTGACTTTACGTAGGACGTAGGACGGTACTCCAGGACGCAGTACAAGGACGCGGGGCGAGAGTGTGGCGCGAGCGACTAAGTGCCCACACCCCGTCACACACAACTCCGTCACTCCTGAATGAATTGACGAGCCAAGTAGTCCCTTGGAAAGACCTTGTTATACGCTCTCCGGCATATGTCGAATCGTCCGAATCGGTGCAGCAGCCAGGAAGTTATGGCCGTGGCCGTTTTTGTGTGGCAAGTAAAGGCGTCTGGTGCTGTCGCCGATCGCGTCCTGCAGTACGCACCCCAGCGTACTGTCAGGACGCAGGACGTGGTACCGTACCCCAGTAAAAATAACGTCTCGTGCAACCCTGGCTGTGGCTGCTGCACGCCATTGCTGTGGCTGCACGCTGCAGCACGCCACTGTTGCACGCTGCTGCTGTGCCTGTGCCTGTGGCTGCTGCACGCCACTTGTTGCGGGAGGGAGCGGGATGGAGCGGCAGTAGGCGGCCTGCCTGCCTGTGGCTGTTGCATGCCACTCATTGCGTAAGGAGCGGCAGTGGGCTGCCTGCCTGCCTGTGGCTGCTGCATGCCACTCATTGCAGAGAGAGCTGCAGTGGCAGCCTGCCTGTGTCTGTGGCTGCTGCACGCCACTGCTGTGACGGCACGCTGCAGCACGTCACTGCTGCACGCTGCTGATGTGGCTGTGCCTGTGGCTGTTGCAGGCCACTCGGTGCAGAGGCGGCGGCAGCCCGGGAGGCGAGCCCCCGGCGTGATAAATGGCGTTTCGGGGGTAGGGTAGCTCATACAGCTCACACGACATAAACGGACCGGGCAGCAGTGAGACGGTAGCACCGGCAGCACTGCCAAGTGGCAGAGCTGTAAGAGACCGACTGACTGTACCGCCCGACACCTTGGTACCCTGGTGGTTGACCGGGTGAGGTGGGGTAGGGCACACTTGCGCTGCCAAACTCGTGTGGCTCCCTCCTTTGAACGCCTGCACCCTGGACAGTTGACCTGCCAAGTAGCAGGGCTGTACACGCATGCGCGTACCGCTTCAAGAGGCACAACCCCAGCTGGTCTCAGCCTTGCAAACCATCGAATTACAACTGCACTGTACACGTGCCCAGGTGGACACAAAGTGGGGATGCGGCGGTGCTGTTAGCAGCAGGGTCACCGCCAACGGGCCAACGGTGCCAACGGCCAACGCAAACGGTGCCAACGCCAACGGCAAATAAAGACGTTGGCTTAGCAACTGTCAGCCAACGGTGGCGTAGAAGTGCTCGTATCATGAATCTTAGCAGCCACAGTGTAGCAGCCACAGTGTAGTGGGGATGATACTTGGGAAACAACACCAACTGACTGAGCACGACCCACACGCAACACCCTTGAGCACTAGATGTGTGTGCGTGCCTGGGCATGCAAGTGCTCCCAGTGCCCTCCTCCGGGTGTCTACTGTAGTCCCAGGGCTGCATGCGCTATACAGCCACGCTATATCGCCAGTAACGGCTCGTAGCGCGCGAAATTTCCGATTCCACACTTTTCCTCTTCCGAGCTTCCGATTGCGTTCTTCGCCCCGTTGGCGCCGTTGGCCCGTTGACGTTGGCACCGTTGGCCCAGCCAACGGCCAACGCCAACGGTGGGGACCGTTGGCCGTTTCCGGTGACCCTGGTTGATCGCACTGCTTACAAAGCAGTGCGATCAACCTGCAGGCAGAGCAGCAAGCATCGCGCACGATGAAGCAAGCGAGGTGCACTGATGCAGGATTGGAAACCTCCAGAGGCTAGAGATGCCATCGCGCAAGCAGGCGTTGCTTGAATGCCTTTGCTTGGTCGCGATCAGGGCCATCCCGGGATGGCGCAAAGTGCGCCGCTGGACGCTGGGGCACAGCGGAAGACGTAAGAGCTCCTGCAACGCGTCCCGGTCAGTTTCTTCTGGCTGCTCCTGGTACGGCTGGGGCAAGGACATCAGCAGAAGAAGCCCGACCACACCGCGCAGTACACGTGCTCCCCCGCCTTGCCCGGCAGCTGGCCCGTGGGGCACTGCAGCAGCAGGCAGGGCAGGCAGGCAGGGCAGGCAGCAGAAGGGGCATCAGGCCGGAAGGCAGGGCAGGCAGGCCCGGCAGCTGGCCCGTGGGGCACTGCGGCAGCATGCAGGCGCAGGGCAAGGCAGGCAGGAGGGGCGTCAGGCACGGCATTCGTTCGAGTAGGAGGTGGGGAAAATTGGCGCAGGGGCCTCGTCGCACGCGACCGGGGTCGCGTCACACGCGACTGTAAAATCCATCATCCGGGGCAAATTACCCCACTCTGCTGTGGGGAGCTGCTTCATGCTGCTTGGCTGCCCAGCGCCCCCCTCCAGGACGTCAGCTGGGCAAATGTGGAGGAACCCATGGCCCGGGGGGCGGGTCGGACGGGAACAACCAGCCAGCCCTGCTGGGAAGGGAAAGATCCCCCCCCCCCCCTGTGTGTTTGGTGTGCGGGAAGGGCAGGCAGGCAGGGCAGGCAGGGCAGGCAGGGCAGGAAGGGCAGGCAGGGCAGGCAGGGCAGGCAGGGCAGGCAGGGCAGGCAGGGCAGGCAGCAGGAGGGGCGACAGGCAGGCAGGCAGGGCAGGCAGCAAGAGGGGCGTCAGGCAGGCAGGCGGGTCAGGCAGATCAGGCAGGTCAGGCAGGGTAGGCAGGGCAGGCAGGGCAGGCAGGGCAGGCAGCAGGAGGGGCGTCAGGCAGGGAGGCAGGGCAGGCAGGAGGCAGGGCAGGCAGCAGGAGGGGCGTCAGGCAGGCAGGCAGGGCAGGCAGCAGGAGGGGCGTCAGGCAGGCAGGCGGGTCAGGCAGCTCAGGCAGGTCAGGCAGGTCAGACAGGTCAGGCAGGTCAGGCAGGGCAGGCAGGGCAGGCAGCAGGAGGGGTGTCAAGCAGGCAGGCAGGGCAGGCAGCAGGAGGGGCGTCAGGCAGGCAGGCGGGTCAGGCAGATCAGGCAGGTCAGGCAGGGTAGGCAGGGCAGGCTGGGCAGGAAGGGCAGGCAGCAGGAGGGGCGTCAGGCAGGCAGGCAGGGCAGGCAGCAGGAGGGGCGTCAGGCAGGCAAGCGGGTCAGGCAGCTCAGGCAGGTCAGGCAGGTCAGGCAGGGTAGGTAGGGCAGGCAGGGCAGGCAGGGCAGGCAGAAGGAGGGGCGTCAAGCAGGCAGGCAAGGCAGGCAGCAGGAGGGGCGTCAGGCAGGCAGGCGGGTCAGGCAGATCAGGCAGGTCAGGCAGAGTAGGCAGGGCAGGCAGGGCAGGAAGGGCAGGCAGCAGGAGGGGCGTCAGGCAGGCAGGCAGGGCAGGCAGCAGGAGGGGCGTCAGGCAGGCAGGCGGGTCAGGCAGGTCAGGCAGGTCAGGCAGGTCGGGCAGGTCAGGCAGGTCAGGCAGGTCAGGCAGGGCAGGCAGCAGGAGGGGCGTCAAGCAGGCAGGCAGGGCAGGCAGCAGGAGGGGCGTCAGGCAGGCAGGCGGGTCAGGCAGCTCAGGCAGGTCAGGCAGGTCAGGCAGGTCAGGCAGGTCAGGCAGGTCAGGCAGGTCAGGCAGGTCAGGCAGGGTAGGCAGGTCAGGCAGGTCAGGCAGGGCAGGCAGCAGGAGGGGCGTCAGGCAGGCAGGCAGGGCAGGCAGCAGGAGGGGCGTCAGGCAGGCAGGCGGGTCAGGCAGATCAGGCAGGTCAGGCAGGGTAGGCAGGGCAGGCAGGGCAGGCAGGGCAGGCAGGGCAGGCAGAAGGAAGGGCGTCAGGCAGGCAGGCAGGGCAGGCAGCAGGAGGGGCGTCAGGCAGGCAGGCGGGTCAGGCAGCTCAGGCAGGTCAGGCAGGTCAGGCAGGTCAGGCAGGTCAGGCAGGTCAGGCAGGTCAGACAGGGCAGGCAGGTCAGGCAGGTCAGGCAGGTCAGGCAGGTCAGGCAGGTCAGGCAGGTCAGGCAGGTCAGGCAGGTCAGGCAGGTCAGGCAGGGCAGGCAGGGCAGGCAGCAGGAGGGGCGTCAGGCAGGCAAGCGGGTCAGGCAGCTCAGGCAGGTCAGGCAGGGTAGGCAGGGTAGGCAGGTCAGGCAGGTCAGGCAGGTCAGGCAGGTCAGGCAGGGCAGGCAGGGCAGGCAGGGCAGGCAGCAGGAGGGGCGTCAGGCAGGCAGGCAGGGCCGGCAGCAGGAGGGGCGTCAGGCAGGCAGGCGAGTCAGGCAGCTCAGGCAGGTCAGGCAGGGCAGGCAGGGCAGGCAGCAGGAGGGGCGTCAAGCAGGCAGGCAGGGCAGGCAGCAGGAGGGGCGTCAGGCAGGCAGGCGGGTCAGGCAGCTCAGGCAGGTCAGGCAGGTCAGGCAGGGTAGGCAGGGCAGGCAGGGCAGGCAGGGCAGGCAG
>VFSX01000023.1:151407-183907 GCA_016618255.1 Chlamydomonas sp. UWO 241
TCAGGCAGGTCAGGCAGGTCAGGCAGGGTAGGCAGGTCAGGCAGGTCAGGCAGGGCAGGCAGCAGGAGGGGCGTCAGGCAGGCAGGCAGGGCAGGCAGCAGGAGGGGCGTCAGGCAGGCAGGCGGGTCAGGCAGATCAGGCAGGTCAGGCAGGGTAGGCAGGGCAGGCAGGGCAGGCAGGGCAGGCAGGGCAGGCAGAAGGAAGGGCGTCAGGCAGGCAGGCAGGGCAGGCAGCAGGAGGGGCGTCAGGCAGGCAGGCGGGTCAGGCAGCTCAGGCAGGTCAGGCAGGTCAGGCAGGTCAGGCAGGTCAGGCAGGTCAGGCAGGTCAGACAGGGCAGGCAGGTCAGGCAGGTCAGGCAGGTCAGGCAGGTCAGGCAGGTCAGGCAGGTCAGGCAGGTCAGGCAGGTCAGGCAGGTCAGGCAGGTCAGGCAGGGCAGGCAGGGCAGGCGGCAGGAGGGTGCGTCAGGGCAGGCAAGCGGTTCAGGCAGCTCAGCAGGTCAGGCAGGGTAGGCAGGGTAGGCAAGGTTTTTCCCAGGCAGGTCAGCAGGTCAGGCAGGTCAGCCCAGGGCAGGCAGGGCAGGCAGGCCAGGCGGAGCAGGAGGGCGACAGGCAGGCAGGCAGGCCGGCAGCAAATGAGGGGCGTCAGGCACAGGCGAGTCAGGCAGCTCGGCAGGTTCAGGCAGGGCAGGCAGGGAGGGCAAGCAGGAGGGCGTCAAGCAGGCAGGCAGGGCAGGCCAGCAGGAGGGGCCGTCGGCAGGCAGGCGGGTCAGGCAGAATCAGGCAGGGTTAGGCTGGGTAGGCAGGGCAAGGCAGGGCAGGAGGCAGGCAGCAAGGATGGGGCGTCAGGAGGCAGGCAGGGCCGGCATGCAGGAGGGGGTCAGGCGAGGCAGGCGAGTCAGGCGCTCAGGCAGGTCAGGCATGGTCAGGCAGGGCAGGCAGGGCAGGCAGCAGAAGGGCGTCAAGCAGGCAGGCAGGGTCAGGCAGCAGGAGGGGCGTCAGGTCCGGGAGGCAGGGCAGTCAGGAGCAGGGCAGGCAGCAGGAAGGCGTCAGCAGGCAGGAGGGCAGGCAGCAAGAGGGCGTCAGGCAGGCAGGCGGGTCAGAGGTCAGGCAGGTCAGGCAGGTCAGGCACGGGTAGGTAGGCGCAGTGCACAGGGCAGGCAGGGCAAGGGCAGCAGGGGGGCGTCAAGCAGGCAGGCAAGGGCAGGCAGCAGGGAGAGGCGTCAGGCAGCGCAGGCGGTCAGGAGGCAGCTCAAGGCAGGTCAGGCAGGTCAGGCAGGTAGCAGGGCAGGCAGGGCAGGTAGGCAGCAAGCAGGAGGGCGTCAGGCAGGTCAGGCAGGGCAGGCAGCGGAGGGGCGTCAGGCCAAGGCAGGCGGGTTCAGGCAGATCAGGCAGGGTGGCAGGGCAGGCAGGGCAGGCAGGGCAGCAGCAGGAGGGGCGTCAAGGCAGGCAGGCAGGGCAGGCAGCAGGAGGGGCGTCAGGCAGGCAGGCGGGTCAGGCAGCTCAGGCAGGTCAGGCAGGTCAGGCAGGGCAGGCAGGGCAGGCAGGGCAAGCAGGGCAGGCAGCAGGAGGGGCGTCAAGCAGGCAGGCAGGGCAGGCAGAAGGAGGGGCGTCAGGCAGGCAGGCGGGTCAGGCAGATCAGGCAGGTCAGGCAGGGTAGGCAGGGCAGGCAGGGCAAGGCAGGCAAGGTAAGCAGGTAAGGGCGTCAGGCAGGCAGGCAGGGCAGGCAGCAGAGGGGTCAGGCAGGCAGGCGGTCAGGGGCAGCTTCAGGCAGGTCCAGGCAGGTCAGGCAGGGTAGGCAGGGGTAGGCAGGGCAGGCAGGGCAGGCAGGGCAGGCAGCAGGAGGGGCGTCAGGCAGGCAGGCAGGGCCGGCAGCAGGAGGGGCGTCAGGCAGGCAGGCGGGTCAGGCAGCTCAGGCAGGTCAGGCAGGTCAGGCAGGTCGGGCAGGTCAGGCAGGGCAGGCAGCAGGAGGGGCGTCAGGCAGGCAGGCAGGGCAGGCAGCAGGAGGGGCGTCAGGCTGGCAGGCGGGTCAGGCAGATCAGGCAGGTCAGGCAGGGTAGGCAGGGCAGGCAGGGCAGGAAGGGCAGGCAGCAGGAGGGGCGTCAGGCATGGCAGGCGAGGGCAAGGCAGCGGAGGGCTCAGGCCAGGCAGGCGGGTCAGGCAGTTCAGCAGGTCAGGCAGGTCAGGCAGGGTAGGTAGGGCAGGCAGGGCAGGCAAGGCAGGCAGCAGGAGGGGCGTCAAGCAGGCAGGAAGGGCAGGCAGCAGGAGGGGCGTCAGGCAGGCAGGCGGGTCAGGCAGCTCAGGCGGGTCAGGCAGGTCAGGCAGGGTAGGCAGGGCAGGCAGGGCAGGCAGGGCAGGCAGCAGGAGGGGCGTCAGGCAGGCAGGCAGGGCAGGCAGCATGAGGGGCGTCAGGCAGGCAGGCGGGTCAGGCAGATCAGGCAGGTAAGGCAGGACAGGCAGGGCAGGCAGGGCAGGCAGGGCAGGCAGGGCAGGCAGGGAAGGCAGGGCAGGCAGGGAAGGCAGGGCAGGCAGGGCAGGCAGGGTAGGCAGGGCAGGCAGGGCAGGGCAGGCAGCAGGAGGGGCGTCAAGCAGGCAGGCAGGGCAGGCAGCAGGAGGGGCGTCAGGCAGGCAGGCGGGTCAGGCAGCTCAGGCAGGTCAGGCAGGTCAGGCAGGGTAGGCAGGGTAGGCAGGGCAGGCAGGGCAGGCAGGGCAGGCAGCAGGAGGGGCGTCAGGCAGGCAGGCAGGGCAGGCAGCAGGAGGGGCGTCAGGCAGGCAGGCGGGTCAGGCAGCTCAGGCAGGGCAGGCAGGGCAGGCAGGGTAGGCAGGGCAGGAAGGGCAGGCAGGGCAGGCAGCAGGAGGGGCGTCAGGCAGGCAGGCAGGGCAGGCAGCAGGAGGGGCGTCAGGCAGGCAGTCGGGTCTGGCAGGTCAGGCAGGCCAGGCAGGTCAGGCAGGGTAGGCACGGCAGGCAGGGCAGGCAGGGCAGGCAGCAGGAGGGGCGTCAGGCACAGCATCTGTTCGAGTATGTGGCCGCTCTATCTGGCCCCACCTTGCTGTGGCCCGCCGGCACGATTTGCAGGAGGGCGGTGGAGCCGCCACACCCCACGCCGCCATAGGGGAAGGTTTTCTGCACCTGCAGTTGTGGCGATGCGTGGTGAGGGCAGCGTGAGCTGCAGCTCACAGCTGTGTCTGTGTGCGCGGCGGCACCTTCCATCACAGCATCCTTCCTCCGCCTGCAGTTGTGGCGATGCATGGCGAGAGCAGCGTGAGCCCTACCACAGCCCCAACGTCTGAGACCTTTAAGTGATAGCGGTCACAACGCCTGAGGCGGTCGGGTGTGCGTCTCAGGCGGTGGTGGGCGCCCAAGGCGGTCGGGGGGTAGCGCCTGAGGCGGCACCTCAGGCGATCGAGGGTGCGCTTGAGGCGGCACTTGATCCGCGCCTGTGAAAGCGCCGCGTGAGGCGCCGCTGCAGGCGTTGCGTGAGGATGTGGTAGGGCAGCGTACGCTGTGTTTATGTAGGGGCGCCCTTCATCCCAGTATCCCTCCCCCGCCTGCACGCCCCCCCCCCCCTGATCCCTAGCTGGCTGGCGCTTGGGTAGTGGCGAGGGGGGGGGAGGGGGAGGAGGGCAACTTCCTTCTTTTAACTCCCTGCAGGGAGCTGGTAGGCTGGCGCACTGCGTGGCCTTGCGGGCTCTCCTAGTAGAGCTCCCCTAGACGTGTAGTCGAGGCCTTTACTCACGCCCCGGGGTACTTCGGGGGCGTACGTTTAAAACCTGCAAAACCCGCCTGCACGCCCCACGCACCAGCTGCTCCAGCTCCTCCAGGGTCATGGCCGCTAGAGGGTCCCGGCCCTCCGTCACTTCAAGGACGTGGTTCTCGCCGCCGTTGAGGCGCTCGCTGCATGCAGGTAGGCGGGCGGGCGGGTGGGCGGCACGACCGTGTCTAGCTAGGAGGAGGCGGGAAAAATTAGCACAGGGGCAAATTCACACACTCTGCTAATGGAGAGCTTCTCCCTGCTGCTTGGCTGTGCGCCTGGTGCCCCCCTTCTGGACTTCAGCTGGGCGAATGTGGGGGAACCCATGGCTCTGGGGGCGGGTCCTCCTAGGCCGTACTAATGGCTGAGGTTGGCATCAACTAATGAAGCAGCACTGGCGCGGCACACAGGTGACCATGCTGTCGTGTGCATGTGCACTTGCTGCATGCAGTTGGGCGGGCGGGCGGGTGGGCGGCACGAACGAGTCTAGCTAGGCTGCAGTCATGGTTGAGGTCAGAATCAACTAATTGAAGAAGTGCTGGGGCGGCACACAGGTGACCACGCTGTCGTGTGCTTGTGCTGTTGCTGCGTCCAGTGCACACGCACAGTGCAGCGCTGGCTGCCCGGCGCCATGCGCAGCGCACCTGTTTTCAGGGTACATCAGCTTCCCGAAGTTGGCCAGCAGCCTCTCGGCCGTCATGCCCAGTTGCTTGTACAGGGGCTCCAGCTTCTTGGACGGGGTCTTGCCGATGGAGACCCAGTACTCGTCATCATCTTCGTCCTCGTCGTTGTCGTCGCTGCGCTCGACCTTCTCCAGCTTCCTCGTGAAGGTCTTGCCCTTCACGTCCTGAGGCCACGGCACGGCAGGGACAGTATTGGGGACACTTGTTGGCTGCCCATCCCAACCACAATCCCAACGTCTGAGGTGCGCAAGTGAAGGCTGTCATAACGCCTGAGGCGGTGGTGGGCGCCTAAGGCGGTCGGGGTGGCGCCTGAGGCGGTCGGGGTGACGCTTAAGGCGGCACCTCAGGCGGTCGGAGCGCCCGAGGCACCGCCTGATCTGCGCAAGTGAAGGCGTTGCCTGAGGCGCCGCCTCAGGCGTTGGGAATGTGGCAGGGCATGATGGAAGCTGTTGCAAGGATCTGGCTTGACAGAAACAGTGACAGTAACACATTGGCTAGACAGTATAGACATCTTTTAGTCCTAGTACCACCGCCTAGAACCGAGTCCAGTTCTGGCCCCAACAATCACTTTTGAGGGGCGATAACCACCAGCCGGCTGCCTGCCAATGCTCTGGCTTGGCACCGCTTTTTCAGGGCCTGGCACCGCTGCATGTTAAGGGCTTTCAGTGCTTGGCCAAAGCCAGGCTTGGCTCCACCGCCATTTCAGGGCTGCCGTCCGATGCACATGCGCGTCCTCCCTACTAGACAATACCGTAGTGCGACTTTGCCTTGCCGCCACTTTTATCAAGGGGGGGGGGGGTAATGGTTTAGAATTCAAGTGCCTTGCCGAAGGAAGTTTTTTGATTTTCTCCGTTTCGACGTCACTTTTGGCATTTTCTTCAGAAATCGACCTTGCCGCGACGTTTTCCGCATTATTGTAATGCAAGGCAAAGCGTTACTACGGTAAGCGTCTGTGTGATTGTCGCGTGTACACGTAGGCCTGTCCTCACCTTGACGTCGCCAGCCGAGTCCTCCACAAAGGTGATGTTGTGCATGGCCGTGGCAGCCAGCTTTCGGAGCAGCATGTTGCGGAGCACCTCCTTGGTGACCTGTCGGTGCCGGCAGCCATGCACGAGGCAGTGATGGCCTCCACAGGGCTGGAAGCGGGGCAGCCGATACAGTACACAAGTGTGCCCCTACCGTCGTCGAAGGCGTAACACAACGGCAGCGCCTAGAACCCGCGTAAAAACACATGACCCGAACAATATAGAAGCCAGCAAGGTTCGCACACAAAGCCCTCCATCACAGTCTCCCAGCACAGCCCCTACCGCATGCAGACTTGCCGCGGCAAGACAACACAAGTGTGCGCACACACACCTTGAGCACCTCGTCGCCTGCTCTCACCATACTTCCTCCCCCCCTCCTTTCCCTCCCTCCCTCCCTCCCTCCCTCATACAGCATGCACCCAACGGTGCATCAGGCTCCCGCAGCTGCACGAATCGGTCCTTGACGCGGAAGAGCAGCCGACACACACACACACACACACACACACACACACACACACACGCGTGCACGCACGCCCACACCCACCTGCTCGGACAGCGCCTTGAGCACGTCACCTGCCTTGGCAGGCCCCTGCAGCTGCAGGGCGTGGGGCCTGTAGCTGTAGCGCATGCTGACGCCCTCGGTGCCAGTGGTCGTGCACCCCACGCCGTGCATGAGGCCGTTGCCTGCCTGAAGCAGCACTGACACGCCAGCAGGCAGCACCTCGGGGCCCATGTCCCCTGCGCACAAAGTTTGCGCAAGCCCCGGCCATGCGGGGGGAGGAGTAGGACATGTGGGCAGAGATCACAGCTGAGATGGCAGCCATGCGAAGGGAGGGACAGCGGGGGGCGGAGATGGTCGCCAGGTAGGCAGGAGCAGCGGCGGCGGCGGGCCAGCAGCAGACGACAGGGACGCGTGCCATCTTCGCGGACGAGGCCCGAGTTGCTGTTTTGGAGGAGGTGGAGGAGGTGGTCACCTAGCTGCTGCTATGACGGAGCTGCTGCTACAGAGCTGTACGGTGGATCTGCTACGTAGCTGCTTTGACGGAGAGTCTGTGACTAGGCCATGGGGCAGACTGTCGCGAGATATGAGGCGGGATGGAGGAGAGTGCGAGAATGTTAAAAGCTTTTGCTGTACTGCGGTGGAGGTCTAGGGGCAATCCCGCGGGCCTGTGAACCCCGGCCGTGCTCCCACGGGGAGGGAGTCAGATCTGGGGGCCGAGTGCCTTGTCTAGGTCCAGCCCCGACCCACTAGCCCCCCACCACTAGTGGCCAGCCACCTGTCTCTAGCGCTCGGGCGCTATGCGCCGAGCAAGGTCGAATACGCTGCCTGTTAGAGGTCGGTCACACTGGGGGTCCGTTAGGTTAGGGTAAGTTGGAATTTGCACCCCAGTTAGGTTTCCGCTAACCGCGACCAGTGTGACCGGCCCCACGTTTGCGAAAATGTAACTCCAACCGAAAACGGACGCCAGTGTGACCGACCTCTTAGTTGCGTCATACACGACTGTAAAATCCATCATCATCATCACACGCCAAGCACAGTAAGAGAGGTGTCCCTGACTACTACAGGTTACATCCATCATCAGCATGAGGTGTGGCCCGGGCGGCCTGTGCGCACGAGTCCCCACGCAGAAGCAGTGATCTTGTTTTCAGGAGTTAAATTGATTTTCTGGAGCCGTTTGACTGAACACCCGGCTCCGTGGCTCCCAGATCCGGCTACAAACGCCGAGAACAAAATAACTGCGGCAAAAGTGAGTCCACGCACCCTTCTTGGGGCCCGTCCGAAGGAAGTCCTCAGAGATCTGCTCGGGGATCTCGCCGCGCTTCTGCTTGAGCACGTACCAAGCATTGAGCGCCTTCCAGTCCAGCGTGTCCGCCATGCTGGCCGGCGGCAGCGCGGACCTACAGGTGCAGCATGCACCATGCAATGCGCGTGGGATCTGTGCCAAGGTGAGCACACGCGGTATGCGAATGGGCGGTGCATGGCCGTGTGTGTGTGTGTGTGTGCGTGTGTGTGTGTGTGTGTGTGTGTGTGTGTGTGTGTGTGTGTGTGTGAGTGCGTGGGTGCATGCGTGGGTGCTTCGGCGTGCTTGTGTGGGTGGGGTGGGGGGGCAGCGATGGATAGGTGGGTCATAGCATGGGCGCATGCTAGCTGCATGCTAGCACTGCTACTAGCCTTCCAACAACTCACATCGAGCCAGACTGCGTCTGCAGCTGTGCACACTCGGCTGTCAATGCTGCATGCTGGGCCTGCAGGGATGCAGTCTCGGCCTTCAATGCCGCATTCTCTGCCTCGAACGACTCCAACTGCGCCTCCAGTGCTGCACGATCGGCCAGCTCTGATGGATCCATCTTCTCCTGAAGGCGACGCCTTGGGGTGCGTTGTCTTCCCCGCTTCGACGCGGTTCAATTTTGTTCGATTCGGTGTGAACGTGAGAGGATTCAATTCGGTCGGAGCCATGCACCAATATACTACATACAATTTATGTCTTGAATTGCAAATCAGTGTCACACGCATCCCTAGCATGCAAAAGAGAGAGTGTGGATGACACACTCGCCGCCGCCGGCTCCTATCCGCGGAGATCTCTCTCATTCCAAGGCACACAGGAGTGTGTCACGCACAGGACACGCAGGGAGCTGAGGGCACTTTGACGTCAGAACGCAGCACACCAGCGCCAGTCCACGCGCCAGAGTGCCCTGCCCTGCCCTGATACTGGTGCGTGTTGCCTCTCCTCCTCTCTGCGCCTGGGATGCACGCAAGAGCAGAGGGGATCTATGTGCTGCACGCTGCATGGAGCTGCATGGCGTGCGCTGCATGGCGTGTGCAGGCGTGTGCATGGGCTGGGATGATGCCTGCACGCCCGCATGCCTGGGCCGCCTCACCGCATGGAGTGCATTGGCGGGATGCTTGCACGCCTGCCTGGCGTGCTGCACGGTTGCATGAACCTGGATGCGAGATTGGTGCGAGGCACCCCCGACATGCTTTGCCCCCGCAGGTCCGTTGCCATGGCAAAGAAGGAGAAGAAGGAGAGCAAGGAAGAGGTGAAGGAGGTGAAGAAGGTGCGGGGATGGAGGGGGTGTCAAGGCGTCGAGCTACTCAGCGGAGGTGCTGACAAGGAAGCTGAGAGGATAGGTTCGCGGAACAAATCAGCGCAGGGCAGACTCTCCCGCTGCCGCCTGCCGCCACCTCTGCACTCCACAGCGCCCTCGTGCTGCCGCTTGCCAACTCTCCATCGCCCTCTCGCTGACACCTGCCTGCACGCCTCCCTTGCCGCCCAGGAGAAGAAAGAGAAGCGCAAGGCCGAGGCCGAGGAGCAGGACACGCCTGAAAAGAAGGTACGTTTGTGTCTGTGCCATAGTGCGGTGCGAAGCGACTTCCCCCCTGATCTGCGTGCGCTACATAGCACGCGGTACTCACGCGGATCTGACACTCCCCCTGGCGCACCCTCTGACGGATGCACTCCCTGTGCCCGACGCACCCTCTGACTCACTGGACCCTCTATAACCACGGCGCCGCCCCTCCTGCTCATCATTGTTAGGAGAAGGCTGGGAAGGAGCCGACGAAGGACAAGCTGAAGGACAAGCGGGCGGCGCCTGCGGGCGACGACGCACCTGACGCCAAGCGCCAGAAAGGCTGTGACGCCGGGCTGGCGGTCGAGCCGGCGGTCGCCGCGGCTCCCGTGTCGTCCGAGAAGGCTGTGCGGAAGCTGAGGAAGAAGCTGGGCCGCACCCCGACGGAGGCCGAGGTCGGGGCGTACATCGCAAGCAAGGCGGCCACAGGAACCGCTCCCGCCGCCGCTGCCGCCGAGCCAGCCCCTCGCTCAGAGGCTGAAGAGAAGGCCGTGCGGAAGCTGACAAAGAAGCTGGGCCGCGCCCCGACTGAGGCTGAGATCGGGGCGTACGTCGCGGAGAAAGCGGACATGGGCGGAAACGCTCCCGCCGCCGCTCCCGCCGAGCCAGCCTCTCGCTCAGAGGCCGAAGAGAAGGCCGTGCGGAAGCTGACAAAGAAGCTGGGCCGCGCCCCGACGGAGGCTGAGGTCGGGGCGTACGTCGCGAAGAAGGCGTGCAAGGAGGAGACGAAGGAGGTGCGCCTCGCACACGTGCTGCAGCCCTGCCTCTGTGCTCGCGCCGTGTTGTGCCGTGCCATCCTGTGCCATGCTGCTCGGCACTCCCACCGACGCACACTCCATAACCGACGCACTCCCTGACCCACGCACCCTCCCTCTCTCGTCTGCCCTCGCTCAGGAGAAGAAGGAGAAGGGCAGCGACGCAATGCCGCCGGCCGCCGCGGCTCCCGCCGCCACTGCCTCTGCCTCTGCATGCGGAGGGGCCGAGGTCGCGTCGGTGTCTGGAGGAGCAGCCGAGGCGGCGTGGATCGACACGCCGGGCGAGCCGCCGCGCAAGGGGCAGGTGCCGGACGGCCGCGGCGGCTGGACGTGGCCGGCGAAGGCGCCCGAGACCGGAAACAACACGATCCTGCTGTTCTATGGCTACGTGACCCCGGTCTGGACGCACGCCGAGCACGATGCCGCGATGAACTTTGCGTGGGAGTCGCTCGAGCGCAACGGGTGCACCGGGCGGCTGCGCTGCGCGCGCGAGGGGCTCAACGGCACGCTCAGCGGGCTGCACGACGGGATCCGGGCCTTCACGCGCGAGCTGGCCGCGTGGGCGCCTGTGCACTTTGGCAAGACCGACTTTAAGTATGTCGACAAGCAGCCTGACTCGCAGCTGCTGAAGGAGCTCAAGGTGGGGCTGTTCTGATTTGGCCTGCTCCGATGTGGCCTGTTCCCTGTTCTGATGTGGCCTGTTCCCTCTGTTCTCTGCTCTCATTTGGCCTGCTCTGACCTGCTCTGCAGTGGCCTGTCCACTTTTACTCTCACTCACTCTCGCTCTCGCTCTCACTCTCACTCTCACTCTCACTCTCACTCTCACTCTCACTCTCACTCTCACTCTCACTCTCACTCTCACTCACTCTCACTCTCACTCTCACTCTCACTCTCACTCTCACTCTCACTCTCACTCTCACTCTCACTCTCACTCTCACTCTCACTCTCACTCTCACTCTCCCTCTCACTCTCACTCTCACTCTCACTCTCACTCTCACTCTCACTCTCACTCTCACTCTCACTCTCACTCTCACTCTCACTCTCACTCTCACTCTCACTCTCACTCACTCTCACTCTCACTCTCGCCCTCGCTCTCACTCTCGCCCTCACCCTCGCCCTCGCTCCCTCGCTCCCTTGCTCTCTCGCTCTTTCACTCTCTCCACTCTCTCGCTCACTCTAAAGGTCTTCCCGGTTGCCGAGCTGGTCACGTACGACTTCCCGCGTTCGGCACAGGCGTCGATCCTGGCAGGCGGGAATCACCTCAAGCCGTCCGATTACCACGTAGCGATGAAGGTGGGCAGATGGGACTCCCATGTGCAGTGCTTTTTCGGAGAGGCGGTATGAGGCCCTGGGCGGTGTGGGCGTTGTGGAGGCGTTCAAGAAAAATAGTGCCGGCCGAACGCCAGCCTACTGAAGGAAATCACACGAAAAAGGCGGAATTCTGCCAGAAAAATGTGAAATTGACAATGTACACAATTTTTTGCAGACAACGGTGTTTCAGGCGGTATGAAGTTGATTCATCAGAATATATCTGGGAAGCACTAGATGGGAGAGAGGGGGGCAAGCAGGGAAGCACCTGCCCTACCACATTCCTGACGCCTGAGGCGCCGCCGTCACTTGCACGGATCAGGCGGCCTTCAGGCGAGCCGAGGCCGCCTGAGGCACACCCCGACCGCCGGAAGCGTCGCCTCAGGTGCTACCTAAGGCGCCCACCACCGCCTGAGGCGCCCACCACCGCCTGAGGCGCACCCCGATCGCCTTGACCGCCTTGACTCGCGCGTCTCAGACGTTGGGCTGCCCCCACCCGATTTCCACGTGGCGACCCTACCTCATTCCCAACGCGGATCAGGCCTGTGGTGCCGCCTGAGGCGCACCCCTGATCGCCTCAGGCGCCACCTTAGGCGTCATCCCGACCGCCACGGGCGCCACCCAGACCGCCTTAGGCGCCCACCACCGCCTGAGGCGCACCCCTGACCGCCTCAGGCGTTGTGATCGCATTCACTTGCGTGGATTAGACGATGGGTCTGTGGTAGGGCGATGCAAGTGTGCAGAGGCGATGGGAGGGAAGAGCAAGCAAGGAAGCGCATGCCCCCTCCCTGGAACGAGCTGCCCTGATGACACACCCCATGCGCGTGCTGTTGGCAGGACCCGAACGCCGTCATGATCGACGTGCGGAACTTCAACGAGTCGGTCATCGGGCGGTTTGCGCCGGAAGGGACCGAGGTGCTCGACCCCAAGATGCGCAGGTCGGTGGTCCTGCTCAGTCAACCAGCTCAACCGATTCAACTTAACAAGCACTTTGGGGCCTTGATAAGGACCCTATTAGGAACCACACACAGATAAGCAAGACCTTTCAGGATCACGTGGGGTGCCTCAACGGAACAGGTTTTACATGCACGCGCCCGGAGGACCCCGGGGCATGAGTTAAGGCCTGGGCTAACTTCCTGGGCTACATGTCCAGGGGGGCTCTACTAGGAGAGCCCGCAAGGCCACGCAGCGCGCCAGCCAACCAGGGCCCAACGGAACACACACTGACTGCGCAGGTCGACCGAGTTCCCGTCCTGGGTGGACAAGAACCTGCACAAGCTCAAGGGGAAGAAGGTGCTCGTGTATTGCTTGCGTCGCTGTCGTCGCATGCTCATCCACCGCACGCTCATGTGTCTGCATGCCCAACCTGCAATAGCTCAACGGGAAGAAGATGCTCGCATATTGCAAGATCGTTTGTGCTGCCGCGCGCTGATGAGCCTGCATACCACGTGCCCATCATCCTCATGTGCTTGCTTGCTGCTGCCGTCGCACGCCCATGCGCCTGCATGCGCATCCACTGCATGCCCGTGTACCTGCATGCCCATGAACTGCATGCTCACGCTGCACTGCGTGCCCATGCTGAACCCAAACTGCATGCTCACGCCCTCTGCATGCTCATGCTGCACTGCACGCTCGCGTACTGTGAAGGTGTTGATGTACTGGCATGCTCGTCCACCGCATGCCCATGTACCTGCATGCCCATGCAGTGCTCATTCTGCACTGCATGCTCATTCTGCTCTGCATGCTCACGCTGCACTGCATGCTCACGCCGCTCTGCATGCTCACGCTGCACTGCCCCGTCACGTACCACGAAGGTGCTCATGTACTGCACCGGAGGGATCCGGTGCGAGCGGGCATCGGCGTACCTGGTGGAGAAGGGACTCACAGACGTCAACCAGGTGGGTGGTTGCTTCCATGGAGGGGAATCTTTCCTCATACGACTCGTATGCCAAGCTTCTCCTCGAGGAGGGGAGGTGCGTGGAGGGCAGGGCAGCAGCGCATCGCAGCACAGCGCAGCACGAGCACAGCAAGAGAACAAAGCACAGCACAGGGAGTACTCGTGCCACAAGGGAGCCTGATTACTGTAGCACCCCCGCCTAGGAGGGACCTCCTTATGCAAGCCCTGGTGGGCACGGGCAAGACGCCGCGCACACACACGCTTCCTGCGCTCTCTCTCTCCCCCTAACAAACTCTCTCTCTGGCAAATCCATCTCGAGAGGGGGATCCACCGCTACCTGTCTCTCTCCCTCCCCCTCCCCCTCTCCCACTCTCTCTCTCTCTCTCTCTGTCGCAACTAGCTCGAGGGGGGATCCACCTCAACCTTTTCCCCTCTCCCTCACCCTCTCTTCCCCGCGCTCTCTCTTCTCTCTCACGCTCACTGTCTCACTCTCTCTCTCCCCCTGTAGCTCGAGGGTGGGATCCACCGCTACCTCGAAGAGTTCGAGGAGGACGGCGGGCACTGGATCGGCGCCAACTACACGTTCGACAAGCGCTTCTCGCACGGGTGCGTGTAGCAAATCGGCCAGGTTGTATATGTACGCGCCCGGGGCGTGAGTTCAGGCCTAGCTAGCCTACACGTCTAGGGGGGCTCTACTGGGAGAGCCCTTCAGGCCTTCACTAACGCCCGGCACATCTACCTCACGGGTGTAGCAAATGGGCCAAAAGGGTCCTACTAGATGTCTCGGGACGAGTCTGGTCCATGTAAGTTCTGTGACGCATACAACCAGTAAGGCGGGTAGCCAAGGAGCAGTTTTATTTAACTAGCTTTAAAGGTCTGGGATTAATAGCAGCGGGGTTGAGGCATGTTTTCCCACTTTTGACCCCTCTTAACTCCCTGCACGCCTGCTCATTCCCAAGTAAACTCTGCTTAATATCAAGCCCCAGCTCTTATCTCTGTTTCTCGCAATGCTGCACTGGGCCTGCGGTGGTGGTGTGCAAAACTACGACGGGGCACCTGTGAAGACTAGGGCAGGGGGGGGGGAGGGGAGGGGGGCCGCACGCATCCGCCGTGGTCGATTTTACGCTGTGTCGGATGCCTTTGTCGGCATATACACTTGTGCTCGCGCACCCTAGAGAGACGAGTCCGGAAGCTGTCAAGAGTAGACCCCTAACCGTGTGTGCACGCATCCGCCGCGGTGCAGAACACACGCGGTGCGAGATGACCATGCCAGTGGTGTCATTAGCGCCCCCGCAGCCCCCGCTGCGGAGGCAAATTGGGAACTTTTTGGGGAACCTGCGGGGTCGATTCGCGGGAATTCCGCTCCAAATAGTGTGAGA
Source organism: Chlamydomonas sp. UWO 241 (assembly GCA_016618255.1). Classification (NCBI taxonomy): domain Eukaryota; kingdom Viridiplantae; phylum Chlorophyta; class Chlorophyceae; order Chlamydomonadales; family Chlamydomonadaceae; genus Chlamydomonas; species Chlamydomonas priscui. The sequence goes on from VFSX01000023.1 coordinate 165,551, forward strand.
TTTGACGTTTTTCACACTTGTCCGCGGGGGCAATTCGGCATGTCCCCTCCCATGTTGCGGGGGCAAACAGGACATTCTTGGTTTCCTTAATGACACCACTGGACGATGTCCCCCCCCCCTGCCCCCCCACAGTGCTGCCTCAGATCGGCGGTATACCGCCCTGGGCGGTATGGCGGTGATAAATAATGGTTGGCCGAAGGCAAGCCCACCGCCGAAAGTCGCACAAAAAGGGCAAAATTTTGCCCCCAGAGTGTGTAATCGACGAGCTCACATCTCATCACACTTTTCCTTGAAAAAAATGGTGTGTCCGCCGGTAAAATAATCATCCATAAGAATCCAGAAAGCACTGGCCCCCCCCCACCCCCCACACACGCCCTTCCCTGTACACACGTACCGCAGCGCCAAGAACGCCATCCATTAGAATCTATCCAGGAACGAGTTATCCATCAGAATCTATCCAGGAACGCGCCAAGAACGCCATCCATCAGAATCTATCCAGGAAGCACTGCCCCCTTCCTCACACACGCCCTTCCCTGTACACACGCATCGCAGCGCCAAGAACACCATCCATCAGAATCTACCCAGGAAGCACGCCCCCCCCCACCCACCCACCCGCACACCCTCCCCTGTTCACACATATCGCAGCGCCAAGAACGCCATCCATCTGAATCTATCCAGGAACGCGCCATCCATCACAATCTGCCCAGGAACGCGCCAAGAACGCCATCCATCTGAATATATCCAGGAAGCACTGCCCCCACACACACGCACCCTTCCCTGTTTGCAAGTACCGCAGCGCCAAGAACGCCAAGATCATCTCGCGGTGCGTGCTCTGCGATGAGCCGTGGGAGCGCTACGCGGCGCAGAAGAAGTGCAAGTGGTGCAAGCTGGAGGTGGGTGGGTGGGAGGACAGGCGGGCCTCCCCTTGGCGCAAGATGTCGCTGGATGCTGCAGTCAGTCTACCGGGAAGCCATAATGTTGTGGCTGGTGATTGGCTGAGCTAGTTGGGCCTGGGTTAGGCGGGAGGGGTGAGGTGAGGTGCTGATGGTGGATTACACATCGCTGTGTGTAACGCACCCCACGGGCAGCGTGTTCGACTTTCTGTTTGACTTTTTTGCTCGGCGTATAGCGTCCGAGCACTACGAACAGGTGGCTGACTACTGGTAGTTTGGGCCTTATGGGTCGGGGTGTGGGATATACCTGCTCTCAGTGTTTCCGTTAGCCGCCCCTCAGCCCGGAAAAGTGCATTTCCTGGGCATTGGTTTCCTTTTCGGCACTACACAGCCAGTTGGCTGTATTCCGGCAGTACTTTGACCTTGCACACAGCTCAACCCATCCAGTGGATTGTTAGTCTGGCAAGCCCGCCAGCCAGAGCACGTCAACAGCTTTCAAATTGCCTATGTATGAGGGCAAGCGTTCAACAGGAGGTCCACGGTCAACGCAAGTAACAAGTAACACGGGGTTTCCAGCTAAGCAGGCTACTCTTCTACTAGAGGTCACCCGCCGATACTCCAGCCCACTTGAGTGTACTAGAAAACCGCCGGCTCCCGGCCAATAGACTACCGCTCCCGCCGGCTAGACTACCCCAAACAGCGGTCTCTGAGAGACATGTCTGGCAAGGAGCATATAGGAGAGGACCTTCCTCAGGGTCACAGTAGTGGCCTTGTGGCCAGTCAAGCCGGCAGAGCCGACTGGCGCTGACTTGAACGGTCCCCGCCTGGCAGTGCATGGCTGTCCAGCTCTCGTTTGCATGGGGCTCAGCCGGCGCCCCATGCCTCATGCATGGCCAGGTCCCACCCTCCAGGGGTGCATGGACGACAGAGTTGTCATGGAGGCTGCCTGAAGACCTTCCAACGCCAGTCACCGGCAGACGAGCGCCCCCGAGGATGAGCGCGGTGACGAACGCTGCGATTGGTGAAGCGGATTTACTCTGTGTTGCCTCGGCGGTCGCCACCGCTGAAGCCGTGATGGTAGCCCGCCTCCACGGGCAGCCATCTTGACCAATGTCCAGCATGCATTGACGGGCGCCAGCTCCTCCGCTCGTCGATCAACTCGTCGAGATCGGTGCCGCATGGCGTCCTGCATGGGGGGAGGATAAGGGCCGTCTCCCAGCACGGGCCGCGGCAGCGCCGCGGCTACTCGCCAAGCCATGGCAGCGCCGGGCAAGCCGCTCCTGAAGTGTTCCACCGAGGGCAGTCTAGCAGGAGCCAGGCCAGTCGTATTTTACCCCGCTCGTCAGCGGCACGGAGATCCTCGTCACCAGCAGCGCCGCATTGCTGGGTCCAGGGCTCGGCGACGAGAACGCGCCTCCGTTAATCGAGCCCCAAACGGTCAACGCAGTCAAAAGAAAATCCGGCTGTGGATTAATTAATTAAAATCATGAAAAGAAAACACTGCTCACTGCTGATGGCCAACCCTGCGACGCAGGTGCTGGTGTGCCGCACGTGCGAGCGCAAGGACAAGGCCAAGGGAGCCGAGAAGGTCCCCATGGACAAGGAGAAGCTGGTCTGCCCGCTCTGCGCGACCGGCAACCGCAAGGTCAACAAGTACGGCGTGCAAGGCTAGGTGAGGTGAGAATCGGGCCGGCCTATCATGAATACGGGTTATACAGGTTTTACAAGTACGCGCCCGGAGGACCCCGGGGCGTGAGTGAAGGCCTAGACTACACGTGTAGGGGGGCTCTACTAGGAGAGCCCGCAGGGCCACGCAGCGCGCCAGCCTGCCAGGGTCCTGTCATACGTTGCAGAACCACACAGTTGCAGGAGCTCTCAACTCCATGCGCACTCTCTCACGCCGTAATCTCTTCTCTCGCGTCTGGGGGGGGGGCAGCTTGTTTTTATTGCTAAATCCCAACCCTTAACCCCACAAACCCTGCCTGCAGGCGAGCTCCTTCACGCCCACTGCCGCTCAGCGCGAGTCGGCCGGGCACCTCAATAAAAAAAACGTCTCGGCCGTCTGGAGCTCCACCGTCAGCAAGTTCGAGCCAAGACAGTCGGACGACAAGTTTATTAGGGGTCGAGGCCTCGGGTCCGGGCCTCTAGAAGCCCGGACCCGGTGCTGCCTGACAGTTGCGCGAGCGCATGGGCTGGTTGGAGAGTTCAATGCGCGCGCCTTACATGGGCCTGCCGCACAAGCTTAAGCTGGGCTCCTGGATGTAATGCGCCCCTGTTAATCCGCTCTTCTCCCACACTTGGCTCTCGAGCCCAGACACGCCGCGAAGACTGCAACACAGAACATGTTGAAAAATTGACGCACCAGCAGATACAATCAGTTAAGGTCCAGCTCTGTCACACAGCACACAAGCGCACAAAACACAAGCACACAAGCATTGGCGCCACGTTGGCACCCCAGCACGCAATCAATCAAGGCCCAGCTGTCTCCTTCAGCCAAGCACCGCTCAGTGACTGCAGCACCGCTGATGCTAGTCAGACGGTACTTCAGCACACACTGTTGAAGCCTTGAAGGCTCTTCATCTCCCCCTCCCTGAATTGTTGCGCAAATCTCAGCACTGCTCTTGGCAGGAGCAGTGAAGTACGGCAGATGCGGAACGCTGCACGTTGGCATCAGGGGGGATGTGACAGGCCGTGTCGGGCCAGGCTAGGCCTGAACACCACGTGCGCTGAAGGATTTTCAGCTGACACCGACAGCCCGGCGCTATCATCTGCTGCGCGGCTCTGCACACCGGCTGAACAGTCAGGCGACAGCAGCTGCATCAGCCGAGGGAAGCGACCAGTAGCATCGATGGTGGCCGCATTCTCATCGTTCCCAGCAAGGCATCCCAGAGTGAGTGCTGTGATTGTCTGCACGTAGGGTGGAGAGCCAGGCCCCAGCAGCTGCACCAGCAGAGGGATGTCACCGGCAGCGGCGATGACGCACATGTACTCGGCATTTTCGCGAGCGAGGGCGCGTAGCATTGCTGCTGCGTTGTGGTGCGCCTAAGCTGAAGACGGCAGTTCCAGAAGCTGCACCACCAGAGGGATGGCACCGGCAGCGACCATGATGACACAGTTCTCGGCGACATGCGTGAGGATGCTCAGCAGTCCTGCTGCATTGAACTGCGCCACAGCTGGAGATCCAGGCTTCAGAAGATTTACCAGTAAAGGGATGGCACCAGCTGCAGCAATGGCGTCTTTGTTTGCCGCGTTCTCAGCCAGGCTACACAGCACTCCGACAGCGTTGCCCCGCACACGACCTGCCGTCCCGGCCCCCAGCAGCCGCACCAGTGGAGGGATGGCACCGGCAGCCGCAATAGTGGCCTTCAACGAGAACATCAAGGGGTTTTGGTCGTTGTCATAAGCGAGGCCGCCCAGCGCCCTCGATGCATTGAACTGCACACCAGCAGGATTGCCGTGCCCCAGCAGCTGCACCAGCGGAGGGATGGCACCGGCAGCAGCGATGGTGACCGCATTCTTGGCATCAAGAGCGAAGTGAGACAGTACTTCTGCTGATATCTGCTGCACAGGCGAAGATGAGGAAGACTCAAGCAGCTCGACCAGGAGAGGGATGGCACCGGAGGAGGTGAGGGCGGCCAGGTTGGCAGGGTCCCTGGTGAGGCACAGGTTCTTCATGCTGAACAACGCCTGCATTTGCTCGTTGTGCCGAGTACCCGGTTGAGCGCATAGTAATGCTGATGTATGCCGACGATTTATGTTTGTTCTCGCATGACCCAGCTCAGTTGGCGCTTATGCTGAAAATCCTTGACAAAGTGTCCTCTAGCTTTGGCATGCAAATCAACGCCGCCAAGACAGAAAGTGATGATTTTGCCAGCAGGTTTTGACGCGGATCTGCCCACGTTTGCGCTGACTGATGGTGAAGTGAAGACCGTCTCTGCATTTAAGTATCTACGGAGTTGGATAACCCAGAGTGGTTGTGTGAAAAAGGAGATCGGTGTGCGTATCGGTCGCGCGCTGGGCGTGTCTGCGTCTTTTGATAAGATTTGGGCCAGCAAGAAGATGCAAGTGCAGTCTAAAGATGCGGGTTTACAACACTTTTGTGCTGCCCCACTTTCTGTACGGCTGCGAAACATGGGCCCCTACTAAAACACAACTGACTCGATTGGAGGTTGCCCACTCTAACTGCCTTCGTCGCATTCTGGGTGTGCGCCTGGTCGACCGGCACAGATTAACTTATGTTCGGCAGGCGTGCGACACTGAGCCAATTGAGAGCCTTGTGGCAAAGCGACCAATGCAGTGGCTAGGCCATGTGATGCGCATGCCGGCTTCACGTCTTCCTCGTACGACTTATGACTGCACAATGGATGTGGCTCGGCAGCAAGGCCGGCCTCCAGCCTCCTCCCGACACTATTTTCTTAAGCTACTGATTCAGCAGCTCGGCGAAACTAGTGGCACTCGTTCTGATGGGAAGACTTTTTCGGACACGGCGTTTGAGCGTGCTCAGGATAGGGTCGGGTGGAGAGCCGTGGTGTACGGTCCGGCTGCCCCTCAGGCGCCGGCCCCTCCACCACGGCGGTCAAGTAGATTGGCAAGCGCCACTTGACCCCTATCCCCTAGAAGCAGTTAGACCTATTTTGGAGGCGTCGCACAATAGCTCTCCTTTTTGCTCTGGGACTACACGTTGGCAGGCAGCCGGCTGGTGGCTACCGCCCCTCACAAGTAATTGTTAGGGCCACAACTGGACTTGGGTCTAGGCGGTGGTACTAGGACTAGAGGTAGTCTTTGCTGGAAAGCCGATGTAACTGTAACTGCCGAGTACCCGCACCAAGCTGTCGCACCAGCTTCTTGAGCTCCGGTTTGGAGGGTGGAGGCATCTTGTGCGACGCGGCTGCAGAGGGATGCATGCGATGTACGTCAGTTGTGTCTGTGGTGCATGTCGGGTGCTCCAACTCACCACACGAGCACAGCTCAGCAGGGGGGTCCCATGAATTGTCCCATGCAGGGCGCGTGAGCGTGCATGGGCAGCGCGAGTGCGCAGGGAAGCAGGCACCCTGCTCCCTGCATGCCCTGGCTCAGGTCACCCTTCACTTTCCGCCTGCATACATGATGCAGCGTGATATCCAAGCGAACGCGAGGCGCTGTGGACGGCAGTGGGGCTGCAGCTGGCGCAGACCGGCGCGCATGCGTGCACGCATGGACCGCACCCACCGCTCACTCGCCTGATGTTTGAGGCGCGTGAGGCGCAAGAAGTGACGACCAAGTCGCGTCAAGATAGGGCAGCGCAAAGAAGAGAGGGAGGGAGACGGCTGTCCGGCCGTTTTGAATGGTCAGACTGGAGCAGCGTCACCCAGTGCACGCGGCGTGAAGCAGGCAGCTGAAGTCGATGAGAAGCGCGATCTGAAGTCGTGCCATTCGGTTGTGGTCGGAGGAGGCAGCGGAATGGGGTGCAACGCCATGCGAGAGTGGCAGACACACAAATGGAAGGCGGGCGGGCGCCCCGCTCCTCGCGCCACGCCATGATGCGGCACCCTCAGATGGTGCAAACGCCATTAAATGCACATGCCATGACGGATGAAGCGGAGGGCGCGGTCTGTGTCACACACACACAATAAGCGGGGGGTGGGCCGGGGGGGGAGGGGCTCTGTCGGCGGCTGCTGCGTCCACTACTACTTCCAGCTGCAGCTCTATATATCCTCTCCCCTCTGATGCAAATGGTTTGGTTGTGGTGACGGTAATTTTGCATGAGAATTGATGCACCAGTGCGGCAGGTGCAGCGCTCTCGGGAATGTCTGCAACTGAAACGCATGTGTGCGCACGCACGGACGTGGCAGTGATGGCAGGCCTGGGTTGGGGATGCTTAACGGTGCGCTTTACACCGGCGAAGCACACCACCTAGACCCTGTGTGGCGTGCGTCCTCCTGCCCTGCCACCCACTCGCCTACATCAGGCCAGCAACCGAGCATATGACTGCACCAGAGTCAGCACGCCAGCAGAAATGCGCACAGGCCCAGCCCTTTCATCTCCTTCAGCACACAAGCACTGGTGCCACGCTGGCAGCCAGCACACAGTCAATCAAGGCCCAGCTGCTCCATCTCCAGCAGTACGCTGGGACCGACTCCGGAAGCAGCAACAGTTCTTCACAGCTCTCAGCTCAGCGCTGCTGTTGCTGTGTCTGTGGCTGCTGGGGGCCTTGGTCTTCAGGAGGGGTCTCTTGCATAGAGCCAGGCGTTGAGCACGTGCTGAGTTTTGAAAAGCTCTTTTCGAACTGTAGAAACCCGATCTTGTACCGTTGAAGGAGAGCCAGTTTCTAAAACAAGTATACCGCATCACAGATAAGACGTGGGTAGGCCAGCATCACGAGCCTCTGGTCAGCCGCCACAAGAGCCACTATGAGTTCGCTCAAATGCTGGCTGTCGTGTGTAATCTGCTCCTCAAAGCTTGGGACATCCAGGCCGCCAAGTGGTTGCCCGGCGAGAGAATTGCGAAGGCGGCTGCCAGCGCTCAGCCGTGGATGTCTCAGAGGGATGATGAATTCACACGACCGCGTCCCTGCTGCTAGACACGCTGCCAATACGTTGGGCCACTTATTGATGTTTGGGCGCTTGACGATGGTTTCCGGTCGGCTTGCGTTGCTTATCACACTGATGATTGTGTCCGGACTGTGTTCCATGCCTGACACGCCTGTAGAAACGAAACGGCCAACGTCGTCCGCGGAGAAGCCTGTCGGCAACCCAATGTCTGTGAGTACCGCGACGGGAAATGAAGTGCCCGACCTGCCTGTTCCTGAGATGATGGTGACGGTGGCGCCCAGGGACTGAGATGCAGCCTGCTGGTACGCACCAAAAGTGGCTGCCAGCACCAAGAGATCGAGATGTTGCGCATGCCGCTGCGCCCGCTGCACCTAGCTTTTGCTTTGCCTGTCCCTGCTCGCATACAGAAGGGAAGGGGTGGGAAGAACATCAACTGCCGTGAGCATCTGGGGCCCCTGCCAGAATAGAGGTGGGCACACAACGTGCGTGCGTAAACACCACACATGGCACAGCACGCAGCATGGGTGCGGCTGCGCATGGGCACATCCTCTCTCTGGGCTTCACCTGACACGGGCATGCATCATGATCTGGTGCCATGCGAGCGCGATCGGCGCCATGCGAGCGCGAGGCCGCTGTGGGCGGTAGTCGGACGCATGGAGTGAGCGCCCACCCCTACTCGCCTGTGGTGCTTAGGACACGTGTGGGAGGCGCAAGACGTGACGATCAGGGCGCTTCACTATAGGGCGAGAGGGCCTGGGCAGCGCAAAGCAGAGAGGGAGGAAACTGCTCTCCGGCCGTTTTGAATGGTCAGACTGGAGCAGGCGTCGCCCAGTGCACGCAGCAGGCGTTCGGAGTCGATGGGTAGCGCGATATGAAGTCGTGGCAGTCGGTTGTGGTCGGAGGGGGCGGAATGGGGTGCGACGCCATGCGAGTGTGGCAGACACACAAACGGAAGGCGGAGGGCGGCCCCGCTCCTCGCGCCATGCAACACCTCCAGAAAGCATCTGCCTGTGCTTGTGACATCATGGCGCACCATGGTTCAAGCCATGTCAGCTGAAGCGCGGGGAGGGCGCGGTTGTTCATGTCCCACACCCGACTGGAAAGTGGGTTATCAGGAGCCACGTTGGCTGGCCGCACAATCAATCAAGGCCCAGCTGCCCCATTACCACTAGCACAGGGACCAACTCCATAAGCAGCAATATTCACACAGTTATCAGTGCTGCTCTCGCTGTGTGTGTTCGACAGAAGAAGACTGGGGTAATATTGATTTGATGCCCCCACATCACAGTATGTCGACACGATGGAACCAAACACTCCAGCACCAGTGCGCTGCAGCGGCCAGCCACAGCAGCCGGCCGGCTGCAGCGGCCCTACCACAGCCCCATCGTCTGATCCGTGCAAGGGAATGTGGTCAACCCCGCCTGAGGGGTTGCGCCTCGGGCGGTGGTTGGCGCCCAAGGCAGCACCTGAGGTGATCAGGGGTGCGGCGCCTGGGGCGCCGCGTAATCCGCGCAAGTTAATGCGCCGCCTGAGGCGCCGCATCAGGCGTTGGGAACGTGGTAGGGCGGCCGGCCGCATGCACAGCGGCAGCTGCGGCAGAGACGCTACGCCACAATGGCAGCGGCAGCGGCAGCGACGTCGGCCCCATCCAGGATACCATGGCAGCAGCAACAGCAGCAGCAGCAGCAGCAGCAGCAGCAGCAGCAGCAGCAGCAGCGGCGGCGGCAGCAGCAGCAGCAGCAGCAGCAGCAGCAGCAGCAGCAGCAGCAGCAGCAGCAGCAGCAGCAGCAGCAGTAGCAGCAGCAGCAGCAGCAGCGGATGGTACCAGCAGCAACGGTGGCGCCACGGTTTCCAGCTCTGCTGTCGGCAAGTGCGGCCAGTGCGGCGGATGTAGAACGCTGTATCCGGGGAGGTCCTGACCTTCTGCTCCAACAGAGGCGTTGCGAAAGCTGCGAAAGATTACCGTTGTCCCCTTTTCTCATCAACAGCAGCAAGGCGCGCCAGCGCATTCGCTGCGCGCTCTTGCACGATGCCTGAAGAGGCCGGGCTGCACCAGCTGCGCCATCTGCAACACCCCGGACACCAGCGCCACCCGCCTTCCCTGATGATGATGGATTTTACAGTCGTGTGTGATGCACCTACAGGCAGCGTATTCGCCCTTGCTCGGCGTAAAACGCCCGAGCGCTACAGCGGCGCGCTACTGGCTACTAGTGGTGGGGGGCTGGTGGGTGGGGCTGAACCTAGACAGGGCACTCGGCCCCCAGATCTGGCTTTTCCCTGTGGGACCACGGCCGGGGTTCACAGGCTTGCGGGATCGTGTCCCCTGGCTAGACCACCACCGCAGCGGCAGAAGAGGCTACTGATCAGTGTGTATCAGATGGGATGGGGCTGGTCAAGACATGGCCTTGAAATGATGAAAATCAAGAAGTGGCCTGAAATTATGTAAATTCAAGTTGGGATGGCACCGTCAGCGTTCTTCGAGCGTTATCAGTGACGGCGCAGAGCTGGGAATGCATTGCGATGTGTCCCAGATGAGAGCGACCTGCCTCGCCCGGCACCAGCCGCTGCAGCAGTGAAGGGACAGCAACGATGTCGGAGGTTTTGTTCTCAGTGATTGGTGATGAGAGTTTCACAGTGATCGCATCGACCTGTGTCAGCATGCCTGTCGCATTGGATGCGCGCTATCGGAGAGCGCGGGTTCAGAAGCTGCACTGGCAGCGTACACCTGTTTGTTTTGGAGAGGGATGAGATGAGAGTTTTACAATCCACTTCTGGCGGTCACACGTACGGTTCCAAAGCTCCAGTGGGACTTAGAGAAAGAAGGCTCAAGGCCCACAAAAGGTCAAGCTACAAGTAGCCCACGGTAACGCCATCCACACTTGGTTGGCGGGCGCCAAGCAAGCAGCACCACTGTGCAGGCTGCACACCCAGCCCCTCAAATGGCCAGAGGGCGGACCCAAGGTATAAAAACATGAAGGGACCAAACAGCCCTCCCCCAGACCACCGGAAGCGGGGCTAGTAGCACACCCGCCGCAGCAGTCTACTCAGCGACCACACCGCACCCGCCACCGCACGCGTGTGGCGCCACCTCCCTTTCAAAAACACCCCCAGAGGGAATGCCATCTAGCAAGCAGGTGCAGGCACCCGCTCGCCGTCAACGACGAGGCGCGCGCGGTGGAACTGCGCCCGCTTCCCGCAGCCTTGGCGGCGAGGAAAGCGGGCCACAGCGCCCGGTGCTGCGCCTCCTCGCGGTCACTGAGGACGTCGAAGACAGCAGCCGACGGGTCCACGTCGCGCAGGTTGCGGCGGGAGCGCACGACGGTGTCGGCCACTGCGTCAGACGCCACGGTAAAGAGCACACGTAGCACGCCGCCCCGGCGCGGCTCCACACCAATGCCCCCGACGGCAGGCTTGGCGTTGAGGAACGACGCGGACACGACCCCGCCACCAGCCGGCCTATCCCGGCCAGAGACGTCGTGCACAAAGCGCACGAGATTCATAGCCAGGCAGAGGGAGGGCACATCCCAACTGCATCCCGACCAGCGGTTCCGCTAGGAGATGGATATTGGGAAAATGATGACTCAACCCGGGCCCATTTCCTTAATCTCAACTGCGCTTTCTGTTTAAGAAGTGCATCGATGTCCCCCTGATGTTCCAGCCCAAATCTCAACCCGAGGACGCAATTTCCTGGGTTGGATAATATAGTAGCCGCTGGACTATCTAAAATTCAGATAAATCCGACCGGGTTTCATTCGGATCAGTGCAAATGCAAAACACACTTCCACACTTCGCCGCCTCCACCAGCGTCGGCCGACACCCCAAACACCCTCCCTCCCTACCACCACCGCCCACGACTTGATATCGCGCGTCTTTTCTAACCCTACCGCTGAAGCGAGAGTCACCGTTGCAGGCAGGGCACGGTGTTGGCACACCACTGCACGCGTTATGCATGCATGGATTGACCTAGGCTCATAACATGCTGTGCGTGCATGGGTCATCTGAATTTGGAGACTGAGAATCCTGCATGCATGATGATGCGTGCAAACGCATAATGTGTGCATGCGTGCACGGCGAGCATGCGTGCATGCATGCAAGCGCGGCGAGCATGTGCATGCCACAAGGCCAAGGCAACATTTCTCCCGGCACCCGACCCGCCTCCCCACCCTCCCCACCAGACCACAGCTCACAAGAAAGCTGCAGCTGCAGAGCGGCATGGTGGCAGGAAGGAGGGGGGCTGCCGGCCCGGCGGACGGGGCGGACGGAGGCGGCCCGGCAGACGCAGACATGGCCGAGGCGCTCGCCATGCTCCACCACGCGATGTACCTCGAGTCCGAGGGCTCCGACCCAGAGCAGGCGATGCGGCTGCTCCAGATGTGCCTCGACCAGCTTCAGCACGCGCTCTCACAGGTGCTGCGTCCGGCCGTTTCAGGTTGGCTGGGGGTGCACCCCTACCACATTCACAACGCCTGAGGCGGCGCCCCAGGCGACGCACTCACCTGCGCAGATCAGGGGGCGCCTCCGGCGCCGCGACGGCCTAAGGCGCCGCCTGAGGCGCCGCCTGAGGCGCACCCACGATCGCCTTGGGCGTCGCCTTAGGCGTCATCCCGACCGCCCCAGGCGCCACACCGACCGCCTCAGGCGCCCACCACCGCCTGCGGCACGCGCTCTCGCAGGGCGCCGCCCCATTCTCGGCGACCGCCGGCGGCTGCCGCCCAGCGTCCCTGATGGAGCTGCCCCCAGCGTCCCTGATGGCCTCGGCAGCGCTCAACACGATGGGGGAGCTGCAGGTGAGGCGAGCCAGACCTGCCACAATCCCAACTCCTCATCCGCGCAAGTGAAGGCGCCGCCTGAGGCGCCGCCTGAGGCGCACCCCTGATCGCCTCAGGCGCCGCCTCAGGCGTCATCCCGACCGCCTCAGGCGCCACCCCGACCGCCGTAGGCGCCCGCCAGCGCCTGAGGCGTACCCCCGACCGCCTCGGGCGTTATGACCGCATTCACTTGCGCGGATCAGACGATGGGGCTGTCGTGGGGCTGATCATCACTCGAGAGCCCCGAACGCTGATACTCCCGAAACAAAAACTGCTCGGCGCCGCAGCTGGACCGAAACGAGGTCCCCACTGGGATCGCCAGCCTTGCCGCACCGCTGAATGCATCACTGAGCGCACCACTTGAGGCCCAGAACAGAACCCGAGACCCCCGGGCCCCGATGCCCTCCCTCCCCCCCCAAACTGCAAAATGCCGCAGCTGGACCAAAATGATGTGCCTGCTGGGATCGCCAGCTTCGAGTCAGCTCTGTTGCACTGGCCGGGCAACCCGGGCGCGCTGCTGAGCCTCGCCCACGTGCGGCGCGAGCGAGGCAAGTGTGCGTGCAAGTGTGCGTGCAAGTGTGGGCAAGTGTGGGCAAGTGTGTGCACGTGTGTGCACATGTGTGAAAGTGTGTGAAAGTGTGTGAAAGCGTGTGCAAGTGTGTGCAGGTGTGTGCGAGTGTGCACGGTTACCACTTTGTTGAACCCGAAGCCCTTGACCCTTGGTCAACTCTAGGAGGACAACAAGTCACAAGTATCACGGGGTTTCCAGCTAAGCAGGCTACTCTTCTACTAGAGATCAACCAGACCCTCAACCCCAAGTTTACAAGTTTACAAGATGCTTTCTCAAGGCGTGGCATTGAGCAGGGCCGACCAAACAGACTAGTGACCTCTGTCCAACTAGTCGCTACAAGTCAAGGCCACTTTGTATGGGATCTAGGCCACCATGCGTCCCGCCGATCGCCATGCATGCCATGCATGCATGGGCCGCCGTGACTAACCCCTAAACCCCAAACCCCAAACCCCCAGGTGAGCTAGACGCCGCGGCAGCACACCTGCAGAGCGTTGTGGAGCTTGAGCCACCGTCACGGGGGGAGGCGGAGGCGGGGGCCTCTGCAGCAAGGAAAGGTGACCTCGTGCTTGCGCTGTGCTGCGTTGCCTGCCTTGTCCTGCCTTGCCCGCCCGCCCGCCCGCCCGCCCGCCGCCCGCCCGCCACCGCCCGCCCCCCGCCGCCCAACCGCCCGCCCGCCGCCGCCGATAGTGACACAGACACACACTCACACACACGCGCACACACACACACACACACACACACACACACACAGACACACACACACACACACGCACACACAAACACACACACACAGCCGACGATTGCGCTGACAAGGAAAATGGCGGGGACGACAGCAACGGCGACAGCGGTCCCTGGGACTGGTGGAGCGACATTGTGGCGGTCCCCCACACGCTGTGCGTCTCCGTGGTGAGTGGGCCTTCTCCCCTCCTGTATGATCTTAGTTTTAGTAGTCGTTTTAGTGGTTGTTTTAGCGATCATTTTGGTGGTGGTCGTGTTAATGGGCGACTGCGGCCCCTGGGACTGGTGGGGCGACGTTGCGGCGGTCCCGCACACACTCTGCGTCTCTGTGGTGAGCGGTCCGCCCCCCTCCCTCTCCTCCTCTCCCTCCCACATTCTATCCCCAGGACCCCCCCCCCCCCTCCTCTCTCTCCCCCTCCCCCCCTCCCCCCCTCCTCCTCTCCATCCCGCCCCCTCTCTACCCTCGCCTCCTCTCCCTCCCTTACCCCTCCTTCTTTCCCTCCCGCCCCCTACCCCCAGGGCTCCCCCCTCCTCTCACTTTCCCTGTTGCCCTACAGCTGCCCATATGAACATAAGTCCAGAAAAATCTGGGCATGTAGGAGGATCGGATTGGATCCGCTGGATCTGCTCTCTGATCGCTACAACTGACATTGCTATGGTCTACCACTGGCAACTGCCAGCCTCGCACCACCCGGCTGACCTGCCTAGGCACCCGGTCAGCTGCAGCTGCCAACAGACACAACTCACACAAATGACAACACACAGGCCACGTACCACCTGGCCCACCTGGCGTCACGACTGAGGCACCACGAGCGCGCGCGTCTAGTCATCACGACAAGCAGCCAGCTATAGCAACTAACAACACACAACTGACACAACTGACACAACCGACAACACACAGGCCACGTACCACCTGGCCCGCCTCTTGTCGCGCCTCGGGCACCCCGACCGCGCGCGCCTTGTCATCACGACAAGCAACCAAAAAAAATGTTCTCAACCGACAACCAACAACACGCAGGCCACGTACCACCTGGCCCACCTCTCGTCGCGCCTCGGGCACCACGACCGCGCGCGCCCGCTCATCTCTGCCATGGGCTACGCATGGCGCATCGCGCCTGGCGTGTGGAGCAGAGCGCACGCAGCGCGGCCACCAGCGCAGAGGGCAGGTGGGTGTTTCCTGGATGAATATCTTCACCCGTCTTTCTACAAGAATTTCTGCACCTGGCGAGAGGAGCAGCGCGGCCGCCAGTTCAGAGGGCACAGGTGGATGGTAGTGGTAGGCTGGCGCGCTGCGTGGCCTTGCGGGCTCTAGTAGAGCTCCCCTAGACGTGTAGTCTGGGCCTGAACTCACGCCCCGGGGTCCTCCGGGCGCGTACTTGTAACAACTGCAACAACAGATGGATGGTTCCTACATGAAGCGCGGCACCGACGTCTTGTCCTTTCATCTACATGATGAATACCACCAGGCATACCGCCGGGCACACCACCGGGCACCGGCACACCATCCAGCACGGGCATCCCACCAGGCATACCACCAGGCACGGGCACGGGCACGGGCACGCGCACACGAGCACGGCCACGGCCACGGGCAGGGGATGGGGCCATTGCAGGGGGATCTTACTAACTAACCCTCCCCCCCCCAAACCCGGTAACACGCAGGGCGCGACCCAGTGCCGCAGCTGCAGGCCCCCCCAGGGTTGCAGCTGCTCCAAGATGCGGTGCCGCCAGCGATGAGGGCGGCGCTGCTACGCGGGTTTGCGCCGGACGCACCGTACTGGCGCGAGAATGGGTGCGCAGCGTTTTTGCGCCGCATGGCACACACAATAAGTCTCTCCCCCTCTCTCTCTCTCTCTCTCTCTCTCTCTCCCCCTTTTCTCATTCTTTCTGTCTCTCAGTGTTGTGTGTGCGTCAGAGAGAGACACACACAAAAAACAAAATCTGCGGGCGGCGCTGATACGCGGTTCTGCGCGCACACACAAAGAGGGAGAGAGAGAGAGAGAGAGAGACTCCCCCAACACACACACACACACACACACACACACACAGCTACGAAAACCGCGAGTACTTCTCCTGGTGGTACGACCTCGAGCGCCCGCCCGTGAATGCAGTCGAGGCCCTCATTAGGTACGTGTTTTTTTGCAATAGGGTTTACGGGTTTAGGGCTGAAGGTTGCGGGGTTTAGGGTAAAGGGTAGAGGGTTAACACAGGGTTTATGGTTTGTGGATCGACCTCGAGCGCCCGCCCGTGAATGCAGTCGAGGCCCTCATCAGGTATGTTCTTGTCCAATAGGGTATAGGTTTTAGGGTGCAGGGAAAAGGTTTCAGGGGGAGTGGTACGGGCGCCTGCTCATGAATGCGGTCGAGGCCCTGATTAGTTTCGTTTTGTTACCAACCGGGTTTAGGGTAAAAGGTTTAGGGTTTAGGGTTGCCAGTGATCAGGTAAATGATTTTGTCCAATCGGGTTTAGGGTGAAGGGTGTACGGTTTGGAGTTTGTGGCACGACCTCAAGCGCCCGCCCGTGAATGCTGTCGAGGCCCTCATCAGGTAGTTTTTTTTTTGTGCAATAGGGTTTAGGGTACAGGGTTTGGGTGCAAGGGTATAGTGTTGCAGGTTATTCGGGTCGAGGGTGCAGTGGTCCCTGGGAAGGATTTTAGTAATTCGTTTTTTGCCGGCTCCAGCAACTTTGACCGCTCATACCTGGCACAATACACAGCGGGTATTCATGCAATGCATGCCGTTGTGCTGCTCTCGGCGAGAGCTTTCCGACGCATCGCTCCACGCCCTCACCCACTGAGTGTGGGGTGGTTTTCTGGGAAGTGGGTAATCCGGCTCGGAGCGGTATACGGCTCGCAGGGGAATCACTGCAAGGGTGAAGGGTTCAGAGGTGTCCTTGAGAAAACCGAGAATGTCCTGTTTGCCCCCGCGACATTGCAGGGAACATGCCGAATCGCCCCGCAGGATGCGATTTTTGTGCGGATTTAGCGCGAATTTTCCGCGCTTCGCCCCCGCACTTTCTCCCCAAATGTCTCGTTTTGCCTCTGCAGAGGGGGCTGCGCAGACGCTAAGGGTACCACTGGTAGGGTTGGTGGTACGATCTCAAGCGCCCGCCCGTGAATATGCGGTCAAGGCCCTGATCAGGTACCCTTCACCCTTCACCCTTCACCCTAGACCCTAGACTCTAGACCTTAAACCGTCAACCCTAAACCCTAAACCTCTTGAGGGTTTGAAAACCCTTCACTCTTAACCCCAAAGCTCAAAACCCTTAACCCTCGAGCACCCGCCCGTGAATGCTGTCGAGGCCCTCATCAGGTTTTTTTTTGCAATAGGGTTACGGATGGGGGCTCAAGGTTGCGAGGTTAAGGGTTAAGTGTTGCAGGTTTAAGGGTCAAGGGTTTATGGTTTGTGGTTTCACCTCGAGCGCCCACCCGTGAATGCGGTGAATGCAGTAGAGGCCCTCATCAAGTAGGTGTTTCCGTCTAAAAGGGTCAGGGGTCTAAGGTGTCGGGTTTAGGGTTTAGGGTAAAGGGTGAAGGTGAACGAGTTTATGGTTTGTGGTTCGACCTCGAGCGCCCGCGGGTGCATGCGGTGAATGCAGAGGCCCCCATCAGGTAGGTGTTTCCGTGCAATAGGGTTATGGGTTTAAGGTTAAGGGTTTAGGGAACAGGGTTTAGGGTCAAAGGTTTAGGGTGAGTGCTACGACCTCGAGCGCCCGCGGGTGCATGCGGTGAATGCGGAGGCCCCCATCAGGTAGGTGTTCCGTCCAATAGGGTTGAGGGTTTAGAGCTGAAGGTTACGGGGTTTAGAGTAAAGGGTAGAGGGTCAAGAGTTTAGGGCTTGTGGTTTGACCTCGAGCGTCCGCCCGTGAATGCGTTGAATGCAGAGGCCCTGATCAGGTTGCTGTTCGTCCAAAAGCTTCAAGGGTGGAAGGTTTAGAGTTCAGGGTTTCTCATGGTGCAACGATTTTGGGCGCCCGCCCGTCTATGCGGGTCGAGGCCCTGGTCAGGTAGGTATTTTTGTCCAACGGGGTTCAGGGTTCAGGGTTTAGGGATAAGGGTAGAGGGTTTACAAAGGGTACAGGGTTTTTGGTACGACCTCGACCGCCCGCCTATGAATATGTTGTGGATGCAGGGGGGGGGCAGGTAGCCTGATTTCCGACCCTATCCTCAAAAACTTCTCCGTTTGACACCGGACCGGCGCCATGCCCTTCCCCTAAGAGTTACATCCATATCCACCCCTAACAAAACGGGCCGCGCGGTGGGGGGGACCCCCCCCCCGGTATGTTTTTAGAAAATTATGTAACTTTTGGATCTGACCTTCGTTCGACATGGGAGGGGGCACGTTGGATTCCCCTCATGAAGAGGAGTCCGAATCCACCCTCAGATCTCACACAGACCACAGTATGTATTGCAGGGGTATGGGGGTGCGAGGGGGTCCCACACCGGGCAATTGGTGTGGACCACTGGTTCACACCCCCTGGGGGGCAGGATGCTCTGCAGACCTCCGATTGCTCTGGGAGTTAACGCGCTGGATTCGTCTGACAACGCAGATGCCAAATACATTGTTTGTGTGTTTCATTAGTTGGGAGGGCGTGGAAGGGGCCTGGGAGTGTGGGGCTGTACCGGGGCGTGTGGCCGCCTCCTGATGCCAGTTTCAGTCGTAGGATTGAGTTGTACAGTCACCCACTGAAACCATAGCAAGAGGATGATGCGGCGAAGCTGCCTACCAAGTTTCAGCTCCAACAGATGAGGCCTGGGTGTACTTGGGGGGGGGTCCCCCCCCAGGGGACTTTTTAGAAAAAATATAGGATGGGATTTGAAA
>VFSX01000023.1:188907-243907 GCA_016618255.1 Chlamydomonas sp. UWO 241
TTGTAGGTCGGAGCCCACGCTCGTGCTCGATCAGACGCTGCACTCGGATCTGGCACAGCAGGTGTGGATGGGGCGTGGATGGGGTGTGGGGCATGGGTGCAAAGAGTCCAGCTGGCACTGCTGCTGCTTTTGCTGCTGCTGCTGCTGCTGCTGCTGCTGCTGCTGCTGCTGCCGCTGCTGCTGCCGCTGCAGCTGCTGCTGCTGCTTGTGGCGATGATGATGATGATGACGAACACCTTCCACTTTGGCAGGGCTGGCTCGTGCGCCCGCGCGACGGCAACTTCATGACCTTCCCTGGCACGCACACACACACACACACAGGGCTGGCTCGTGCGCCCGCGCGACGGCAACTTCATGACCTTCCCAGGCGACCGCCTGCACGGCGTCATCCCGAGCCGGCCGCTGCATGTGGGTCGTTCGTACCCTAAAGCCTGGAACCTAAAACCCCGAATCTAAAAAAGCATGATTGAAGAAACCCAAAACCCGAAACCTGAAGCCCGAAACCCGAAACTTGAAGCCCCAAACCAGAAACCCGAAACCTGAAACCCCAAACCTGAAACCAGAAACCTCAAACCAGAAACCTGAAACACGAAACCTGAAACCAGAAACACGAAGCCTGAAACCTGAAACCTGAACCCCGAAACCTGAAACCTGAAACTCGAAGCTCGAAACCCCAAACCTGAAACCCCAAATCTGAAACCCGAAACCTCAAACCAGAAACCTGAAACCCGAAACCTGCAACCTGAAACTCGAAGCTCGAAACCCGAAACCTGAAACCCCAAACCTGAAACACGAAACACGAAGCCTGAAACCTGAAACCCGCAGGGGAGAGCCGCGTCGCGAGGCGGTCGTGCGGGCGCGGGCGCAGGCGCGGGCGCGGGCGCGGGCGCGGGCACCACCGGGGCAGGGACAGCTGTGCCACGCCTGACGCTCATGATCGGGTGGTGGGGAGAGGAGGCCGCGGAGCTGGGCGGCAGGCGGCGCTCCCATGCGCCCGGGCCACAGAGCAGGTGAGCTGGTGCAGTGGTTGCGCCAAGGCGAACGTGAGTGGGCTTAATCGAGTTCATGCAATTTCCCCGGATGTTATTGAGGTTAGCCCCTTGCAAGAATGAAAGTGAGAAGACCCGCCTGTATGATGTTGGGAAGGCTTCGCAGCTCACATGGCCGCGCTGCCTGCTGTCTGCCAGGCTGCCCGAGCCACAGATCAGGTGAGCTGGGGCAGTGGTTGCGCCAAGGCAGCCAGTGCTTCCTGGATAGATCCTGCTGGTTTAATTTCTTACCGCCAGAGCCCAGCCGGAGCCACTTTTTTTTAAACGTGTGCAATCCTCAATCTCGCACTTTTTGTGCGATTTCCGGCGGTAGGCTGGCCTTCGGCCAAGTTTTCTGGACTGCCTACATTCCACCGACGGCGTTATACCGCCTCTCTGAGAGGGCACTGTCAGCGGCCCGCAAATGTGATGTTGTGAACTCCCTAAAAGGAAGGCTCCTTTACAGTATGATCGCAGCCCACACACCGCGCTGTCCTAGTGATAGGAAGGCTTCATTACATAATGTTATTAACTTCCAAATAAGAATGCTTCATTACAGTATGATCACAGCCCACACAGTCGTGCTGTCTGCTGTCTGTCAATCTTAGTTGTCTGTCTATTTGTCTGTCAACTAAGATTTCTTAGTTCACGACCCCGTACTTCCCGAACGTCGTTGTTCCCGAACAACGTTTTTTCTAGGTTACAAAAAGCATGGTTAGAGTCACCCCCATCCCCCACCCTTCAACTAAGGTGTGCATCCACACCCCATTGTCAAAGTTTTCACTCGGGGGAAGCAGGGGTGCTGTCTAGCGCACCCAGCACGCGCTCAAACTCGGTCTGATGCCTCTAAGGAGGGCAAAAGGCGGCCCATCAGAGGCCATCGGTCACAAAGACGCCCCGGCGCGCTGTCAGGCTGTCATGTCACCCCCAACAGGCCAAAGTCGAGCCTCAACACCCTGCCCCAAGTAACACAAATAACAACAAGTAACACGGGGTTTCCAGCTAAGCAGGCTGCTCTTCTACTAGACATCACCCGCCGCTACTCCAGCACACTGAAGTACTAGAGTACCGCCGCCGGCTCCCGGCCGATAGACGACCGCTCCCGCCGGCTAGACTACCCCAAACAGCGGTCTCTGAGAGACATGTCTAGCAAGGAGCATACCCCGCCCCACCTGACAGTAACGTTTGCTTCCCAGCAGAGACGTCTCCTTGCAGCAGGGACATCTCCTTTTCCAGCAGAGACCTGACCCCGATGATTCCTTTTTCGGCTCTACACAGCCATGTGGCTGTATTCCGGCTGTGCTTTGACCTTGAACGCAGCTCGACCCATTCAATGGATTGGTAGTCTTATGCACCCGTGTGAAAGAGCTCGCCACCAGCTCTCAAACTACTACTCTACATACGGGGACAAGTGGTCAAAAGGAGGCCGACGGTCAGCGCGTTCAAAGCAAAATCCGGCCGTGGAATAGTTAATTGATCTCCTAAAAATAAAATCACTGCCTGACCCCCGCTAAAACAACCCTGCACCGGTGGAGGGGGGGGGTCAGGACCGTTTTGAAAATAAGTCTTCTTGAGGTCTCAAACGTTTTAATACCCCCCCTCCCCCTTTGCCCCCACCTCCCTGGAAATTCCTGGAACACAAGCTCTGCCTGACCCCCCCTGAAGCAACCCTGCACCCGCAGCGTGCCGCGTCCCTCAGCACAGCTCACTTGGCCGGGCTCCCTGGGCAACGGGCGCGAGTCATGCGACGGGCCGCCATGCGTCGCGAGCCCGCAGGGCATCACGCGCATGTGCCCCGTGTGGGAGGCGGTGGGCACAGCCCCTCAGGTGACTCACTGGGGTGGCTGTGTGTTCCTGTGTTTGCCGACGTTGCCGTGTGTTTTGATGCGCGATGTTTGGTGCGCCGTGCATGCAAGCACTTGATGCACCTGTGTTTGCTGCACCGTGTTTGCCCTACCACATTCACAACGCCTGAGGCGGCGCCTGAGGCGTCCCATTCCATGGCGCGGATCAGGCGGCGCCTCAGGCGCTCCGACCGCCTGAGGCGCCACCTGAGGCGCACCCACGATCGCCTCAGGCGTCGCCTCAGGCGTTATCCAAACCGCCCCAAGTGCCACCCCGACCGCCTCAGGCGTTATGACGGCATTCCATGGCGCGGATCAGACGTTGGGATTTTGGTAGGGTTGATGGCTTCGACGATGGCGTCGCACTGTGCCCAGCCGCAGCGGACGCCCGCAGCGGGTCCGGCCCCGCAAGGTCACCCCCTCTCGCCTGCGCCATCGACAGCAGTGCGCCATTTGCCAGAACTCCAACCAACCCGAATCCCTCCTGTCCAGTGGGCCCTGGGAAGGATTTTAGCAATTCGTTTTTTGCCGGCTCCAGCAACTTTGACCGCTCATACCAGGCACAATACACAGCGGGTATTCATGCAATGCATGCCGTTGTGCTGCTCTCGGCAAGAGCTTTCCAACACATCGCTCCACGCCCTCACCCACTAAGTGTGGGGTGGTTTTCTGGGAAGTGGGTAGTCCGGCTCGGAGCGGTATACGGCTCGCAGGGGAATCTCTGCTTCTGTCCCCCAATCAGAATGAATCCCTGCTCAACCCCACCCCACCCCCTCTTGAAACCCCACGATTCGACCCCTCCCTCAAACCCCATCCCTCCGAACCCTACTCGGCACGGGGGCACCCGCCGTGGAGCCGCCCGGCTCCCGAACAAAAGGAAACCCTTCTAACACCCACCCTCTCTTGAAACCCCAAGATTTGACCCCTCCCTCAAACCGCATCCCTCCAAACCCACTCGGCAGGGGACACACACACACACACACACACACACACACACACACACACGCACACACACACACACACACGTACACGCACACGCACACGCACACACACACACACACACACACACACACACACAGGGGACACCCGCCGTGGAGCCGCCCGGAGTCAGTGACCAGCGCCTTTTCATCCGCGGCCCCGGGGACTTCTGGGCCTCTGTGGTCGCGGAGCACTGCAAAGCGGCGACTGCCGTTGAGCAGCGAGAGGGGCAGGAGCCGACTGGTGCAGCAGCAGGACCATGCAGGAGCAGCAGGAGCCGGCAGGAGAAGGGGCAGCAGTAGGACGGGCAGCAGGAGGGACAGCAGGGCGAGGGGAACGCGGGGGGGGAGAGGGACGGCGCAGGCAGGAAGCGAACCAGGGCGGCCGAGGGCAGCTGAGGAAGGGCAGGAGAAGGGGCAGCAGGAGAATAGGCAGCAGGAGGGACAGGCGAGCGAGCTGGACCTCCTACGCGCGGGGGGGGGGGAGGGACGGCGCAGGCAGGAAGCGGACAAGAGCGGCCGCGGGCAGCTGAGGAACGGCTGGCGGTACAGGCACCGATGGGTGGTTGACCCAAGGGGGGTGAATTGGTGCGGATAGGTTCTGGAGAGAGCACAGGGGCCAAACCTGCGACCACCGGTCTCCTCCCCGGGATCGGCGGCATGAAACGCGTGCGCAAGGGAAGAAGTGGAGCAGACCTGGGCAGACTTGGGGCGCTCAACGGTGCGCCTTACATTGGTCTACCGACCCAGTGCGCCCTTCTGACCACTTGCTCTTCTAACACACTCTGGCTTGCAGGCCCGGCAACGTCGCATAACTGTAACACCGTTATCGCAAGTTTGAAGACAGGGGGGGCTCTTTTGATTTCCTTCAGCACACGTCACACAGGCAGTGGCGCCACGTTGACGCGCCAGCGCGCAGTCAATACGGCCAAGTTTCATCTCAGTCTGCAAACAAGCACCTTCTGTACTCCCCACCCCACCCACCCTATGGGCATACACTGCAGTGCGGCACACGCGCGCAGAGCGCTGCACGTCAGCATCAGCGGGGAGCCCTGAACACATGCGCTACGTCTCCGCGCGCATCTGGTGGCACCATGACCGACACGTCTGATGCGCGGTCCTGCACACCGGCTGGAAAGCCAGGTCCCAGAAGCTTGTCCAGCTGAGCAGTGGAGCCAGTAGCAGCAATGACGACCTTGTTCTGATCGTTCGCAGCGAGGGTTAGCAGAGCGTTTTCTGCTTGCTTCTGCACGTGGGCTGGAGAGCCCGGCCCCAGCAGCTGCAGCAGCAGAGGGATGGCCCCAGCAGCGGCGATGTCGACCAGGTTCTGAGCATCCCCGAGAGCGATGTGGCCCAGCGCCCCTGCTGCGTTGTAGTGCGCCTCAGCTGACTAACCAGATCCAAGCAGACGCACGAGTGGAGGGATGGCGCCAGCAGCAACAATGGTGACTTTGTTGGCGTCGTTCATATCCAGGATGTTGATCGCTGCTGCGGCGTTGAACTGCGACAGCTTGGAAGACCCAGGTGCCAGCAGCTGCACCAGGAGAGGGATGGAACCAGCTGCAGCGACGTCGAGTTTGTTGTCGGCATCCTCAGCAAGACTACACAGCACTCGATCGAGTTTCCGCGCACATCAGCGTCAGCCCCGGGCCCCAGCAGCCGCACCAGTGGAGGGATGGCACCGGCAGCTGCGATGGCGACCTTGAAGGAGAACAGGCCGGTCTGACCCCTGTCGAAAGAGAGGTTTCCCAGCGCCCCTGATGCACTGAACTGCACCTTGGTTGGAGCGCCCTGTCCCAGCAGATGCACCAGCGGAGGGATGGCGCCGGCAGTAACAATGGCGACCAGCAGGTCAGCATTCTCAGCAAGAAGGCCCAATGATGATGCCGCACACGCCTGCACACCGGCTGAAGAGCCAGATCCCAGCAGCTGCACCAGTGGAGGGATCGCGCCGGCGGCAGCGATGACGGGCATAGCGTCAACGTTGCTGGTGAGGCACAGGTCCCTCATGGTCTTGACTGACTGCAGCTGCT
Source organism: Chlamydomonas sp. UWO 241 (assembly GCA_016618255.1). Taxonomy (NCBI): domain Eukaryota; kingdom Viridiplantae; phylum Chlorophyta; class Chlorophyceae; order Chlamydomonadales; family Chlamydomonadaceae; genus Chlamydomonas; species Chlamydomonas priscui. Next base: position 194,790 of record VFSX01000023.1, read on the forward strand.
CGACACGCCGTGCGCCTGAACCCATTTTTGCGCACCAGCTTGCGCAGGTCCTTCTGGGAAATAGGAGGCATCGTGTGCGGCTGCAGGAGGCCTCCTAGGAGGGGATGGTGTGCATGCGACGCACGTTTAAATTGAGTCTGCATGGGAGCTTGCACCTCATGGGAAAAGTCGCTACTCAGCCCGCGCCAGACCAGGGGGCGTTGCAGCCTGGCGGCGTGATGCAGCGTGGCGGCGTGATGCAGCGTGACCTGACGGCATGCGAATGCGAAGCGCTGTAGCCTGTGGACGGCAATCGGCCGGCGGGGGCAGACAGCGGCGCATGGACTCCGCTCGGAGCTCACCCACCACCCACCACCCACTCGCCTGTGGTGACTTGGCACGCGAGGGAGGCGCACGAACCGACGATATTGGCACGTCACGACCGGAAGAAGGGGAAGCAGAGTGAGGGAAAGAGGGAGAGCGCGCGGCTAGCTGGCGATTTTTTGAATGAGGCTGGAGCAGACGCTGGCACGACAGGCAGGCAAGCAAGCAGGTCAACAGAGTCTATGGGAAGTGCGATCTGAAGTCGGTTGTAGTCGGAGGAGGGGGCTGAATGAGGAACACCGCCATGCGGATGTGGCAGACACACCAGACGGAAGTTGAGGCGACACTCCACGCTGCATACGACACCATACGACACCACAGCCCGATACCTACCGCCAGCTTGAGAAAGCTGGGACAATTGGCGGACCTGGGTGGGTCATGCGCCAAAGCGACCATCATGTCTTGTAGCGCAACAGACCACTTCAGAAAAAGCGCCGTTGGCTAGATCCCTCGATACACACGCGCACATAGCAAGCCACAGTCACGGGGGCGGGCGCCTGACATCAGATTCCAACAGAGAAACACAAGAGCGTTATTCGCTAACATCTACAACCTGCAGCCCGAAAACTGACCTACTATTAGATGCTTGGGTCGCCCCGCGGCTGCGCCGCACGTGCAAAAGCGCCGCGTGCCAACGCGCACCGACCAGCCAGCTGGAGGCAGGTATGTGTGCACCACCACAGCAGCTGCATCACATGGAGGAGATGGCTCACGCCATCTGTTGCGGCCATCAGCACCGCCTCTGGCGCCTTGAGCTCAATCGGCGGCAGAGCCCCCACTGTCCCCGGCGGCAGGTGTGTGCGTGTGTGTGTCTGTGTGCACCGCCACAACAGCTGCAGCAAAAATGGCTGCTCACGCCAGCACCTCGGTCTTCGCGGCCATCAGCACGGCGTCCGGCGCCTTGAGCTCAATCGGCGGCAGTGCCCCCACTGTCCCCGGCGGCGGCGCGTGCACCTCGCTGTACGACCCGCACTTGGCGGTGCCCTCGGACCAGACGCCGTCGTAGCGCTTGCCCTGCACGCGTGTGTGCGTGGGGGGGGAGAGGGGCGTGTGTGTGTGTGTGTGTGTGTGTGGGTGCGTGTGTGGGTGTAAGTGTGTGCGTGTATGTGTGTGTGTGTGTGTACGACCCGCACTTGGCGGTGCCCTCGGACCACACGCTGTCGTAGCGCTTGCCCTGCACACGTGTGTGGGGGACGGGGGGAGGGGGGCGTGTGTGTGTGAGCGTGTATGTGTGTGTGTGCGTAAGTGTGTGTGTGTGTGTACGACCCGCACTTGGCGGCGCCCCCGGACCACACGCCGTCGTAGCGCTTGCCCTGCACGCGTGTGTGCGTGGGGGGGGAGAGGGGCGTGTGTGTGTGTGTGTGTGTGCGTGTGTGAGTGAGACAACAAATTGGCAGGATGGCGGTCGTGTGGCGCTGAACCAGCACCAAGGGCCGCGTTTGGAGCGACCGAGGTTGATCGTGTGGTGCGGGGGACCCCGCCAAACGACCCTCTGCCGTGTGACGTTTCAGCACCACGCCTTAATGCACCGACCACTGGCATGTACACAAATGTTTCTGTGGGCCCGATCCAGACTGACATCCTTGTGCTGGTACTTGAGAACAGGTAGGAGTGCGGTTGCATACTCATAATGGAATGTGTCCGTGTCCCCCCCCCCTCCCTCCCCCCCCTGGCCCCCCCCCGCACTCCGCCACCTCCTCTGCGAACCTTTGACAAGTGGAAGTAGGACCTGGCCCGTGCCTGCTGTGCCTCCCGCCTCCCCCTTCCCCCCCCCCCTCCCCCCCCCCTCTTCCCCCTCTTCCTGCATTGTTCCCCCCGTGCCCGCCCCCCCCCTCCTGCCTCCTGCCTCCCACCATGCCCCCCCTTGCCACACGCACACCTTTGACATGTGGAAGTAGGACCCCGGGCCCGTGCTTCGTGTCGCCCGCCCCCTGCCCCCCCTCCGCCTGCCTCCCCTCCCCCACACCTTTGACATGTGGAAGAAGGACCCGGGCCCATGCTTCGTGTCTCCCGCCAACTGGCCCCCTCCTCCTCCCCCCCCTCCCCCCTAATCCTACAATGCTCCTGCTTGTTGCCGGAATTTGGAGCCATACGTGTGACCGCCATCAGTGGATTGCAAACCCATCATTATCCCATCCGCGCACCTTTGACATGGGAAGTAGGACCCAAGCCGGTGCTCCTCTGATGTTGAAGGGTTTGGGGTTAAGGTTTAAGCCTCCCCTTGCCCCCTCCTCACCCTCTCCTGAGGTGCCGTTTCCCCCCCCCCCATGCCCCCTTGCACGCGCACACCTTTGACATGTGGAAGTAGGACTCAGGCCCGTGCCTCGTGTCGCCGGCCCACTGGGCCCCTCCTCCCCCCCCGACCCCCTGCCCCCTCCTCCTGCCTCCCCCTCCTCCACACCTTTGACATGTGGAAGTAGGACCCAGGCCCGTGCTTCGTGTCGCCGGCCCACTGGCCCTCGTAGATGTCGCCGCTCGCGTACATCATCGTGCCCGCGCCTGCGGAACAATGAATGTTTGGGGTGAGTTTTAGTCGTGCTTTTGTTAGGGAAGTGGCCCTCATGGTATAGCCCTCATGATAGACAGCAGCGCCGTCATTTTGCCACGCCTGCATTCGACAGGGAGGGGTTCATAATGAGTCTGTTTGTTGCACCTGCGTTCCAGTGATGTCCTTAGCGCCCCCGCAGCCCCCGCTGCGGGGGCAAAACAGTAACTTAAGAAGGAAGCTGCGGGGGCGAATCGAGAGAATTTCGCTCTGGAAAGTGTGATTATCGGCATTTTCCACATCTTCCCGCAAAAATCACCTCCTGCGGGGGCAAGTCGGCATGTCCCCTCCAATGTTGCGGTGGCAAACAGGACATTCTCGGTTTCCTTAAGGACACCACTGCTGCGTTCCCCACGAGGGAGGGGCTCATATCGAGTCAGTTGCGCCTGCATTTGACACAAGGGTTGGGTTCATAATGAGTCTGTCTGTTGGTTGGTTAGCTGTGACACTGGCCCTCGTAGATGTCGCTGCTTGCATGCATCATCTTGCCTGCGCCTGCATATGGTTTCAAACTGAGCATTTGCTTGTCTGTCTGTCTGTCTGTCTGTCTGTCTGTCTGTCTGTCTGTCTGTCTGTCTGTCTGTCTGTCTGTCTGTCTGTCTGTCTGTCCGTCCGTCCGTCCGTCCGTCCGTCCGTCCGTCCGTCCGTCCGTCCGTCCGTCCGTCTGTCTCTGTCTGTCTGTCTGTCCGTCCGTCTGTCTCTGTCTGTCTGTCTGTCTGTCTGTCTGTCTGTCTGTCTGTCTGTCTGTCTGTCTGTCTGTCTGTCTGTCTGTCTGTCTGTCTGTCTGTCTGTCTGTCTGTCTGTCTGTCTGTCTGTCTGTCTGTCTGTCTGTCTGTCTGTCTGTCTGTCTTGTCTGTCTGTCTGTCTGTCTGTCTGTCTGTCTGTCTGTCTGTCTGTCTGTCTGTCTGTCTGTCTGTCTGTCTGTCTGTCTGTCTGTCTGTCTGCCTGCCTACTGTCTGTCTGCTGTCTATCTGCTGTCTGTCTGCTGTCTGTCTGTCTGTCATGGGCAGCTGCACAGGCTGTCAAGGCCGTGCTCGGCGCACAGTGCCCTAGCATCTAACTGGGATGGCTGTCTTTGTATAGGCGTGCCCCCCCCTTCCCCCAGTTTAGGGTGCAGGGTTGAGGTTTGGGGCTGGTATGGTGCGGCATTGCCGCATGTGCACTCGCACTTGATGATGCCCCCCCCCCCCACACACACACGCCCCTCTCGTCCGTCTTCTGTTCAGGGTTCGGTGCAATGCGTGCGCACGTGTGGGGGTTACCCCGCACCCCTACCATGTAGCCAGCCTGTCTCAGTTGAGATGTCGGGCGCTAGCGCCGACACAGGTCTCATGCATCGTGACTGGTGTCACGCAGACTGTAAAATCCATCATCAAGAGTTTAGGGTGTGTGTACCGCATGCGCACCCACCGCACTTGACAATCATCGACACGTGATGTGCATGCACGCACACACCACACACACTCGGCACACACACGTGCGTCGCACGCCGTGAGCAGGCATGCGCAGGTGCACCAACCGCATTTGACGTCGTCCTCCCATCCTCCCTCGTACACGTCCCCGCCAAACCCGTCGGCCGGACGCCCCCCATACACCGCCCGGCCTGTGTGTGAGGTCAGTTTTACAGTCAGTTTCATAGTCTGTTCTACATTGGTTGGCCGTATGTGGTGCCGCAATGGATGCGCGTGCGAGCGTGTGTGGGTGGCGGTCAGTTGTATAGTCGATTGGGCGCCCCTGGTGGCGTATTAGATGCGCGTGCATGTGCGTGCGTGTGCGTGTGTGTGCGCGTGGGGCCTGCGCGCACAGTTGAGTGTACAGTCTGGTTAGCAGTCTGTTAGGAAGTCGGTAGGACGCCTCTGGTGTCGCATTCCAAGCGTGTGCGAGCGTGCGTGGGCGGCGGTCGATTTGAGTCAGTGTGCTGGTTGGCGTCGCCGTGCGTGTACCGCATAGCAGTGTTTCCATTCGCCAGCCCGCAACCCGACAAGGTGCACTTTCGGGTTGAGATTGCCCCGGCTGGCGAGTCGGGCTGAGATTGCGCGAAGTTGGACCCGAAAAGTGTAGAAATCGTCAGTTTCACACTTTTCCCGCCTGCAAACGCCTCCGTCGGGTTCAGATTGGCGGAATTAGCGTGAGGCCCGGGTTGAGCCATCACTTCCCAAAGATCCCTAGCGGAACCACTGCCGCACAGCACCCTTCTCCCTTCTGCTCCCTCGTCTTCCCATGGCTCTCCCCCTCCTTCTCCCCCCTCCCCCCTCGCCTCCCCATGCCGTGGCTCACCCGGTCTGTGGCACCTCCCGCTGAGCCAGCCACCCCCATACGCGTCGCCATTTTTCAGCAGAGGAGTCTCGACCCCCCCCTTCTCTCACCCCCCCCTCACCCCCCTTGGCCCCCTCCGTGCACTCGGCCACACACACCCTTTCCGTGGCGCCGCCCGCTCAGACAGCCACCCTCATAACGTGTCGCCATTGTCAGCAGAGGAGCCTTGCCCCGCCCACTTCTCTCACCCTCCCCCGCACCCACAGTGCACTTGCTCACTTACCCTTTCCATGGCGCCGCCCACTCAGCCAGTCACCCTCATATGTGTCGCCGTTGTCGTCGAAGAAGGTGCCGTGGCCTGTCGGCTGGTCGTCTCGCCACTCGCCGTTGTACCGCACTTTGTACTTCCCTGTGTGGAGGTGTGGGAGAGAGTGTGGAAGTGTGAATGTGTGAAAGTGTGCCGTGGCCTGTCGGCTGGTCGTCGCGCCACTCGCCGTTGTACCGCACCTTGAGCTTCCCTGTGTGGATGTGTGGGAGAGAGTGTGAAAGTGTGAAAGCATAAAAGTGTGCCGTGGTCTGTCGGATGGTCGTCGCGCCACTCGCTGTTGTACCGCACCTTATACTTCCCTGTGCGGATGTGTGGATGTGTCAGAGTGTGAAAGTGTGACAGTGTGCCGTGGCCTGTCGGCTGGTTGTCTCGCCACTCGCCGTTGTACCGCACCTTGCACTTTCCTGTGGGTGTGGATGTGTGGATGTGTGGGAGAGAGTGTGAACGTGTGAACGTGTGCCGTAGTCTGTCGGCTGGTCGCTGTACCACACTTTGCACTTCCCTGTGTGGATGTGTGGGGGTGAGTGTGAAAGTGTGAAAGTGTGACGTGGGCGGCTGGTCGTCGCGCCACTTGCTGTTGTACCGCACCTTGTACTTTCCTGTGTGGATGTGGATGTGTGGAGAGAGTGTGAAAGTGTGAAAGCGTGAAAGTGCGCCGGGGTCTGTCGGCTGGTCGTCGCGCACTCGTCGTTGTGCCGCACCTTGTACTTACGTGTGTGGGTGTGAATGTGTGGGGTGTGGGGTGTGTGTGTGTTCGTGCGTGTGTGTGTCTGCACGCATGCACATGAATGTGTGTGTGCTTTGTGTGTGTGTGTGCCCCCCCCCCCCCCTCACCCTCTCGGAAGATCCAAAGCGTGCCCAGCCCATGTGGGGTGTGGTGTGTGTGTGTGCATGCGTGTGTGTGTGTGTGTGTGTGTGCCACCCCGCCCCCCTCACCCTCTCGGAAGATCCAAAGCGTGCCCAGCCCCTGCCGCGTGTCGCTCGACCAGTCCCCTTCATACTTGTCGCCGTTTTTGTACACCACGGTGCCCTTGCCTGTGTGTGCGCGGTAGTGTGTGTTTGTGTGTGAGACAGTGTGTGTGTGTGTGCGTGTGTGTGTGTGTGCATGTCGCCGTTTTTGTACACCACGGTGCCCTTGCCTGCGTGGTGCACGCGAGTGCTTGTTTGTGCATGAGTGTTTGTGTGTTGTCGTCGTCGGTTGAGCGCATAGTAATGCTGATGTATGCCAACGATTTATGTTTGTTCTCGCATGACCCAGCTCAGTTGGCGCTTATGCTGAAAATCCTTGACAAAGTGTCCTCTAGCTTTGGCATGCAAATCAACGCCGCCAAGACAGAAGTGATGATTTTGCCAGCAGATTTTGACGCGGATCTGCCCACGTTTGCGCTGACTGGTGGTGAAGTGAAAACTGTCTCTGCATTTAAGTATCTAGGGAGTTGGATAACCCAGAGTGGTGGTGTGGAAAAGGAGATCGGTGTGCGTGTCGGTCGCGCGCTGGGCGTGTTTGCATCTTTTGATAAGATTTGGGCCAGCAAGAAGATGCAAGTGCAGTCTAAGATGCGGGTTTACAACACTTTCGTGCTGCCCCACTTTCTGTACGGCTGCGAAACATGGGCCCCTACTAAAACACAACTGACTCGATTGGAGGTTGCCCACTCTAACTGCCTTCATCGCATTCTGGGTGTGCGCCTGGTCGACCGGCACAGATTAAGTTATATTCGGCAGGCGTGCGACACTGAGCCAATTGAGAGCCTTGTGGCAAAGCGATCAATGCAGTGGCTAGGCCATGTGATGCGCATGCCGGCTTCTTTTCTTCCTCGTACAACTTTTGACTGCATAATGGATGTGGCTCGGCAGCAAGGCCGGCCTCCAGCCTCCTCCCGAAACTATTTTCTTAAGCTACTGATTCAGCAGCTAGGCGAAACTAGTGGCACTCGTTCTGATTGGAAGACTTTTTCGGACAGAGCGTGCTCAGGATAGGGTCGGGTGGAGAGCCGTGGTGTACGGTCCGGCTGCCCCTCAGGCGCCGGCCCCTCCACCACGGCGGTCAAGTAGATTGGCAAGCGCCACTTGACCCCCTATCCTCTAGAAGCAGTTAGGACCTATTTTGGAGGCGTCGCACAATAGCTCTCCTTTTTGCTCTGGGACTACACGTTGGCAGGCAGCCGGCTGGTGGCTACCGCCCCTCACAAGTAATTGTTAGGGCCACAACTGGACTTGGGTCTAGGCGGTGGTACTAGGACTAGAGGTAGTCTTTGCTAGAAAGCCGATGTAACTGTAACTGTTTGTGTGTGTGTGTGTGTGTGTATGTGTCGCTCGCCCAGTCCCCTTCATACTTGTCGCCGCTTTTGTACACCACGGTGCCCTTGCCTGTGTGTGCGCGGTAGTGTGTGTTTGTGTGCGTGTGTGTGCAAGAGAGAATGTGTGTGTGTGTTGTTTGAACTTGTCGCCATTTTGTACACCATGGTGCCTGTGTGGTGCTTATGTGTGCGCGGTAGTGTGTGTTTGTGTGCATGTGTGTGCGAGAGAGAGTGTGTGATTGTGTGCATGTCTGTGCGAGAGAGAATGTGTGTATGTGTGCGTGTTTTGTTTGAACTTGTCGCCGTTTTTTTACACCACGGTGCCCTTGCCTGCATGGTGCACGCGATTGTGTTTTTGTGTGCGAGACAGAGTGTGTGTGTGTGTGTGTGTGTGTGTGTGCTTGTGTGTTACGTAGCTGTTGCCATTTTTGTCACCGTTTTTGTACACCACAGTGCCCTTGCCGGCGTGGTGTTGGTGTGTGCGCGCACGAGTGTGTTTGTGTGCGGGTCAGAGTGTGTGTGTGTGTGTGTGTATGTTATCATGTGAACTTTTCTCAGTTGCACACCCACAGGGTGCAAGTGGGCTTTGGCATGCGTTCAGGTGTATCTGCATGCGTATGGTTTGCATGCTTGGGAGGGGTGCGTGCGTCTGAGTGGAGCATGGTGTGCATGCGTGCGTGCGTGCGTGTGTGCGAGCGTGCGTGTGTGTGTGTGTGTGTGCGTGTGAGCAGTAGCAGCACGCTCGCCCCCTGCGTGCGTGTGTGTCTGCGTGTGTATGGTTTGCATGCTTGGGAGGGGTGCGTGTGTCTGAGTGGAGCATGGTGTGCATGCGTGCGTGCGTGTGTGTGTGTATGTGTGTGTGTGTGTGTGTGCGTGTGCAAGGATACCCTCTCGTACTAGCGCATATGGCTGGTCACCCGCTAGCGAACGAACCTAAGATCCATGGGTGTTTTTGACTTCTGAAACGATTGCCGGGGTATGTGCTTTAGCACAGGCAAGAGCCGTAAACCAGGATGCCTAGCGGTGGGATCTGTAACGATTATCTCTCTCTCTCTCTCTGTGCGTGTGAGCAGTAGCAGCACGCTTGCCCCCTGCGTGCGTGTGTGTCTGCATGTGTATGGTTTGCATGCTTGGGAGGGGTGCGTGTGTCTGAGTGGAGCATGGTGTGCATGTGTGTGTGTGTGTGTGCGTGTGCGTGTGCGTGTGAGCAGTAGCAGCATGCTCGCCCCCTGCGTGCGGGTGTGTCTGCATGTGTGGTTTGCATGCTTGGGAGGGGTGCGTGCGTCTGAGTGGAGCATGGTGTGCATGTGTGTGTGTGTGTGTGCGTGTCGTGTGTGTGTGCATGTGTGTGTGTATGTGTGTGTGTGTGCGTGAGCAGTAGCAGCACGCTCGCCCCCTGCGTGTGTGTTGGCGTGTGTGGTTTGTATGATTGGGAGGGGTGCGTGTGTCTGAGTGGAGCATGGTGTGCATGTGTGTGTGTGTGTGTGTGTGTGTGTGTGTGTGTGCGCGTGTGTGTGAGCGCAGCACGCTCGCCCGCTGCGTGCGTGTGTCTTTGCGTGTGTGTGCGTGTCATGTGTGCATGCTTGGGAGGGGCGCGAGTGTCTGATTGGAGCGTGATGATGCATGTGTGTGTGAGCAGCAGCAGCAGCAGCAGCAGCAGCACGTGTGTGTCCCCCTGTCAACCGGCGCAACGTTTCTGCGCCTGCATGGCGCCCATGCGCAACACCATGCCCCCATCCCCCTGCAAGCTCACCGTGCTTCTTGTTATCGCTCCACTCCCCCTGGTACCGCTCCCCCGTGTTCCAGTAGATGGTGTTGCGCGGTCCCTCCTTCTGGGCCTGTGCATTGAGGGTGTGTGAGCACGCCATGCCAGGCGCAGACCCCCCCCCCCCTTCAAAGACTTTGCGACCAGCATGCAGATACCATGCGCTGCGTTGGTGAGGGACGCTGCTGTGCACACTCCGGCTCTTTGTGTGCCCACCCTCTCGTCGCTCGTCTTCCACAGCTGCTCCTTCCGCCGCAGCGAAGCCGCGGTCAAGGTGCCAGGAATGGCGGGAGGCATGGTGGCTGCGCAAGGGGGCTGCCACCAATAATAACAAAGCCTCTAAGCCCAGGTGTTGCTCCGGTTCTGCTGCTTTAATTCTACACTTGCTTCAGTGCTTGCGTAAGTCTGTTAACGCGGATATTTAAGGCGCGTGCTCGCATTATTGTCGCTGGCGCTTCGGTGTTCACACTGTCCACACTTTCGCCCCCAGGGCCGGACACGTCACGTCCCAGCTGCAGCATGCTTTATAATAAATAGACACAAACCTGGAGAGCCAAGGAAAATCAACAGCACAAAGACTCCTCGGCCGAATCACCTGCCTCGGGTCTACCAACAAACCGGGCGTTCGTGGACTCGGAGCTGAACCAGGTCAAGGGTACCCAAAGGACGGTGAGCAGATCAGACTGCAGCATAACGCAGGAGGTGCTCGCAGACCATGCGGACTTGTCTGCCGCAGGGAGGAAGGAGCCTAGTAGAGCACGCATGCACACCATGGGAGCACGCACGCATGGACTCACATGCTCACGCGCCACTCAGCGCAGCCCCACCCAGCTCGAGATGGCTGCATGAAATTGATGCAATTGGGTGTCGCCGCAAGGCATGTACGTGTCGCGCTCACACGCTACACGCGCACACACACACGCACACTCACGCCCTCCTCTGCCCCCTCCCCACACACACGCACACTCACTCACGCCCTCCTCTGCCCCCTCCCCCCACCCACCCACATCCAGCGGCGCGCAGCCATGGGACGGGGAGTCGCCTCGCCACCCTCGGAGGAGGACCCAGGTAGGTCAGTGTTGGCCACTGCTAGAACTGCTGGCGCACACACACACTCACACACACACACACCAGGTGGGTCAGTGTTGGCCACTGCTGTAACTGCTGGCGCACACGCACATACACACACACACACACACACACACACAACCAGGTGGGTCAGTGTTGGCCACTGCTGGAACTGCTGGCGCACACGCACATACACACACACACACACACACACACACACACACACACACACAACCAGGTGGGTCAGTGTTGGCCACTGCTGGAACTGCTGACGCACACACACACAGATACACGCGCATGCACACGCATGCACTCGCACAAACACACACATGCGCACACAGGCACATGCACACATGTGCACACACAGGCACACACAAGCACACACGCACGCAAACACACACGCACACAGACACACACACGCACACACACACACACACACACACGTGCCCCCCACACACACACTCACCAAGCAGACACACCCTCGGCTCTGCTCTCCGGCCCCAGCGCAATCTTCTCCGCCGACCCCGCGCCCGCACCGCCCTGCGGCCCCCCACCCGCTATACACAAGCCTTCGCCCCCGCTGAGGGTCAATGTGCCAATGACGTCGGCGATAGCAGGCGGCGAAGTTTGCGCGGGCGCAGGTGCGTGGTCGTGGTGTGTGTGTGTGTGTGTGTCCATGCACAAGCCTTCGCCACCCCCTCTGAGGGTCAATGTGCCAATGACGTCGGCGATAGCAGGCAGGGAAGTGTGCGCGGGGGCAGGTGGGTGGTCGTGGTGTGTGTGTGTGTGTGTGTGTGTCCATGCGTGCGTGTGTGTGCAAGCCTTCGCCCGCCCTCAGGTTCAAAAGTGTTGACCACGGTCACGATGACAAACGGCCAAGTGTGCCCGGGGGCAGGTGCATGGGTGCACGTGCGTGTGTGTGTGTGTATGTGTGTATGTGTGTGTGCGTGTGTGTGTGTGTGTGTGTGTGTGGACGTTTGCTCACCTTGAGGGTCCATGTGCCAACAACTTCGGCGATAGCAGGCAGCGAAGTGTGCGCGGGGGCAGGTGCGTGATCGTGGTGTGTGTGTGTGTGTGTGCGTGGCCATGCAAAAGCCTTCGCCACTCCTCATAATCAATGTGCCAACGACGTCGGCGATAGCAGGCAGCAAAGTGTGCACGGGCGCAGGTGCGTGGTCGTGGTGTGTGTGTGTGTGTGTGTGCATGTGTGTGTGTGTGCGCATGCATGCGTGCGTGCGTGCATGCATAAGTGTGTGCAAGCCTTTGCCCGCCCTCAGGGTCACAGTGCTGACCACGGTCACGATGACAAACGGTCACGTGTGCCCGGGGGCATATGCATGTCATGGTGTGTGTGTGTGTGTGTGTGTGTGTGTGTGTGTGTGTGTGTGTGGCCATGCACAAGCCTTCGCCACTCCTCCGAGTCAATGTGCCAACGACGTTGGCGATAGCAGGCAGCAAAGTGTGCGCGGGGGCAGGTGTGTGATCGTGGTGTGTGTGTGTGTGTGTGTGTGTGTGAACGTTTGCCCACCCTGAGGATCAATGTGTCAACCACACACACACATGCACATGCACACACACACACAGGTGCCGATGCAATGTGCTTCTCCCCCGGCAACCCCCCCCCCACACACACACGCACATGGCAGGTGCCGAGGCAACGTGCTTCTCCCCAGGCACCAACACCCCCGGGCACAAGATGCGTGGTGCGGGCGCGGTGAGTGGCGGAGGTGGAGCAGGGGTGGGGGTGCTCTCTCTCTCTGTCTCTCTCTGTCTCTCTCTCTCTCTCTCTCTCTCTCTCTCTCTCTCTGTCTCTCTCTCTGTCTCTTTCACCCCCTCTCTCTCTCTCCTCTGCTCTCCCTCTCTCTCTCTCCGTCTCTCTCTCTCTCTCACTCCCTTTCTCTCTCTCTGTCTCATTTTCCCGCACACCGGGGTGGCGATGCTCTCAGATTGTTTCGGTCGCAGGGGCAGGGTTGCTCTCTCTTTCTCTCGCACACAACTGTGTATTTCGGCATGGCCTTCCTTTTCGGCTCTCCACAGCCATTTGGCTGAACGCCAGCTGTACTTTGACCTTGATCACAGCTCAACCCATACAGCTCATTGTAAGTCTGACAAGCCCGCCAGACAGAGCTCGTCTAGAGCTTTCAAGGGACCTATGTATGAGGACAGACGGTCAACGGGAGGTTAACGGTCAATGCAGTCAAAGCAAAATCCGGCTGTGGAATAATTAATTAAAATTCCTGAAAAGGAAATCACTGGCATCCCGGCATGGTCTGTGTGCACAGGGGTGAGTTGCTGACGAGCCGCGGCAACGCGGGTTTTACATGTTTTAACTGTACGCGCCCGGAGGACCCCGGGGCCTGAGTTAAGGCTATACTACACGCCTAGGGGGGGGGGGCTCTACTAGGAGAGCCCGCAAGGCCAACCTTTCAGATGACCGGCCCGTGTGTGTGAATAGGGGTGGGGTGCTGGCTAGCCGCGGCAACGCGTATCCTGCCAGGGATGGATGCACACCAGGGGTCTCCTGGCCGATCGGATTCCGGTGAGGAGACCGCCGACAGGGCGGTTTGCCGATGGGGAGTTCGGAAAGGCCGGAGAAGAAGCGGGGGTCTGGGGGCGCAGCCCCTGGAAAATATGTCAGCCTGGAGAGCGCACGGGGAGCTCTGCCAGAAACCCGGAGAGCGCGGGAGGCCCTCTCCGGGGAAACCGACAGCCTGGCAGCCCCCAAGCGACCCCCTGAAGCACACACAGGCCCATGCACGCACGCGCACGTGCATGCACGCAAGTGCACACCGCCTGCCAAAGGGTGTGTTCCCACTCGGAGTATTGAGAAAATCATTAAAAAAAATACTTAAGGTTTTCTATTCGTGCTAGAAGGCGCCCGAGCTGTCTCACAGTCAATCTACGAGATGTTTTTTATTTTTATTTTAGTCACAGCCGACGTTCATTCGTCGTCGCTCGTGTCTCCGACGTCGAGAACGCTCCAGTCAAAGTCGCTCCCCACCCTTGTTCTAGGCTAGAGAGAACTTCTAGGTCGTTAGTGGGAACACACCCAAACTCACGCATGTGCACCCCATCGCACGCGTGCACCTCGTCAGGTGACCAGCGGCATCGACGCCGCGGGGCCGCCCGCGTCCTCGCGGCCATCGTCAGGGTTCCTGGCCGGGCTCTTCACATGCGTGCGGCCGCGGAATGACCACTACACGGAGCTGCGCGGCTGACGGTGCTGTGCGGATGGTGCTGCACGGATGACGGTGCTGTGCGGAGGACGGTGCTGCGAGGATAACGGTGCGGTGCGGATGACGGTGCTCTGCTGTGCGGATGACGGTGCAGTGCGGATGACAGTGCTATGCGGATGACGGTGCTGTGCGGATGACGGTGCTGTGCTGCGGCTGATGGTGCTGTGCTGTGCGGATGACGGTGCTGTGCGGATGGCGGCGCTGTGCGGATGACGGTGCTGTGCTGTGCAGACTAAGGTGCTGTGCGGATGGCGGCGCTGCGCGGATGACGGTGCTGTGCTGGGCAGACTAAGGTGCTGTGCGGATGGCGGCGCTGCGCGGATGGCGGCGCTGCGCTGTCATGGTGCTGCGCTGTGATGGTGCTGCGCGGATGACGGTGCTGTGCTGGCCTGCGACTGATGGTGCTGTGCTGCGGCTGATGGTGCTGTGATGTGCCGCTGGCGGTGCTGCGTGGCTGACGGTGCTGCACGGATGACGGTACTGTGCTGGCCTGTGCGGTACAGCTTGTGGTGGTGGTGCTGCTGATGGTGACTTTACAGACGTGTGTGACGCGCGTGATGGGTTTACAAGCAACGAAATAACAACGGTCCCAGAGCTCCCTAGGTAGAGCTCAGGACAATAAATATGGAAACATGGATTCCATGAGTATTTCAGGAATCCATCAACACCTGTAAATCAAGTGGGGCAGACCGTCGTGAATGTAGGCAGCTGCCGCAATCCCACGCCCCGAGGGTGTGCACTGTACACTGTAAACTGTAAACCGCCCATAACACGCCCACTCCCCCTGCCGCTGCGTATCCCAAGCGACCGCGCGCCACTAACTAGCTAGTACCGCTTCCAGTTGCGCTTCTCTACGCGGCTGTGCCATGTGACCGTGCCATGCGGCCATGCTACATGGCACGGCCTGTGATGCCGCCGCTGCTGCTTCAGGTGGCAGGGCATGTGGGCACCAGCCCTCATGCTGCTGCTGGTAGCTTTCTCCATCGCCAGTGGGGGGGTGGAGGGGTGGGGGGTGGGGGCTTCTGTGGCCACCGCCACTGGAGGGGGGGGGGGGCCGCCGCCACCGCCACCGCCACTGGGGGGCGGGGCGTTTCTGCGGCCAGCCGCCGCTCGGCGCATCCGCCGGCTGCAGGCTTCGCGCCCTACTGGCCATTGGGGCCTGCTGCTGCCCCTGCTGCGGCTGGTACCGGTCAGCAGCTGTCCTGGGGTACATAACGCGTGGATGGTCTAGCTTCTTGGCCGGGCCTTGCGGAAACGTGCCGCCGCCGCTCCTGCCCTAGTGTGCAGCCGCGACGAGCGTCTGAGACGGACGCCGTGTGGGGTCGGGCGCTGCTGCCCCAAGTGACATGGGGGGCGTGCAGCCATGGCAGGCCATCTGGCTGCGCTCGGGCACAGTGAATATTATCTGACGCAGGGGCGGCACTGTGAGGTAGGGAGAGCTTGCAGGCCGTCGGCCCTTTGGCTCCTGAGCCGTGTTCTGCTCGGACTCAATGTGGTTGTGTAGTTGCGGACGCGGATGGGACGACAGGGAGGCTGCAGCCACCAGTTGTGCGAGACGGCACCATCAGCAGAGCAGGCCCCGTGAGTAGCGGGCGATGACAGGCGCGTACGAGTGGCTGCCCCACCTGCACCAGCTGCGCGCGCCCCCCTTAAAGGCTTGCAGCTGGCTGCACACGTCCATCTTTGCACCAGCCCCTCCCCCTGTGCCACCCACACCCAATCACGCACGCCCACACCGAGCGACACTGGTTCTGGAGGCTCTCAGAGTTGCTGAAGGCTCAAGGGTTGAAGGCTCTCAGGTTGCCTTGCGCTGTGCGAATGCTGCTTGACCGGCAGCATGTAGCACGGCAAGGCACGCAGAGCAGTGGTCGCTGGGGTTCTGAAGCGCGGCCTCGACATGCACGATGCCAACACACATGCAGTACACAACAGCGCACATGCAGTACACAACAGGTGGCGCGTGAGTTGTTCACGTGTTCAGGTTTGGGCGTTCAGGTTTTACAGGTTTTACACGTATGCGCCCCGGAGGATCTCAGGGCGTGATTTAAGGCCTAGACTACACAATACACATCTAGGGGAGGGGGGCGGGCGCTGGCGAAGCAGTGGCATTGGCATTGGTCCAGGGGACGCCCCGCCGCCACTGCTGTTCAGTGTGACGAGCCGTTGTGATCGAACGCGGGGGGGGGGGCAGGCGTCGTCCGGGCCGTGCAGATACGCGCCACCGCCGCTGCTTCTCAAGTGTGCAGCCGCGACGAGTGCCTGAGAACGGACGCCGCGTGGGGTTGTACGCTGCTGTCTCCCGAGTGACACGGGGGCGTGCAGCCATGGCAGGTACCTGGCTGCGCATCTGGCTGCGCATGCGGCTGCGCTCGGACACAGCGAATATGATCGGACACAGGGGTGGCACTGAGAGGGAGAGAGAGCCTACAGGCAGGCTGTCGGCCCTTGGGCTCCTGAGCCATGTCTGCTCGGACTCGATGTAGTTGAGAAGTTTTGGACGCGGATGGGACGGTAGGGAGGCTGCAGCCACCAGTTTGTGCGGGATGGCTCAGCAACAGTAGGTCCCGTGATGACTAGCGGACAACGAGAGGCATGCAGACGAATGGCTCACACAAACACCAGATGTACGCGCCCCTTTCAAGGCGTGCAGCTGGCTGCATGCGTCTTCCTCCCACCAGCCCTCCCACACACCCAATGACGCATGCAGCGAGCAACACTGGTTTTGAAGGCTCTCTCAAAGTTGCTCAATGCTCAAGGGTTGCAGGCTTTGCTTTGCGCTGTGCGAACGCTCCCTGACCAGCAGCCTCACATGCATGTAGCACGGCAAAGCACGCAGGGCAGTGGTCGTTGAGGATCTGAAGCGTGGCCTCGACATGCGCAATCACAGGGGTTGACGGACAGCCGAGGCGCATGCATGCATGCAGTGCACACCAGGTAGATGGCGCGCGAGAGCGAGAGGTCACGAGTAGGTAGTGTTTAAAAACACTTGTTTGGTTGGATTGCCTGCTGTGGGCACAGCGGTGTGGTCAGGGGAGGGAAGAAGTCCTGGAGCGCGCGTGCTTACTTACACGTCGGCCGACTCGCCCGCCTTCTTGCCCTTCTTGGGCAGCAGCACGGAGTGGATGTTGGGGAGGACGCCGCCCGCGGCGATGGTGACGGTGCCCAGCAGCTTGGACAGCTCCTCGTCGTTGCGGATTGCGAGCTGGATGTGGCGGGGGATGATGCGGTTCTTCTTGTTGTCGCGGGCGGCGTTGCCGGCCAGCTCGAGCACCTCGGCGGCGAGGTACTCCATGACGGCGGCGAGGTAGACGGGCGCGCCAGCACCCACGCGCTCGGCGTACTTGCCCTTCTTGAGGTAGCGGGCGATGCGGCCCACGGGGAACTGGAGGCCGGCCTTGGCGGAGCGGCTGACTGCCTTCTTGCCGCCCTTGCGGCCAGCGCCGGGTGCGGACCCCTTGGCCATGTTTTTTTTGGGTAGTGGGGTGGAGAGAGAGTAGACGAGGACTGGTAGCGAGAGCGGGGCGGCTCGCGCGTTAAGAGGGGGCGCGGAGATGCAGACCCCCGGATCAGCAGGACGTTGACTCACGGTCAACGCGTCGACTGGAGGACTGCGCGTCCTGCTGATCCGGGGGTCTGCAACCACGCGCCCCCTCTTAACGCGCACCCACGCTCAGCGCTCACTACCAGTCCTCTCTGCAAAAACTACTCCCCAACACACACGCAATGGCACCCAAGGAGCCCAAGACGGCCGTCGTGGCGAGCAAGGCTCCGGCCAAGAAGGTCGTCGCCAAGAAGGAGGCCGGCGGCAAGAAGAAGAAGAGCAAGAAGAGCGTCGAGACGTACAAGATCTACCTCTACAAGGTGCTCAAGCAGGTGCACCCCGACACGGGCGTCTCGTCCAAGGCCATGTCCATCCTCAACTCGATGATGAACGACATGTTCGACAAGGTCGCGACCGAGGCCTCCCGCCTCAGCCGCTACACCAAGAAACCCACCATCACGTCGCGCGAGATCCAGACAGCGGTGCGCCTCGTGCTGCCGGGCGAGCTTGCCAAGCACGCCGTGTCCGAGGGCACCAAGGCTGTGACCAAGTTCACGTCCGCGTAAACGCGCGTTGACCCCCTCGGGCCAGCACCCCCCACTGCCTCAACCAAACATGTGTTTTTCAACACAACCACTCGTGCGCTCGCTGTTTCTCTACAACTGTGCCAAGCTGTTGTTGCATGCCTGCGCGCATTCGTACGCATGGCGCACGCATGCAGGCTCGATCATGCATGGCTGCCACGTGTGCCCAACAGCAACTCACTCACAGCTACTCAGACTGTCGCTATCTGCCCTCTCTCTGCCCCCTCTGTCCCCTCTCCGTGGTGTGCAGCAAATCGCGTGACCTGTGTGCTGCCGTGCCTGCCACTGCGTGCTTGGCAGTGGCTGCCAATACTTGCTGTCGAGTAGTGGCCGTGCCGTGCCAGCTAGTAGTGGCTGTGCCTGCCACTGCGTGCTGCCGAGTAGTATGTCCCGTGCCTGCCTGCAAGTAGTGGGCGCGCCTGTCGTGCGGTCGAGTAGGGCCCGTGTGTGCCAGCTAGTAGTGCCCGTGCCTGCCGCTGCATGCTGCCGAGGAGGGGCCATGCCCGCCTGCTATTTCTGGCCCTGCCTGGCAGCCAGTGCAAATTCCTGCAACTGCGTGCTGGTGAGTAGTAGCTACCACTACCCCCCCTCCCCCCTCCGACAAACCAACCGGTGGTGCCACATGCGTTGCCGTAGCCGATACGACTCGCATGAGCTGTGGTGGGACTGCTGGAGTCAGGGCACGCTGAAATTGTCGAGTGTGTGCTCGACTGTTGCGAGCATTAACACATGTGCACGCGGGTGATTGCTGGTGTCGCAAAGAGCAGCACGTTGCCACCTCAGTTGGTCCACGACCACCACCTAAGAAGAAGCACACTCGCATGCGTGCGGCGCGGCACAAGCGTACGGCAAGGGGAGAGTTGCAGGCAGGCAGCTGAGGCGCATGCATGCAGTTGTACATAGATGCATGAGGCATGAGAGGAGGCACAGAGAGAACGAGTGGTTGTGTTCAAAAACACATGTTTTGGTTGTTGCGGTTTCGTTGACGTGGTGGTGAGATGCGCAGCAGAAGCTGTCCGGCGATGCTTAACCGCCGAAACCGTAGAGGGTGCGTCCCTGGCGCTTGAGCGCGTAGACGACGTCGAGCGCGGTTACGGTCTTCCTGCGCGCGTGCTCGGTGTAGGTCACGGCGTCGCGGATGACGTTCTCGAGGAAGACCTTGAGGACGCCGCGCGTCTCCTCGTAGATGAGGCCGCTGATGCGCTTGACACCACCACGGCGAGCGAGGCGACGGATGGCAGGCTTCGTGATGCCCTGGATGTTGTCGCGGAGCACCTTGCGGTGGCGCTTGGCGCCGCCCTTGCCGAGGCCCTTGCCGCCCTTGCCGCGTCCGGACATGGTTGAGAAGTAGTGGGGGTGGAGTTGGAAGTGAGCTTCCAAGTGGTCAGAGACTGGGGGTGCGAGTATTTAAGGCGGGCGGAAGGGGGGCGCGTCCTGCTGATCCTACACTTTGCAAGTCAACGGCGCGGTCAACGCGCCCCTTTTCTGCAAAGTGTAGTATCACCAGGACGCCCCCGCTGTTTCCTCCTACTTGACCGCGCCCCGCTGCTCCCTTCCACTATCTGAAATACCTTCAGACACCGCAGCAGACATGGCCCGCACCAAGCAAACCGCCCGCAAGTCTACCGGAGGCAAGGCCCCGAGGAAGCAGCTCGCCACCAAGGCGGCTCGCAAGTCCGCCCCCGCCACGGGTGGCGTCAAGAAGCCCCACCGCTACCGCCCCGGCACTGTCGCCCTGCGCGAGATCCGCAAGTACCAGAAGTCCACCGAGCTGCTCATCCGCAAGCTGCCGTTCCAGCGCCTGGTGCGTGAGATCGCCCAGGACTTCAAGACTGACCTGCGCTTCCAGTCCTCCGCCGTGCTCGCACTCCAGGAGGCCGCTGAGGCCTACCTGGTGGGCCTCTTCGAGGATACCAACCTGGCGGCCATCCACGCCAAGCGCGTGACCATCATGCCCAAGGACATCCAGCTCGCGCGCCGCATCCGCGGCGAGCGCGCGTAAGCGCAACAGCTCGGGACCTTGGCAGCAAGCAGCAACAACCAAACCGGTGTTTTTAAACACCACCACTTCTCACCACCAGTCTCATTCATCGTCGCACCTCACCCCACCTGCTGGCACGTGTGTGCCGCTTGCGTGCACACATGACACCCAGCACATGCTGCCCTTGCTCATCCCCTGTATATAAGCTCTCGTCCCTACCAGAGCCAGAGGCGGCAGTGCAGGGAAATGCCAGGGCTGCTCATGGGCTGCACTCTCTTCCCCACGTGCACCGCGGGTGTAATGCTGGTGGGGGCAGAGCCCCTGCTGGCTGTGCGCACAGTGTGCACGTGTAGTGCGCGTGTTGCACAGGCGTGGCTACATGGCATGTGGTCAGCGGGTGAACAGCCCCCGCACACGCACAGCTCGGCACGCATGCCCGTTCGCGTGCGGGCTAGACAGGAGCACTGCACACCAAGAGCGCATGCAGCCTGCACACACACACTGCCTTCGAACAGCCCGCTCAATGCACGTGCACACCATGTTCCAGGGCGTTGCATACGCGCTGCACACGCGCAGCTCGTGCAAATCCATATTTTGCACACATCCCCTGAACACACCCCCACACTGTGCTTGCACAGCCAGCATGCACAAGCAGCCCAGCGATGCCCCAACACCGTGCATATACAGCCGGCACAAACGCACGGCTCATGCACAGCTACTGTACAGCCCATGCATAGGCTGGGAACAAGGTTTGCTCATGCGTTCACCCCGAGCTGCGCCTGCACTGCCCTCCCCAGCTCTGGTAGGGCATCAGCCTGGTCTGTGCACCTCTCGCGCGTTTCCCCATGTCGGCATTTGGCAGGGAGCAGGACCAAACCCTAAAGCAGGACTGAGAGGAAGCAGTCTTGGTGACTACCAATAAATAAAAGGGGGGAACTCCACTGTCAACGCCACACACACGCAGGTGGGCGCCAAGCAAACGATACCACAGTTCAGGCTCCACACTCAATTCCTCCAGTGGTCAAAGGGGGGGGGGGGGCAGGTATTATAAGGGAGCAGCGGGGCGCGGTCAAGTAGGAGGAAACAGCGGGGGCGTCCTGGTGATACTACACTTTGCAGAAAAGGGGCGCGTTGACCGCGCCGTTGACTTGCAAAGTGTAGGATCAGCAGGACGCGCCCCCCTTCCGCCCGCCTTAAATACTCGCACCCCCAGTCTCTGACCACTTGGAAGCTCACTTCCAACTCCACCCCCACTACTTCTCAACCATGTCCGGACGCGGCAAGGGCGGCAAGGGCCTCGGCAAGGGCGGCGCCAAGCGCCACCGCAAGGTGCTCCGCGACAACATCCAGGGCATCACGAAGCCTGCCATCCGTCGCCTCGCTCGCCGTGGTGGTGTCAAGCGCATCAGCGGCCTCATCTACGAGGAGACGCGCGGCGTCCTCAAGGTCTTCCTCGAGAACGTCATCCGCGACGCCGTGACCTACACCGAGCACGCGCGCAGGAAGACCGTAACCGCGCTCGACGTCGTCTACGCGCTCAAGCGCCAGGGACGCACCCTCTACGGTTTCGGCGGTTAAGCATCGCCGGACAGCTTCTGCTGCGCATCTCACCACCACGTCAACGAAACCGCAACAACCAAAACATGTGTTTTTGAACACAACCACTCGTTCTCTCTGTGCCTCCTCTCATGCCTCATGCATCTATGTACAACTGCATGCATGCGCCTCAGCTGCCTGCCTGCAACTCTCCCCTTGCCGTACGCTTGTGCCGCGCCGCACGCATGCGAGTGTGCTTCTTCTTAGGTGGTGGTCGTGGACCAACTGAGGTGGCAACGTGCTGCTCTTTGCGACACCAGCAATCACCCGCGTGCACATGTGTTAATGCTCGCAACAGTCGAGCACACACTCGACAATTTCAGCGTGCCCTGACTCCAGCAGTCCCACCACAGCTCATGCGAGTCGTATCGGCTACGGCAACGCATGTGGCACCACCGGTTGGTTTGTCGGAGGGGGGAGGGGGGGTAGTGGTAGCTACTACTCACCAGCACGCAGTTGCAGGAATTTGCACTGGCTGCCAGGCAGGGCCAGAAATAGCAGGCGGGCATGGCCCCTCCTCGGCAGCATGCAGCGGCAGGCACGGGCACTACTAGCTGGCACACACGGGCCCTACTCGACCGCACGACAGGCGCGCCCACTACTTGCAGGCAGGCACGGGACATACTACTCGGCAGCACGCAGTGGCAGGCACAGCCACTACTAGCTGGCACGGCACGGCCACTACTCGACAGCAAGTATTGGCAGCCACTGCCAAGCACGCAGTGGCAGGCACGGCAGCACACAGGTCACGCGATTTGCTGCACACCACGGAGAGGGGACAGAGGGGGCAGAGAGAGGGCAGATAGCGACAGTCTGAGTAGCTGTGAGTGAGTTGCTGTTGGGCACACGTGGCAGCCATGCATGATCGAGCCTGCATGCGTGCGCCATGCGTACGAATGCGCGCAGGCATGCAACAACAGCTTGGCACAGTTGTAGAGAAACAGCGAGCGCACGAGTGGTTGTGTTGAAAAACACATGTTTGGTTGAGGCAGTGGGGGGTGCTGGCCCGAGGGGGTCAACGCGCGTTTACGCGGACGTGAACTTGGTCACAGCCTTGGTGCCCTCGGACACGGCGTGCTTGGCAAGCTCGCCCGGCAGCACGAGGCGCACCGCTGTCTGGATCTCGCGCGACGTGATGGTGGGTTTCTTGGTGTAGCGGCTGAGGCGGGAGGCCTCGGTCGCGACCTTGTCGAACATGTCGTTCATCATCGAGTTGAGGATGGACATGGCCTTGGACGAGACGCCCGTGTCGGGGTGCACCTGCTTGAGCACCTTGTAGAGGTAGATCTTGTACGTCTCGACGCTCTTCTTGCTCTTCTTCTTGCCACCGGCCTCCTTCTTGGCGACGACCTTCTTGGCCGGAGCCTTGCTCGCCACGACGGCCGTCTTGGGCTCCTTGGGTGCCATTGCGTGTGTGTTGGGGAGTAGTTTTTGCAGAGAGGACTGGTAGTGAGCGCTGAGCGTGGGTGCGCGTTAAGAGGGGGCGCGTGGTTGCAGACCCCCGGATCAGCAGGACGCGCAGTCCTCCAGTCGACGCGTTGACCGTGAGTCAACGTCCTGCTGATCCGGGGGTCTGCATCTCCGCGCCCCCTCTTAACGCGCGAGCCGCCCCGCTCTCGCTACCAGTCCTCGTCTACTCTCTCTCCACCCCACTACCCAAAAAAAACATGGCCAAGGGGTCCGCACCCGGCGCTGGCCGCAAGGGCGGCAAGAAGGCAGTCAGCCGCTCCGCCAAGGCCGGCCTCCAGTTCCCCGTGGGCCGCATCGCCCGCTACCTCAAGAAGGGCAAGTACGCCGAGCGCGTGGGTGCTGGCGCGCCCGTCTACCTCGCCGCCGTCATGGAGTACCTCGCCGCCGAGGTGCTCGAGCTGGCCGGCAACGCCGCCCGCGACAACAAGAAGAACCGCATCATCCCCCGCCACATCCAGCTCGCAATCCGCAACGACGAGGAGCTGTCCAAGCTGCTGGGCACCGTCACCATCGCCGCGGGCGGCGTCCTCCCCAACATCCACTCCGTGCTGCTGCCCAAGAAGGGCAAGAAGGCGGGCGAGTCGGCCGACGTGTAAGTAAGCACGCGCGCTCCAGGACTTCTTCCCTCCCCTGACCACACCGCTGTGCCCACAGCAGGCAATCCAACCAAACAAGTGTTTTTAAACACTACCTACTCGTGACCTCTCGCTCTCGCGCGCCATCTACCTGGTGTGCACTGCATGCATGCATGCGCCTCGGCTGTCCGTCAACCCCTGTGATTGCGCATGTCGAGGCCACGCTTCAGATCCTCAACGACCACTGCCCTGCGTGCTTTGCCGTGCTACATGCATGTGAGGCTGCTGGTCAGGGAGCGTTCGCACAGCGCAAAGCAAAGCCTGCAACCCTTGAGCATTGAGCAACTTTGAGAGAGCCTTCAAAACCAGTGTTGCTCGCTGCATGCGTCATTGGGTGTGTGGGAGGAAGACGCATGCAGCCAGCTGCACGCCTTGAAAGGGGCGCGTACATCTGGTGTTTGTGTGAGCCATTCGTCTGCATGCCTCTCGTTGTCCGCTAGTCATCACGGGACCTACTGTTGCTGAGCCATCCCGCACAAACTGGTGGCTGCAGCCTCCCTACCGTCCCATCCGCGTCCAAAACTTCTCAACTACATCGAGTCCGAGCAGACATGGCTCAGGAGCCCAAGGGCCGACAGCCTGCCTGTAGGCTCTCTCTCCCTCTCAGTGCCACCCCTGTGTCCGATCATATTCGCTGTGTCCGAGCGCAGCCGCATGCGCAGCCAGATGCGCAGCCAGGTACCTGCCATGGCTGCACGCCCCCGTGTCACTCGGGAGACAGCAGCGTACAACCCCACGCGGCGTCCGTTCTCAGGCACTCGTCGCGGCTGCACACTTGAGAAGCAGCGGCGGCGGCGCGTATCTGCACGGCCCGGACGACGCCTGCCCCCCCCCCCCTGCGTTCGATCACAACGGCTCGTCACACTGAACAGCAGTGGCGGCGGGGCGTCCCCTGGACCAATGCCAATGCCACTGCTTCGCCAGCGCCCGCCCCAATCCCCCCCCCCCGTCCGATCCTATGCTATGTCCGATCAAAGAGACTCGTCACTTGAATAGCAGCGGCGGCGCAGAAGCGCCCGGCCCCACAGCCGCGCAGAACGTGGGGCGTCCCCTGGCCCAATGCCAATGCCACTGCCTCGCCAGCGCCCGCCAGCCCCCCACGTCCGATCCTTCCCAGGGTGTCTTTCTCAAGGAGCGTCACTTGAACAGCAGCGGCGGCGCAGAAGCGCCTGGCCCGACAGCCGCGCAGAACTTGCCGTCGCCTGTGGTGAGGCCCAGGGGGAGCGACTCGGGGGCGACCATCAGGTCCGGCGCGATGCCCACCTGTATGTGTGTGTGTGTGTGTGCGTGTGTGTGCGTGTGTGTGTGTGTGTGTGTGCGTGTGTGTGTGTGTGTGTGCACGCGCGCGTGTTTATGGAGGAGTTGAGCGGTGTGTGTGTGGTGGTGGTGGTGGGGGGCAATCCAGCCAATGTCGCGGGGAACACGCGCCTTGCTAGTGTCAGTGCCGTAATCAGTATGTGCTGCGCGGGTGACGTCACCGCGGGCAAGTCCTACGGCACCCCTGAACCCCCAAACCTGGTAGGCTGGCGCGCTGCGTGGCCTTGCGAGCTCTCTTAGTGGAGCTCCCCTAGATGTGCATTGTGTAGTCTAGGCCTTAAATCACGCCCCGGGATCCCCCGGAAGCATACGTGTAAAACCTGTAAAACCTGAACGCCCAAACCTGAACACGTGAACTACCAAACCAGTGGTGTCATTAAGGAAATCAATAATGTCCTGTTTGCCCCGCAACATGGGAGGGAAAATGCCGAAGCCCCCGCAGGAGATGTCTTTTTTGCGGGTAAGTGTGAGAATCGTGGAATTTCACACTGTTCGGAGCGAAATTCCCGCGATTTGCCCCCGCAGTCTCCCCGAATCTCCCGGTGTGCCCCCCCAGCGGGAGCTGTGGGGGCGGTTATGAAACCACTGCCCTAAACCCTAACCCCCCCCTTCCCCACCAGTGATCCTTAGGAAGGATTTAGCAATTAATTCATATTCCGCTTTTTCCCGTTTTTTTCCCGACACAAATATGTTTCCCCGTTTTTCCCCGGCACAATTATTTTTTTCCCCGAGCGGAAAAGCGGAAGACGGAATAGCCTACAAAGCAATTCATAATAATAATAATATAAATCCGCTCAAATTCCGCTCCGAGCGGTATACTGCCATAGCAAGGATCACTGTGCCCCTAGCACTGTGCCCCCTAGCACTGTGCCCCCTAGCACTGTGCCCCTAGCACTGTGCCCCTAGCTCTGTGCCCCTAGCACTGTACCCCTAGCAAGGATCACTGTGCCCCCCACACCTTGTTGATGTCTGTGCCGAGCGGCGTCCTGTACTGCGCCACCGTCACCGTGATTCCGCTGCCATCACTGAGGTCGACCACAGTCTGGATGAGCCCCTTCCCGAATGTGCGGGGCGTCTCGCCCACGATCGTCGCGCGCCTGTTGTCCTGCGTGCGTGCGTGCGTGCAAGAGGGGAGGAGGGTTTAGGGGGTGTCTCAGCTGGTAGAAGGTGGCAGCCTGGATGAGCCCCTTCCCAAACATGCGGGGCGTCTTGCCCACGATCGTCGCGCGCCTGTTGTCCTCTGTGCGTGCGTGCGTGCAAGAAGGGAGGGGGGTTAAGGGGTCAACTGGTGGCCTGGATGAGCCCCTTTCCAAACGTGCGGGGCGTCTCGCCCACGATCGCCGCGCGCCTGTTTTCCTGTGTGTGAGTGTGCGTGCAAGAAGGGGGGAGGGGTTCGGGGGGGGGGTGTCAGCTGGCAGCAGGTGGCAGCCCCGATGAGCCCCTTTCCGAATGTGCGGGGCGTATTGCCCACGATCGTCGCGCGCCTGTTGTCCTGTGTGTGAGCGTGCGTGCAAGAAGGGGGAGGATTTGGGGGGGGTCTCAGCTGGTAGCAGGTGGCAGTCTGGATGAGCCCTGAGGGAGGGAGGGAGGGAGGGAGCGACACACATGCAGCGATCCAGCGAGCACCTCACCCGCACTCGCAGTGCCCTGGTTCATATCGATCTATGCGGTGCTGTTGCTGCTGCTGCTGATGATGATATGGTTGCAACGATGCCGACTGCCACGCACGCACCTGCAGCGACCCAGCGAGCACCTCGCTCGCGCTTGCAGTGCCCTGGTTGGTATCAATGCATGCGCTGCTGCTGCTGCTGCTGCTGCTGCTGATGATGATGATAATAATATGGTTGCAATCATGCCGACTATCGCGCACGCACCGGCAGCGACCCAGCCAGCACCTCGCTAGCACTCGCAGTGCCCTTGTTCACGATGACCGCCACGGCATGAAAAATCCGATGACCGATGAATCCCCGCGTTCATAGTGTGGACTATAGGCGTGGGTTGAATAAACCACTTTGAGAGCTTGTATTTTTTGTGCATGCGCACGTACCTGCAGCTATCCAGCGAACACCTTGCTCGCACTCGCAGTGCCCTTGTTCATATCGATGCATGCGGTGCAGCTGCAGCTGCTGCTGCTGCTGCTGCAGCTGCTGCTGATATGGTTGCAACGATGCCAACTACCACGCACGCACCTGCAGCGATCTAGCGAGCACCTTGCTCGCACACGCAGTGCCCTTGTTCATATCGATGTATGCGGTGCTGCTGCTGCTGCTGCTGCTGATATGGTTGCAACGATGCCGACTGCCACGCACGCACCTGCAGCGGTCTAGCGAGCACCTCGCTCGCACATGCAGTGCCCTGGTTCATATCGACGTATGCGGTGCTGCTGCCGTTGCTGCTGCTGCTGCAGTTGTGATGCTGTTGCGATGGTTGCAACGATGCCGTCTACCACGCACGCACCTGCAGCGATCCAGCGAGCACCTCGCTAGCACTCGCAGTGCCCTGGTTCACGATCACCGACAGGGGCGTGGTGCCGTCGATGACGGACATGACGCCAGTCGCGCTGTAGATGTCGCGCGTGCCATTGGCGTCAGCGATTAGGACGATGTCGCCGGTGCCCACGAGGGACCGAGCGACTTCCACTCCTGTGGAGGAGAGTGAGGGTGAGGGACAGAGAGAGAGTGAGGGAATGAGAAAGAGGGGAGAGGCAGAGAGACAGACAGAGACAGAGAGAGGAGGAGAGACGGACAGAGAGCGAGGCAGAGAGAGAAAGCAGGAGAGCGCGCCGATGGCGTCTGCGATGAGGACGATGTCGCTGGTGCCAACGAGAGACCGAAAGATTCCCACTCCTGCCGAGTGTGTGTGTGCGTGTGTGTGTGTGTGTGTGTGTGTGCGTGTGTGTGCGTGTGTGTGCGTGTGTGTGTGTGTGTGTGTGTGTGTGTGTGTGTGTGTGTATAAGGAAGGGAGTTCAAGAGAGCGGGTGACAGAGGGGGCGAGGGGGAGAGAGCAAGAGAGGGAGAGGTGAGGAAAATGTGGCCGTTGCGACATACACACATTGTGTGTGTGTGTGTGTGTGTGCGTGCATGAGGAAGGGAGTTCAAGAGAGCGGGTGACAGAGAGGGTGAGCGGGAGAGAGCAAGAAAGAAAGGGAGAGGTGAGGAAAATGTGGCCGTTGGAACACACACACCAAGTGCGTGTGTGTGCGTGCATAAGGATGGGAGTTCAAGAGAGCGGGTGACAGAGAGGGTGAGGGGGAGAGTGCAAGAAATAAAGGGAGAGAGGTGAGGAAAATGTGGCCGTTGGAACACACACAGTCCATCACGATATGCTTACTCCACATGCACACACACACACTCTCACACACACACACACACACAGAGCACCGCGAATACACACACACGCACCCGCCGGGAACAGCCCCCCTCCGTTGTTGCGGATGTCCATCACGATGCGCGTAGCCCCTGCCTTGCGCACAGCGACCAGAGCATCCTTCCAGGCCTCCGCGGTCTGCGGTGGCGATGGGTGGGTGGGTGGGTGGGAGGGAGGTGTGTGTGTGTGTAGTGCCTAGTGGATAGGCGAAGCCCCCGCCTTGCACACAGCGACCAGAGCATCCTTCCAGGCCTCCGCGGTCTGCGGTGGTGATGCTTGTGTGTGTGTGTGTGTGCGTGTGTGGATGTGCTTGTGTGTGCGTGTGTGTGTGTGTGTTTGTGTGTGTGTGTGTGTGTGTACATCAATACATCAATCGGTAGGTGCCTAGTCTAGTAGTATACGCGTAGCCCCTGCCTTGCGCACAGCGACCAGAGCATCCTTCCAGGCCTCTACGGTCTGCGATGGTGATGTTTGCGTGTGCGTGTGTGTGTGTATGTGTGTGTGTGTGGATGTGCTTGTGTGTGCGTGTGTGTGTGTGTATGTGTTTATGTGGATGGACAGCTGGCCCCGAGGGAATGGAAAACTGCTATTATCACACCGTTATATAAGGGGAAGGGTCCGCGTGACTCCCCTGGTAACTACCGCGGTATAAGCCTTCTCTCTATTGCCGGGAAAGTGTACGCTGCCATACTTCTGCACCGCGTCTCCACGCAGGTTGATGGTCAGTTGCATGAGGCTCAGTGTGGTTTCAGAAAAAGCAGAGGCACTGTTGATGCGATTTTTACTCTGCGCTCGCTGAGCGCGGCACATGCCGAGTACAAACAATGCATGGCTGTGGCATTTGTCGACTATTCTAAAGCTTACGATTGCATAAACCGTGCGGCACTGTGGAGAGTCCTTAGATTATATAGTGTTCATCCGCACATTATTGATCTGTTGGAGGATCTTCACACCAACACCGCAGCTGCCGTGCGGCTGGCTGGGAAAATCGGGCACGAATTCCCCGTGTCGTCTGGTGTGCGACAGGGGTGCGTCATTGCTCCTGTGTTGTTCAATGTTTTTATTGACCACATAGTGAAAAAGGCGCTAGACATGATGCCAGAGGGGGCTGGCGTGTCAGTCGTGACCCGAGCCGGCGGCTCTGTGTTGTCGTCGTCGGTTGAGCGCATAGTAATGCTGATGTATGCCGACGATTTATGTTTGTTCTCGCATGACCCAGCTCAGTTGGCGCTTATGCTGAAAATCCTTGACAAAGTGTCCTCTAGCTTTGGCATGCAAATCAACGCCGCCAAGACAGAAGTGATGATTTTGCCAGCAGATTTTGACGCGGATCTGCCCACGTTTGCGCTGACTGGTGGTGAAGTGAAGACCGTCTCTGCATTTAAGTATCTAGGGAGTTGGATAACCCAGAGTGGTGGTGTGGAAAAGGAGATCGGTGTGCGTGTCGGTCGCGCGCTGGGCGTGTTTGCGTCTTTTGATAAGATTTGGGCCAGCAAGAAGATGCAAGTGCAGTCTAAGATGCGGGTTTACAACACTTTCGTGCTGCCCCACTTTCTGTACGGCTGCGAAACATGGGCCCCTACTAAAACACAACTGACTCGATTGGAGGTTGCCCACTCTAACTGCCTTCGTCGCATTCTGGGTGTGCGCCTGGTCGACCGGCACAGATTAACTTATATTCGGCAGGCGTGCGACACTGAGCCAATTGAGAGCCTTGTGGCAAAGCGATCAATGCAGTGGCTAGGCCATGTGATGCGCATGCCGGCTTCTCGTCTTCCTCGTACGACTTTTGACTGCACAATGGATGTGGCTCGGCAGCAAGGCCGGCCTCCAGCCTCCTCCCGACACTATTTTCTTAAGCTACTGATTCAGCAGCTAGGCGAAACTAGTGGCACTCGTTCTGATTGGAAGACTTTTTCGGACACGGCGTTTGAGCGTGCTCAGGATAGGGTCGGGTGGAGAGCCGTGGTGTACGGTCCGGCTGCCCCTCAGGCGCCGGCCCCTCCACCACGGCGGTCAAGTAGATTGGCAAGCGCCACTTGACCCCCTATCCCCTAGAAGCAGTTAGGACCTATTTTGGAGGCGTCGCACAATAGCTCTCCTTTTTGCTCTGGGACTACACGTTGGCAGGCAGCCGGCTGGTGGCTACCGCCCCTCACAAGTAATTGTTAGGGCCAGAACTGGACTTGGGTCTAGGCGGTGGTACTAGGACTAGAGGTAGTCTTCGCTGGAAAGCCGATGTAACTGTAACTGTAACTGTAACAGCTGGCCCCACACCCGGCGCCACACTCGCGCACAAACATGCACACAAACGTCCCCATCCACACCCACCTGCGTGTTGAACGTCGCGATGCGAATGTAGCCGATCGGCCCGTCCACACCAGCCGGCCCCACGCCCGGCGCCACACTTCCACACATGCTGTAGTTGACCGGTGGGACTATGAAGGCGCGGCGGGTCAGCGTGAGCGTCTTTGGCGGGGCAGTGCCGCTGCGAACTGACAGGACGATCTCACTGTTGGGGGCACCTGCGCACACACATGAACACACACAGCAATGCACAGTGTGTGTGCGTCGCATGATGCATGTGTGTGGTGAGAGAGAGGGTGAGTATATTTGGTTGAGCACTACTGCTGCGCGCGTAGAGGACGACCTCGCTGTTGGGGTCGCCTGCATTTGCGCGTGTTCGCATGGCACATGTTTGCGGAAGCTCGGCTGCCGCACGAGTGTTCGTGTGCAACGCATGCAGCGCATGCTTGATGTGTGCGACAGGTAAGCGTGAGCGTTTTTGGGTGGGGCAGTGCCGCTGCGCACGGACATGACGATCTGGTTGTTGGGGGCACCTGGGTTCAGGGTGTTGGGTTTGAGGGTTTAGGGTTTCAAGGTTTCAGGGGTTGGGGGGTTGAGGGGTTAAGGGTCAGCGTGAGCATCTTTGGCGGGGCGTCTTTGCTGCTGCGCACGGAGAGGACGACCTCGCTGTCGGGGGCGCCTGGGTTCAGGGTTTGGGCAGGGTTTGGGGTTTCAGGGTTTGAAGTTTTAGGGGTTAAAACGGTTTTAGGGTTTTACGGTGAGTGGCAGCGTCTTTGGCGGGGAGTCTTTGCTGCTGCGCACGGAGAGGATGATGTGGCTGTCCCTCCCTCCCTCCCTCCCTCCCTCCCTCTGTGTGTGCATACACAAATGCTTACCTAGCAGCAGGTCAAAAGCCTCGTAGAGTGAGAGCCCCTTGGTTGATGAGCCGTTTCTCTCTCTCCCCTCTCCCTCCCTCCGTCCCACTCTCTCTCAGCCTCCCGCTCTCTCCTTCGGTGTGTTCATACACAAATGCTCAACCCTAGGCTTACCCAGCAGCAGGTCCAAAGCCTCGCACAGGGACAGCCCGTCTGTTGGTGTGCCGTCTGTCTCTCCTCTCTCTATCCTCTCTCTCTCTCCTCTCTCTCTCCCTCCCTCTCTCCCACTCTCTCAATTTCTCTATCCTTCTGTGTTTGCACACATGCACTCACCAAGAAGGAGGTCGGAAGCCTCATACAGCGACAGCCCCTCGGTTGATGTGCCGTCGATCGACACAATCGAGTCGCCTGCCTGCATTTTGGTTTCGGCGGCAGGCCCGGGTGGCGCGTGAAAGGTGAGCCGCTTGTGCTGTAGTGCATTGCATGCCTACTGTACGGGGCCTGAGCCTCCGCGGGGGGGGCGGGGATCAAATACACAAGTGATTTGTCGCCCCGGGGGGGGGGGGGCAAGGATTGGTTTCTGTCCCCGGGCCCCTCTGAAATATAGCAAACTCGTTCGCACATGCACAAATTTCGGTAAAAGCTTAGGTCTTTTGATCGAGCCCCGGTCCAGGAAACCCATTTACTCTTCGCGGGGTCTCCAGGAATTACATTGTTTCTTCGCGCACAACTTCCTGGGGGCGTCGAAAACAATAATTACTAGCGGAGGCTCAGGCCCTGTACGGAAGTGCCAGTGGTTTCCTTTTCGGCTCCACACAGCCATTCGGCTGTGTTCCGCTGTACTTTGGCCTTTTATACAGCTAACCCTATTCAGTGGATTGGCAGTCTGACGAGCCCGCCAGGTAGAGCTCGTCAGGAGCTTAAAATTACCCAAATATGTATGAGCAATATATGAGAGCAAACAATCAACGGGAGGACACCGGTCAACGCGGTCAAAGGCTGTGGAAAAATACATTGGAAATCACGAAAAGAAAATCAGTGGCCTAGTGCAAGCAATGCTGGTCTAGTGCTGGCATTGCATGATGCTTGTACCAGCGCGTGTTCGCGTCTTTTGATCAGATTTGGGCCAGCAAGAAGATGTAAGTGCAGTCTAAGATGCTGGTTTACAACACTTTTGTGCTGCCCCACTTTCTGTTCGGCTGCGAAACATGGGCCCCTACTAAAACACAACTGACTCGATTGGAGGTTGCCCACTCTAACTGCCTTCGTCGCATTCTGGGCGTGCGCCTGGTCGACCGGCACAGATTAACTTATATTCGGCAGGCGTGCGACACTGAGCCAATTGAGAGCCTTGTGGCAAAGCGATCAATGCAGTGGCTAGGCCATGTGATGCGCATGCCGGCTTCTCGTCTTCCTCGTACGACTTTTGACTGCACAATTGATGTGGCTCGCCAGCAAGGCCGGCCTCCAGCCTCCTCTCGACACTATTTTCTCAAGCTACTAACCCAGCAGCTAGGTAAAACTAGCGGCGCTCGTTCTGATTGGAAGACTTTTTCGGACACGACGTTTGTGCGTGCTTACGATAGGGTCGGGTGGAGAGCCGTGGTGTACGGTCCGGCTGCCCCTCAGGCGCCGGCCCCTCCACCACGGCGGTCAAGTAGATTGGCACGCGCCACTTGACCCCCTATCCCCTAGAAGCAGTTAGGACCTATTTTGGAGGCGTCGCACAATAGCTCTCCTTTTTGCTCTGGGACTACACGTTGGCAGGCAGCCGGCTGGTGGCTACCGCCCCTCACAAGTAATTGTTAGGGCCAGAACTGGACTTGGGTCTAGGCGGTGGTACTAGGACAAGAGGTAGTCTTTGCTGGAAAGCCGATGAAACTGTAACTGGTAGCAGCGCTCCAGCGCTGCTGCTTGCGCCCCTACAAGCCTTCAGAGGTGCCCTTGGCTGTTACATCCATCATCATGCGTGTTGTAGATGTGTGCGCACACACATTGACACCAGCTGCGCCTGCCGACCCCCCCCCTTCCGGGAATGGGATATACACACACGCGCACACATGCACACACACACACACACACACACACACACACCAGTGTTTCCGTTAGCCACCCCGCAACCCGCTAAAGTGCACCTTCGGGTTCAGATTGGCCGAATTCGGGCTGGCGCGTTGGGTTGAGATTTCGCGAACTCCGACTCAAAAAAGTGTGAAATCGGCATTTTCACACTTTTCCCGCCAAATTCGCCTCCGTCGGGTTGAGATTGGCGAAATCAGCGTTGGGCCCGGGTTGAGCCAGCATTTTCCCAAGATCCTTAACAGAACCACTGACACACACACACACACAGACACGCACACACACGCGCACACACATGCACACACACACACACACACACAAACACACGCACACACACACGCACAGTTACAGTTACATCGGCTTTCCAGCAAAGACTACCTCTAGTCCTAGTACCACCGCCTAGACCCAAGTCCAGTTCTGGCCCTAACAATTACTTGTGAGGGGCGGTAGCCACCAGCCGGCTGCCTGCCAACGTGTAGTCCCAGAGCAAAAAGGAGAGCTATTGTGCGACGCCTCCAAAATAGGTCCTAACTGCTTCTAGGGGATAGGGGGTCAAGTGGCGCTTGCCAATCTACTTGACCGCCGTGGTGGAGGGGCCGGCGCCTGAGGGGCAGCCGGACCGTACACCACGGCTCTCCACCCGACCCTATCCTGAGCACGCTCAAACGCCGTGTCCGAAAAAGTCTTCCAATCAGAACGAGTGCCACTAGTTTCGCCTAGCTGCTGAATCAGTAGCTTAAGAAAATAGTGTCGGGAGGAGGCTGGAGGCCGGCCTTGCTGCCGAGCCACATCCATTGTGCAGTCAAAAGTCGTACGAGGAAGACGAGAAGCCGGCATGCGCATCACATGGCCTAGCCACTGCATTGATCGCTTTGCCACAAGGCTCTCAATTGGCTCAGTGTCGCACGCCTGCCGAATATAAGTTAATCTGTGCCGGTCGACCAGGCGCACACCCAGAATGCGACGAAGGCAGTTAGAGTGGGCAACCTCCAATCGAGTCAGTTGTGTTTTAGTAGGGGCCCATGTTTCGCAGCCGTACAGAAAGTGGGGCAGCACGAAAGTGTTGTAAACCCGCATCTTAGACTGCACTTGCATCTTCTTGCTGGCCCAAATCTTATCAAAAGACGCAAACACGCCCAGCGCGCGACCGACACGCACACCGATCTCCTTTTCCACACCACCACTCTGGGTTATCCAACTCCCTAGATACTTAAATGCAGAGACGGTCTTCACTTCACCACCAGTCAGCGCAAACGTGGGCAGATCCGCGTCAAAATCTGCTGGCAAAATCATCACTTCTGTCTTGGCGGCGTTGATTTGTATGCCAAAGCTAGAGGACACTTTGTCAAGGATTTTCAGCATAAGCGCCAACTGAGCTGGGTCATGCGAGAACAAACATAAATCGTCGGCATACATCAGCATTACTATGCGCTCAACCGACGACGACAACACAGAGCCGCCGGCTCGGGTCACGACTGACACGCCAGCCCCCTCTGGCATCATGTCTAGCGCCTTTTTCACTATGTGGTCAATAAAAACATTGAACAACACAGGAGCAATGACGCACCCCTGTCGCACACCAGACGACACGGGGAATTCGTGCCCGATTTTCCCAGCCAGCCGCACGGCAGCTGCGGTGTTGGTGTGAAGATCCTCCAACAGATCAATAATGTGCGGATGAACACTATATAATCTAAGGACTCTCCACAGTGCCGCACGGTTTATGCAATCGTAAGCTTTAGAATAGTCGACAAATGCCACAGCCATGCATTGTTTGTACTCGGCATGTGCCGCGCTCAGCGAGCGCAGAGTAAAAATTGCATCAACAGTGCCTCTGCTTTTTCTGAAACCACACTGAGCCTCATGCAACTGACCATCAACCTGCGTGGAGACGCGGTGCAGAAGTATGGCAGCGCACACTTTCCCGGCAATAGAGAGAAGGCTTATACCGCGGTAGTTACCAGGGGAGTCACGCGGACCCTTCCCCTTATATAACGGTGTGATAATAGCAGTTTTCCATTCCCTCGGGGCTCTCCCCGACCGCCATACGGCGATGATGACCCGGTGGAGCCATGCGATGGCAGGTGGGCACCGCAACAGCATGGCGTCCAGCTGGTCACCGCCCGGAGCGGCGGCCGAGCGCAACGCTCGCACACACGCCTCCGTCTCAGCCAGGTCAGGGGGGCGCCCGTGCGCTTCGTCCACCTCTGTGGCGCGTGTGAGCTCAAACGCCGCTACATCGTTCTCCAGCTGGTTCAGGGTCTCGTCGCTGAGCTTGGTCTCCCCGCCATATAGCTTGTCAAATGACTCTGTCATGGCCTTCAGCACCCCGTCTGGACCACACACACCTTGAACCCAGCCGCATCTGCCGACCCCCCCGGAATGGGGCACGCACACACACGCACGCACACACACACACGCACCCACACCTTGACCCCAGCCGCGCCTGCCAACCCCCCCGGGATGGGGCACACACACACACACACACACGCACACCTTGACCCCAGCCGCGTCTGCCAACCCCCGGAATGGGCGTGATACACACACACACACACAGACACACACACGCACGCACGCACGCACACCTTGACCCCAGCCACGTCTGCCGACCCCCCCCCCCCGGATTGGGACACACACACAAACACACACACACACACACACCTTGACCCCAGCCACGTCTGCCGACCCCCCCCGGAATGGGGCACACACACACACACACACACACACACACACACACCTTGACCCCAGCCGCGTCTGCCGACCCCCCTGGAATGGGCGTCACCACGCGCAGCGCCTTCTCTCCGCTGCCCACCGGGGGGTAGGTTACCTCCACACCGACGCCGGTGACCGAACCTGGGGTCGAGGGTTTGATTATGTTGGGTGTTTGATGCTGAACGCTGTGGGGACAGCATGCTGGTTTGAAGGTCTGGGGTTTGAGCACATGGGTCAGCCAATGAGGGAGGGAGGGGTGGGGGCGCTGCGTCTTCTCTCCACTGCCCACTGGGGGGAAGGTCACCTCCACACCAACGCCAGTGACCGAACCTGGTGCGGGCAAGAGCATGTGGGTCAGCTGGTGACCCATACGGGCCATGGGGGGGGGGGCGGCGCCTTCTCTCCACTGCCCACTGGGGGGAGGGTCACTTCCACACGAACGCCGGTGACAGACCCTGTGGTGTAGGTTTGGTGCGCCATGGTGCGCCATGCTTGGTTTCAATGCCGCGGACAAGAGCAACCTGGTAAGCCATTCCCACAGGAGAAAGGGCGGGCGGGCGGGAGGGGGGGGGGCACGGCGCCTTCTCTCCACTACCCACTGGGGGGTAGGCCAACTCCACTACGACGCCGGTGACAGACCCTGTGATTAAGGATCCGTGCTTGTTTTTGTTATGCCGCAGAAACGAGCCAGCCACGGCCACTGAGCGAGGAGGGGGAAAGAGGGAGAGGCTGGGGAAGGGGGGGGGCGGCGATTCCCCTGCGAGCCGTATACCGCTCCGAGCCGGATTTCCCATTTCCCAGAAAACCACCCCACACTTAGTGGGAGAGGGCGTACAGCGGAGCTTTGGAAAGCTCGTGCCGAGAACAGCACAACGGCATGCGTTGCATGATTACCCACTGTGTATTGTGCCTGGTATGAGCGATCAAAGTTGCTGGAGCCGGCAAAAAACTAATTACTAAAATCCTTCCCAGGGACCACTGGGAGGGGGGGGGAGGGAGAGGGGGCACGGGGGGGGGGGCCTTGTCTTCCCTGCCAACTGGAGGGTAGGTCACCTCCACTCCAACACCGGTAACAGAACATGCATGAGCAAGAGCATGTGAGACAGCCAGTGATGTGTCATGAGGGCTTGCTCTCTCTCCCACCCTCTCTCTCTCGTGCTCTCCTTCCCTCCCTTCCTCCCTCCCTCCCACTCTCTCTCTCCCTCCCACTCGCTCTCTCTTTTCATAAGAAGGGGAAAAAACGCACCGCTCGTGCCCCGCCGCAGCGCCTGCAGCCGGTCCGGCGAAAGGAACCGTCCCCTCTCTCTCCCCCTCTCACTCTGTTGCTCTCCCCCCCTGCCTCTCCATCTGCCCCTTCGTCTCTCTCTCTCTCTCTCTCTCTCTTGCTATCTTGCCACCCACAAACACACGCACGCACCGCTCGTGCCCCGGCGCAGCGCCTGCAGCCTGTCCGGCGGAAGGAACCTCCCTCTCTCTCTCTCTCTCTTTCCCTCTCTCCCCTTCTCTTAATCTCTTGCCACACCACAGAGCTAGTGGGATGGACACAGTCAATGTGTATCCACTCAGTGGACTAGTGCGGGTGCTATCTGCCTGCCTCAGGGACTGAGTGCGCAAGCACAAGTCTAATACGCCATCAAAGGCGTCCAACACGACCACACAAACACACACGCACACACACACATTCACACACACAACACGCACCGCTCGTGCCCCGCCGCAGCGCCTGCAGCCTGTCCGGCGGAAGGAACCTCCCTCTCTCTATCTCTCTCTTTCCCTGTCTCCCCTTCTCTTAATCTCTTGCCACACCACAGAGCTAGTGGGATGGACACAGTCAATGTGTATCCACTCAGTGGACTAGTGCGGGTGCTATCTGCCTGCCTCAGGGATTGAGTGCGCAAGCACAAGTCTAATACGCCATCAAAGGCGTCCAACACGACCACACAAACACACACGCACACACACACATTCACACACACAACACGCACCGCTTGTGCCCTGCCGCAACGCCTGCAGCCTGTATGGCGGAAGGAACTGCTCCCTGTCTCACTCTCTCTCCCTCCCTCCCTCCCTCCCTCCCTCCCTCTCTCTCTCTCTCTCTCTCTCTCTCTCTTTCTCTTGTCCTCACACACACACACTCTCTCTTATGAAGAAAAACCGCACCGCTCGTGCCCCGGCGCAGCGCCTGCAGCCTGTCCGGCGGAAGGAACCGCGTGAAGGGGTCATCGAGGGACGCGAGCAGCTTCATGATGGCTGCGTACGTCTGGTCCCTGTTGTCCATCGGCTCCTGGTGTTTGGGACAGAGAGCGTTTGTGTGTGTGTGTGTGTGTGTGTGTGTGTGTGTGTGAGTGTGTGTGTGCGTGTGTGTGTGCGTGTGCGAGTGCGTGCGAGCGTGCGTACACCCCTTTCCCAGAGGCCCTTCCTGGGGGCGTCCCCCCTGGTGAGCAGCCATGGTCGATAGGGATCATATACTAGCCGCAGCATCAATTTGGGGTCGATTGGATAGGTACAATTCCGCCCCTGAATGCGCTACAGGGTTCATAGGTTGCAAATTAGACGGAGCGTGGGTTTGGAGGGGGGGGGGGGGTAGGTCCAGGGGCTGGTTCAGGGTTCAGGGTTCGGAGTTCAGGGTTCGGGGTTCAGGGTTCAGGGTTAAGGACCCCTACCCCCCACACACATCCCCACCGACCACTGCGTCCACACTTCCACACCTGCCTCCCCACATGCTCCCCCCACACACCCCAAACCACCCTCACCCCCAGCCCCACCCCCACCCCACACACAAATCACTGCTACGTCCAAACTTCCACACCTGCGTGGCCGCGGGACCAGCTGTGCCGGGCGCCCACCGCCCCCCCCCCTCACACACACACACACACATTTCTTTGCGGTTTGTCACAACGGGGGACTGTGCTGGGGGGTTGGTGTGCGCCTCGCTGGCTGTAGAGAAGAATAGACAGTGTGGATAAGTGTGAGGCAGGCAGCGTAGTGTCGAATCCTCTTCGCGTGAATCTTAAGGCGCGCAAGACGTGCGCATGACCGGATGTCCTGTGCACTCCTCCGGCACGGCGAAATGAGAATCGACAGTGCAGGTCGCAAGTGCAGGTCGCAAGGCCAGAGCGCAAGGGCAGGTCAGCGTGCGCACGACCGCAGGTCGTGTGCTCCTTCCGTGCACGCCTTTGGGGGTCTTGTGCTTTTACTCAGGGTCTAGGCGCTCCCGTTGCGCTATGCAAATGACGACGACCACACATCACCACTGCGTCCACACTTTCACACCTGCTTCAGGTACTTTTCCCGAATCCGGAACCAGCTCTGGCCGTTGAACCCCTTGTCCACATACGCGCGGTCGACCGCACGCCACGCCTCCTGTGAATTTGTTTGTTCGATTGTTTGTTGGATTGTTTGTTTGTTTGATTGATTGATTGATTGATTGATTGATTGATTGATTGATTGATTGATTGATTGATTGATTGATTGATTTTGTTTGCTTGCTTGCTGCTTGCTTGCTGGTTTGTTTGTTTGTGTGTTTGTTTGTTTGATTGTTTGTTTATTTGTCCGTTTTTTTGGTTGTTCGTTCGTTCGTTGGTTTGTTTGCTTTCTGGATTGCTTGCTTTTTCTTTGTTTGTTTGTTGGTTGGTTGGCTAGGTGTCGCGATCTAGTGTTGAACCGTTTGTCCACGTATGCATGGTCGACCGCGCGTCACGCCTCCTGTGTGTTTGTTATTGGGGAATGGATCGTTGGGCATGGGGGTCATGGGGCATGGATAGGCATGAGGATTGTGTCCCTGCCGCCACCTTCTTGCGACCCAATCTGTCACTGCATCCCTTTTCTACACGGTCGACCACGCGCCACGCCTCCTGTGTATTTGTCTATTGGGGAATGAATCGTTTGTGCATGGAGCATGGTGCATGGATGGGGGTTACAGGATTGCGTCCCTAAGAGCACTCGGCTTGCGTTGCGTGCCCTTTCATACCCGCACAACACGCACACACACACACACACACAACCAACAACCAACAACAAACAGCCAACAAACAGCCATCGACCACCAACCACCAACCACCATCACCAACCACCATCACCAACCAACAACCACCAACCAACAACCAACAACCACCAACCACCAACAACAGCAGCAGAGTGGCTGGACACACATACACACACACTCACACACATATGCGTGCACACACACACACACATATATGCACACACACACATACACACACACACAGACACACACACACACACCAGTAAAAGCAGCTGCTGCATGGTGATGACGTCCGCCGGTGGCGGCCCCACAAAGGCGCCCAGCAGCAGGGTGGCTGGACACACACACACACATGCACACACACACACACGCACACACATACGCAAACACACGCACACACACACACACACTCGCACACACACGCACACGCATATGCAAACACACGCAAAAACATACACACACACACACGCGCACACACACACACACACACACCAGGAACAGCAGCTGCTGCGTGGTGATGGCGTCCGCCGGAGGCGGCGCAACAAAGGTGCCCAGCAGCAGGGTGGCTGGACACACACACACACACACACACCAGGAACAGCAGCAGGGTGGCTGGACACACACACACACACACACACCAGGAACAGCAGCTGCTGTGTGGTGATGGCGTCCGCCGGAGGCGGCGCAACAAAGGCGCCCAGCAGCAGGGTCGCTGACAGCGCAGCGGACGCAGCACCGGCCGCGAGGCGTGCCCCTGGCCCAGCAGCTGCTCCCCTTGCTAGCACTGATGTTCCCTGCTCCTGCTGCACCTTCTGCTGCTGCTGCTGCTGGCGCTGCGCGCTAGCGACAACCGCGTGCCGGGCGTGCCTGCAGGTGTGTGCAACAGGGACTGGCGTGTGTGCCCGCAAGCACTGCAGCACTGCTGCTGTGTTTGTGTGTGCAGGGATTCACAAGTGGCTCCATGGGTGTGTGTCAGCGGGTCATGGGAGGGCGCCATGCAGGCACAGAGAGCCACATGCGCGTGCATGCAGGCGTTGTGGCATGGTTGTTCTCATCGGCATGGCCCCGCGCTGCATGCATGCCATCATGGCAGGCACGTGCCATGTGGGTGAGCGACCTGGTCTGGAGGTTCTCTGATGATCACCTGTGGTGCGTGTTGGCGTTGGCGTTGAGGCTGCTCGCGCAGCCACGATGCCCGCAAACTCCGCTGAGCATGGCTCCACCCACCAGGCGATCGGCAGAGGGCACACCTCTAGACGATGCCGCCGCCCGATGCGCTTGGGACGCGCGCGATTCACACTTTCACACTTTAACCCAGTCGTGATTAGCGTGGATCCGTCTGGGGCGCAGCTGGCGCAGTTGGAGGCCGAGAATGCATCATAAGAGGCCGAGAATGCATGCCTGCAGGCCAAGTATGCAGCATTGACAGCTGGAGACACAGTCCGACTGAGAGTTCAATGTGGAATGCTCGTATCAGTACTAGCATAGCTTATGACCCACCCATCCCGAGATGCACCACCCTCGAATATGACCCACCCACGCATGCACGCACGCCGAAGCAAACCCGTCCACACACACTCACACACACACACACACACACACACACACACACCATGCAGTGCATCCGCCCATGCGCCATGCACTCGCGCACACGCACAGGGACTGCACCGCAAGCCTTGGCCACACACCCCAAGCCCCTCACATCAGGGACGGGATAAGGAGCGTCTGGTAGCCGTCTGGGGTGACCCCCCCCCCCCCCCCGCGACGCACTCTTCAGTCAAAAGTGTGGGCGTGGCACCCCCCTGATAATAACAACAACAGCAACACGAACAACACAAATTTAGAACCTCGTTTTGCCCCCGGACGTTTGACAGAGTAAGACCGGATATGTTATTACTGCCGCCGCGGTAAGTGACCTGGGGGCGCGCCCACGCTCCTTACAGAGTGGGGGTTCCCCACCACCAACAGCCAGCCATCTCATTGAGGTGCTTGGGCCGGACGCGCCGAGCACGGTCGTATACGCCTTAAGAGGTGTCCCTGACTGTAACATCCATCATCACCAGTTTTTACAGTTTTTACATGTGCGCGCCCGGAGGACCCCGGGGCGTGAGTTAAGGCCTAGACTACATGTTGATAGAAATCAGCGGACGCTGGGGGGAGGCAAGGGGGCAGCAGAGACACGGAGTGACTCGACCACCCGACCCCCGGAACTTAAAGAAAGTCCACACCTGCTACAACCCGCAACAACCAGGGTGGGATGGCCCGGGAGGGCGCTCAACCGACCCTCCAACCAACTAGGGCCATGCATGGCTGGCGTGCCGAATGACTCAGTGCCTGCAGCATTGAATCTTATCACACGTCTAGGGGAGCTCTACTAGTAGAGCCCGCAAGGCCACGCAACCATCATCACCAATACTGTTACAACACCAACACCCAGCGGTGGCCAGCAGGCCTCTTCTGCTAGCTCGGCGGGAAGAAGTTCGTGAGCTTGAAACCAGCCAGTCGGATGTACACCTGCGTGTGGATGAGTGATGAGGGGGGGGGGGCAGAGTGAGTGTGTGAACGCGTAGGAGATCGGAAATGGAGAGGGGCTTGGGGGGGGGGGGCATGCACGTGCGCCGAACGCATGGGGGAGGAGGCAAGGGGGGGCAGGGAGGGGCAGGCGGTAGGTGAGGGGACGAGGGGGCGCCGCGCGGGCACCCACGCAAGGTCAGAATCGCCTAGCTAGGTGCTTCAGCCAGTCAAACTGCAGCGTCCTGCAGCGTTGACCGTGTTGCCACCGTGCCCTCCTACAATTTTACCGTGTTCTCGTATTGCGCTCTCTACCGTGTTCCGTGTTGTGCAGCCCTGTCCAGTTCGGTGCTGGGCATTGCAAGCCGAGCACGGTCGTAAACGCCTTTGTAGGTGTCCCTGACCGTGCCATCTATTGCCAGTCCCCACCACTCACGATGATTAGGAGGCCCGTGAAGATGCACATCCAGTGGCCGAATACCGAATCCTCTATGTAGTGGTCCAGAAGTGCCCACACCCCGCGCCACCACACTGCGAGAGGGAGGGGATGGTGGTACGGGTGGGGTCAGTGATTTTCTTTTCAGGAGTTTTAAATCATTATTCCACAGCCGGATTTTTCTTTGACCTCGTTGACCGTTGACCTCCCGTTGACCGGTTGTCCTCACACATGGATCATTTGAAAGCTCTTGACGGGCTCTGCCTGGCGGGCTCGTCACACTAGCAATCCACTAAATGGGTTGCGCTGAGTTCACGGTCAAAGTACAGCCGGAATACAGCCAAATGGCTGTGCACAGCCGAAAAGGAAATCACGGGGTGCGGTGCAGTCCTTAAGCTGGGGGCGGTGGCGGTGGGCGGGAGGGGGGGGGGCAGGAAATCACAACAAGCTAATCAAACAAATCACAAGCACAACAAGCAAATCACCCTCCCCTCAAGTCTGGCGGCCCCGGCACTGGTCTTAAGCGCTGGCAAGCAAGACCCAAAGTCTCCACCAGTTGTGTCCTTACAGGAAACCGAGAAATGTCATGTTTGCCCCCGCGACATTCGGGGGCACATGCAGAATCCCCCCGCAGGCGATTGTTTCGCGGAAACGTGTGAAAGTTGTCAATTTTCACACTTTTTTTAGCAAAATTCCCGCTATTCGCCCTCGCAGTTCCCAAATTTCCCTGTTTGCCCTCGCAGCGGGGGCTGCGGGGCCTGCGGGGGCTGCTGGGACGCTAAGGACACCACTGGTCTGCACAATGTGTGGACGCACCAATCACGCCCACGCCCGCAAAGAGCGTCGCGCCGATGGACTGTAGATCGGCTTGCAGCTTGGTCTGCAAGGGCAACATGGGCAGGCGAGAAAAAGGGTTGGGTGTTGCAGCGTGCAGCGCCGATGGACTGTAGCTCAGCTGGCAGCTTGGTCTGCGAGGGCAGCGTGGGCAGGCGAGAGAGGGGTGGTTGTTGCCGCGTGTGCCAGCGTCTGACAACACACACACACACACACACACACAAACACTCATATAGTAGCCAACACACACAGTCGGGGTACGCACACATGGGGGCAGTGGGACATTTGGGTGGTGCGGTGTGCACACGCGCAAGCGCCCCACAGGCGCAAGCGCCCCACAGGCGCAAGCGCCCCACAGGCGCAAGCGCCCCACAGGCGCAAGCGCCCCACAGGCGCAAGCGCCCCACAGGCGCAAGCGCCCCACAGGCGCAAGCGCCCCACAGGCGCAAGCGCCCCACAGGCGCAAGCGCCCCACAGGCGCAAGCGCCCCACAGGCGCAAGCGCCCCACAGCGCACGTACTTCAAATTCCTTGAGGACGCCCGGGGGCACGTACTCCTCCTCTTGCGCCCCGCCTCCCTCTGCTTCTCCGTCTGCGCCGTCTGCGGCCGCCCCCGCCGACGACGAGGACGTCGACGACGGGATGTGCTGGTACGCCTCGGTACACTCCTCGCTCGTGCACTCCTCGCTCGTGTCCTCTGGCTCCTCTCTGTGCAGGTTGGCGCCACCCTGGTGGTCGTCCTGCCCATGCTCACTGGTGGAGCTGCTGGTGCTGGTGCTGGTGCTGGTTCCCGCCCCGGCGGCCTCAGTGTGCTCGCTCAGTGCGTGTGTGGGGTTGCTTGGGACATGCCC
This sequence comes from Chlamydomonas sp. UWO 241, assembly GCA_016618255.1. Taxonomy (NCBI): domain Eukaryota; kingdom Viridiplantae; phylum Chlorophyta; class Chlorophyceae; order Chlamydomonadales; family Chlamydomonadaceae; genus Chlamydomonas; species Chlamydomonas priscui. The sequence continues at coordinate 239,706 of VFSX01000023.1, forward strand.
CCCACGCAACCGAAGCGCACGCCCATGCAGTCCGCCAGTGCCGCCCATGCGCCGCAGTACCTGCTGCTGCCGCCCTCCACTCAGCACCGCGTGCATGGGTGAGCTACGTTGAGAGCGAGGTCCATGGATTGTCGCTGAAGGTGGCCTGGCTGCCTTGTGGTGAAGCGTGTGCATGTGCACCATGCACAAAACAACCAGGGTTTTGTTGCGACAAGGTGGATCTCACACAGCAATGAGGGCGAGCATTGGCGCCGAATCAATCGTTGCTGTTAGTAATTGGTTTGCGCTACTGGAACGTTGATCAAATTTGCATTTCGCACAAGCGTGGACTCCACACAGTCTGTGTTGTGCCTCTCTGTTCATATCGAACGATGGCTCCCCGGGAGAAGAACGGTTAGAGGGGAGGAGGCGCTGCTGCTTGCGGCGAGGAGTGGTGCGGATAGGGGGAGACGATGGAGTCCGCTCCCCTAGCGGTTGCGTGGGTTCCCCTCGCGGGTCCCCCCAGCCTGGGCGCGTGGTGCCCCGTTAGCAACATGCTGGCGATGGTGGGCTCTGCTGCGACCAGCACGGGCGTGGCGATCAAGACGGAAGGCGGGCAGGAGGGAGGCACCGCGCCCAGCACTGACGACACGCACTGCTCGCACACGCACGACGTTGTGCTGGTGGAGCCCTCCGCTCCACGGGAGTGCTACCACCTGGAGGTACCTGCGGCAGGTGAGGCAGCTGTTTGCAAGCGCCATGCAAGCGCCATGCACGCCATGCAGATCTGATGCGAGAGCCGCTCGACGGTGCTGCGATGCACAGCCAGCTGGCACACAATCCTCCCCCACCCCACCCCACCCCGCCCCTCTCCTTCCCAACACACACACACACACAAACACACGCACACACACTGCAGGCACCTCAGAGAGAGTGTCGTTAGCCTGGACTGGTCCCAACCACCCACACACCCCCCACACACATGCAGACACACAAACACACACACACACACACATCATGATGGCAGATGGCATGCTAGGGGTCTAATGTTGACAGCTGCGGCCTGTTTCCTAGGGTCTAGTGTGCCATCAAAGGCGTCTTGACGGACTGTAAAATCGACCATACGCACACACACGGCAGGCACCTCAGAGAGGATTGTTGGCCTGGACTGGTCCCCACCGGGATGCAAGCGAGCGCTGCTGGTGGCGACAGACACAGGCGACAACTATGTGTGGACGCAGGTGCGTGCGTGTGTGTGTGTGTGTGTGTGTGTGTGCTCGTTTGTGTTTGTGTGTGCTCGTGTGCGTGTGTGTGTGCACGCATGTGTGTACTTGTGTGTGTGTGTGTGTGTGTGTGTGTGCGTGTGTGTGTGTGCTTGCAGCCCCCGGCTGGCACGGCCGTCTGTTGCTGCGAGCTGCAAGTGCCTGCCCACTCCCTGCCCATCCACGCTCACCCACTATGCCGTTTACGCCATCACAGGCGTCTGTCAGACTGTAAAATTTCCCAATGTTTCCGTTGGCCAACCCGCACACCCGCACACCTGCAACAACGGGTTGGGATAAGCACAAATCCCGTCTGCCGCCGCGTGCTGAAATTGCGCGGATTTCGACCCGAAAAGTGCAAAATGCATTTCTACACCTTTTTGCATTTTTTTGTTTTACCTCTGGCGGGTTAAGAGTAGCCTGCGTAGCTGGAAATCCCGTGTTACTGTTACTGTTACTAGCGGGTTGAGATTGGGGAGTAGGCCGTGAGGCCCCGGTCGAGCCATCATTTCCCCAATATCCTGGGCGGAACCACTGGAATCGCCCCCCTTCCTGCATTCCGTCAAACAAGAGCCGACCCCGCGCACGTGCTCGCTCACCCACTCCCTGCACGTACACCGACACAGGAGCCGCCCGCAGACGTGGACGGCGACCCCGCGGTGCTCGCGCCGCTCCCAGCGATCAACGTGTGGTGGGCGTCCAAGGTGGGGGGGCGGCTAGGCTCATGGTCCAGGATTATGGCTTAAGAGCATAGGTCCTAGGACTAGCTAGTACGACTGTGGTGCTCGCACCGCTCCCAGCCATCAACGTGTGGTGGGCGTCCAAGGTGGGGGGGGCGGCGAGGCGTATGGCCCAGGCGTGTGGCTTAGGTAGGATGACGCCTCGGAGGTCGAGGCCTTGCTAATAGGACTAGCCGGGGGTTTGGGTTAGGTTCAAGCCTTTGGAAAACAGATTTTCTTTAAAATCCAGATTTGCCCGCAAAATCAAAACTCAAGCGCTCACTGTAACCGCTAGGATTCGAATTTTAACCATCCAAGACCACCAGCAGATGGCCTGCACTGCAGGCTGTCCGACGAGCCGCCCCACGTCCCAACAGCCCACCCACAGCTTCCGTGCCATCAGTCAGCAGATTGGGTGTTCGCTGTATTCAAATTAATACATTAGCCCCGTGAACTCAGATTAGGTGCTCGCGCCACTCCCAGCGATCAACGTGTGGTGGGCGTCCAGGGGGGGGGCGGCTCCTGGGCGCATGGCCCAGGAGTATTGCTTAGTGGATTTTACAGTCTGTGTGACACTAGTAGCGATGTATTCGACTGTGCCGGTGCTAGCGCTGAGGAGCCTAGGGCTAGCTAGTAGGACTGCGGTGCTCGCACCGCTCCCAGCCATCAACGTGTGGTGGGCGTCCAAGGTGGGGGGCGGCTAGGCGCATGGCCCAGGAGTATGGCTTAATGGATTTTACAGTCTGTGTAACACCAGTAGCGATGTATTCGACTGTGCCGGTGCTAGCGCTGAGGAGCCTAGGGCTAGCTAGTAGGACTGGGGTGCTCGCACCGCTCCCAGCAATCAACGTGGGGTGGGCGTCCAAGGTGGGGTGCGGCTAGGCGCATGGCCCAGGAGTGTGGCTTAGGCAGTATGAGGCCTAGGAGTGTGGCTGCAGTGCTTGCACCGCTCCCAGCTGTCAACGTGGGTTGGGCGTCCAAGGTGGGGTGCGGCTAGGCGCATGGCCCAGGAGTGTGGCTTGATGATGGATATTACAGTCTGTGTGACACCAGTAATGATGTATAAGACCTGTGTCGGCTCTAGCGTCCAACACCTTAAACTCAGTTTCAGTGGGAAAATGGCTGGCTACCTGGTAGGGGTGAGGTAAACCCCCACATGCGCGCACGCACTGGACCTAGACAGGGCACTGGGCCCCCAGATCCACCCTATACCACCCAGGTAGAGACAGCAACGCATTGTCGGTGTGCGCCTGTGTTCTTAGGCAGTATGAGGCCTAGGAGTATGGCTGCAGTGCTTGCACCGCTCCCAGCTGTCAACGTGTGGTGGGCGTCCAAGGTGTGGGGGGCGGCGAGGCGTATGGCCCAGGAGTGTGGCTTGGGTAGTATGAGGCCTCCGAGGTGAAGGCCTTGCTAGTAGGACTACACGGTGTGTGCCCCGCTCCCAGCCATCAACGTGAGGTCGGCGTCCAAGGGGGGGGGGCGGCTAGGCGTGTGACCTAGCCAGAAGTGGTGGCCTCCTCCAGAAGGAGGAATTAATAGAAGTGGAGGCCTAGTAGCTGAGGCCTTGCTCGTAGGACTGCACGGTGTGTGCACCGCTCCCAGCCATCAACGTGTGCTGGGCGTCCAAGGTGTGGGGCGGCTAGGCGTATGGCCTAGCTAGAAGTGGCGGCCTACCTGGTGGGAGGTCTAGCTAGTGGAGGCCTAGTAGTAGCTGAGGCCTTGCTAGTAGGGACTTTGATTGCTTCTGGCGACGACTGCCGGCTATCAATGTGAGGTGGGCAACCAAGGTGGGGGGCAGCTAGGCGCATGGCCCAGGAGTATGGCTTCGGAGCGTAGGGCTAGCTAGTAGGACTACGGTGCTCGCGCCACACTCCCAGCTGTCAACGTGGGGTGGGCGAACAAGGTGTGGGGGGCGGCGAGGCGTACGGCCTAGCTAGAAGTGGCGGCCGAGTACTATGGCCTAGCTAGTAGTGGAGGCCTAGCGAGTAGTGGAGGCCTAGTCGTTGAGGCCGTGCTAGTCAGACCTCCTCAGGCGGTCGACGTGTGTGGCGGGCCTCGCGGCCAGCCTCCAAGGTGGGGTGGGGGCGGTGAGTAGCTAGAAGTGGAGCAGAGCTAGGAGTGGAGACGAGCTAAGACTTCTTAGTTCACGGGCCCGTATTAGAATTAATACGCTGTATTAAAATCAAAACGTTTTGCATTATTACAAAAACACATGGTTGGAGTCACCCCCACCCCCCACCCT
>VFSX01000023.1:248907-258907 GCA_016618255.1 Chlamydomonas sp. UWO 241
GCCCCCCCCACCACCACCACACACACACACACAGGGGCCCCTGGCGCTCCTGCCCCCCAGCCATGCCACAGCGCCGCTCACCTCCGCACACGCGGTGGCTGGTCCCGGCAACTCTGTGCGCCTCGTGCTCATCAAGAAAGACGACCCCACGTGTGTGCACGTGATTGAGGTGCGATTTGTGAGGGTGTGGGGTGTGGAAGCGCGCGGTCTGGGTAGGTGTGGGGTGTGAGGTGTGGGGTGCGCTCGTCAAGAAGAACGACCCCACGTGCGTGCACGTGGTTGGGGTACGGTGTGGGAGGGTGTGGGGCGTGAGGGCTGCGGCGCACTCGTAAACATGATACCCTACCTATAGGCACACACACGCACACACACACACACACACGCATACACGAGCAGGTCAACGGGACACCCCCAGTCTCGGCATCTGCTGAGACATGCTCGGTTGGTCTCCACCAGCTGAAGTCTCGAGCACTTACGCGGTTGCCGCTGCCTGTAAAACCATTGCAAGAGGTGTGTGTGTGTGTGTGTGTGCGCGCCATGCCGTGCCCCCACTGGGCCGAATCTCGCCGTCTGTCGCCGCTGCTGCTGCCGCTATTGCTGTGTGTGTCCCCCCCGCACACACACACACACCCGCACACCCCACACCCACCCACCCACACAAACCCGACACCACGTCGCAGGGCCTTGTCGTCGTCGCCGCGCAGCTCCTGCCCAGCTCCGCCGGTACTGCCTTCGTCGTGCTCGGCGCGGCACCGCCGCCCAGCACCGCCCTGCCTATAGTCGTCCTCTACATGCAAACGCCCCCTGCCGGAGCAACGCAGCCAGACGGACGCGTGTCCCTCGCAGCGTACGGGTTCAGCGGGCCGCAGTCGTGGGGCGGTGTTGCGTCGTACCGCTTTGAGGGTAGCGACTTTTCGCAAGAGGACGCTGCCGCCGTCGGCCCGCAGTGCCTGTCCCTGTCGCGCGACGGATCCAAGGTCGTCGCGCGCATCGGCAGCTCTCTCCACGTGCTGTGCCCGCGCACGCTGCGCCCAGTCTCCGTTACGAAGCTGCCGCCGCTGCCCGACCCACCCTCGGCCGCTTCTTCGTCGGCAGCAGGGTCAGGGGCAACCCAGGGCGGGCAGGGGGTGGCAGCAGCGTGTCAGCCGGCGCACCCGCTGGCGGTCCTGTCGCCCAACGCGTGCGCCGTCGCGAGCATAGAGGGCGGAGGCGGCGGCCTGGCGCTGCTGCGCGTGTCGCTGATTCCCGACGGGCCGCCGGGCCCGCGCTCCCGCGACGGCGAGGTCGTGAACAAGCTCGACGCGTACCGTCTCGGCTTTTCCGCGCTGACAGGCCGCCATTGCTGGGACGTCGCGTCGCGCGTGGTCGCGCGTGGCCCCGCGTCCGGGTGGACCTCGCCCGGGGAGACGCTCGCGAAGCTTGACGTGATGTTCACCGCGTTCGACGCGCTGTCGGCAATGAGCCACAGCGTTCTGCTCGACCGCCTGAAGCTGGCCGTGCTCCGCCACGTGCCCGGCCGCCCCGCGGCGGTGCTGTCTTGTGACCTCGCCGCGCGCTGCATCGTGCGACAGCAGTACTCTGTGGTTTCGTCTCTACAGACCGTGTTTGAGACTGGCGACAGAGAAAAGCTGGCCGAGATGTCCTCCCGCCTGCCGTGGCTGTCGTGGACGTACGACCTGCTGGTGATGATGCTCGGGAGCGTCAAGCGCTGGCAGTCGCTGGCGCCCGGGGACCCAGAGGTGCACGTGCTGCCGGGGCTGCGTCTGCTGCAGGACTACACCACCACCCAGCGCCTCATCGTGTTGCTGTCCGGCTGCAAGCTCAAGTCCGAACCAGGGCAGTCGCTCGAACTCGTCAAAGCAGCCATCCAGGTGTTCAGTGGAAAGGACGTGCCTGTGCCAGATGCGTCGCAGGCCATGATGGCCTTCACGGGCCCCTACCACCTCCACGTCACGCGTACCAACCGCCTCACGTCTGCGGACGCACTCAAGTCGGTGCTACCCCAGGTGTACGCGCACCTCGTGCCGGAAGTTGGACCGGACGAGCTGCTAGAGCGCGCAGCTGAGCTGGGGATCAACGTGCACGCGCCGGGCGGGGTTGGCGCAAGCGGTGGCGCGTACAATGCCGCCGCCGCGGCACTCGTGTCCGCGTGGCACGGGTGGCGGGGCCACGTGCACACACCCGGCACTCCCATGCTGGCCCCTACGACGCCGCCCCTGGGCTCGGCGGGGGAGGGGCCGGCGGCCGGTGGGGTGCTTGCAGGCGCCGCCAGCACCTCTGATGGGCAGTGGGGTGGCGGCGGCGCGCACGCTGGTGGCGCTGTGGCGGCGCACGCCGAGCGCTGGGCGCGCCAGCGCGACTCGGCGCTGCATCCGCTCGGGCGCGCCGCGGCGACTGGCTCGCGCCTGGTGGCTGACTGCGCGCTGGGGCCGCGCCCGCTGCTCGACGCGCTGTCTGGGAAGCGGCTGCAGTGGGAGAGCGCCGACGTGACGTTCGAGGACGTCGACGGCTCGTTCGCGACGGCGGAGCTATCAGGCGACGAAGGCGGCGGCGGCGGCAAGCACGGCGGCGGCGGCGTCAGGGACGCGGCCGCTGTGCGCTGTGAGACGGCGGCGGTGCGCAAGGTTTGGCGCGGCTCGTGCCCACCGAGCGGCGGCATGTGGAAGCGCGTGCGCATGGGGCAGTAGCGGAGCCTACCGGTGGTGGATGCACGTGCACGGGTGGGGCAGTAGTACAGCTTGCCCTGTATACGTAGCTACGTAGTTATGCCCTGTATATGTAGCTACGTAGCTATGCCCTGTTGTGCGCCCTCCTGCCTGCCCTTTCCTCTTCCACGGCACACGTGGACACGCGTTGCAGTGGTCGGCAGCGCCGCAGTGGTCGGCAGCGTTGTAGTGGTCGGCAGCGCTGCAGTGGACGGCAGCGCTGCAGTGGACGGCAGCGCCGCAGGGTTTGACGCTGCCGCAGATGCGGAGCGCTACACGCCAGGATCAGTGCGGAGCGCTCAACACCGTCACGCACGCTGTGGTTCGAGTCTTTTGTGGCGCCATGACCAGTGGCACGGCTGCTCAACACACAAGATTCGGGCCGCAGCAGTGCACGCAGCGGACGTGCGGGCAGCAGCAGCTGCCACATTGAGCATCCTGGTTTGTAAGCACTGCCCATAACTAGGCAGCCTTGTCAGCTGCCGGTGCCATTCAACTCTCGTCCTGTGGTGCCTCTTGCAGACGGGCGGGCGGTAGCACAAGATGCTCAGTGTCTGCTGGAGTTCTGTAATGATTGAGCAGCAGGATAGTAGCTGAGTGTGACGCACTGGCACGTCCAGCTGTAGACCAGAGGTCCATTGTTGTCATAAATGGCATTGACAGAGGCTAATGGAAGCAGTCAGGACCTACTTTGGAGGCGATGCACAATAGCTCTCCTTTTTGCTGTGGGACTACACGTTGGCAGGCAGCCGGCTGGTGGCTATCGCCCCTCACAAGTAATTGTTCGGGCCAGAACTGGACTTGGGGTCTAGGCGGTGGTACTAGGACTAGAGGTAGTCTACGCTGGAAAGCCGATGTAACTGTAACTGTAACTGATGGATTCAACGTGGATTCCCTCAAGGGTTGTAGCTGTGAGCGCCGCTGGCATGCATGGTTGCACAACCAGGTCACTGGCGTACACCACGTGTCGACATGTGCGCCTCCTACGCCTCCGCGAGCCGCTGCCCCCCACCCGCCTCGAACTGATCAACCGCCTCTGCCGTCACCCTGTCCACAAAATCGACCAGCGCGTCAATGTCCATCGACCCGCCAGCATGAGCAGCCTTCACCGCGTCGGACCACTCCACCAGCAGCAAAGGCACGACGACCCAGCCGCACGCCTGCAAGGCGCAAGGGGAGGAGAGGGAAGGGCGGAGGTGTTACGGGACCAGGGCTGTGGTCTCGAGCCCTTTTACGTGGAAATGAGAAGTTCAAATGGAGTTTTCGGGTCACCACGCTTTGATAACACCATTTAATCGAGTCGAGCCTTGGGACAGAAATCGCCTGATTTCTTCCTGCTTGGGGTCTTAGCCTGGGCTAACAGGAGGTGTGTGGTGTGTGTGCATGTGGGTGTGCGGTGGGTGTGTGGGGTGTGTGTGTGGGGCAGAGGGGAGACAGGAAGACCGTCGGTTGGATTGCGGCCAGCGTCATGGAGAGGACAGGGAAGGACGGAGGTGTGCGGTGTGTGTGCGTGTGTGGGTGTGCGGTGTGTGGGTGTGTGGGGGGGGGGGGGGCAGAGGGGAGTAAGACCGTTGGTTGGACTGCGCAAAGCGCTTTGGCCTCACGCCCAGTGCACCCCCCCCCCGCACGAGCACGCACGAGCACGGTGTAAAGTGGATAGATACTGTCTTGAAGACAGCAGGATCACCCAGGGCCTCGATCGACCTCGGCCATAAACACTAACAGAGAGCCAATGATTTTGTTTTTCTGAAGTTTAATTTATTATTCCACAGCCTGATTTTGCTTTGACCGCGTTGACCGTTGACCTCCTGTTGACCGTTTGTCCTCATACATAGGAAATTTGAAAGCTGTTGATGCGCGCTGTCTGGCGGGCTTGTCAGACTTACAATCCACTGGATGGGTTGAGCTGTATGCAAGGTCAAAGTAAAGACGGAATACAGCCAAATTAAATGGCTGTGCAGAGCCAAAAGTGAAATAACTGCAGAGAGCTGTCAATGGACCGTTCACTCCATCACCATCGCCACATTCATGCGCCGGGGTCCTCTGGGCGTGCGTACATGATGTACAAACTTGTAAAAAAAAACATCACCACCGCCACACTGGCATCGCCACACTGCTATCACCATCGCCACACTGCTGGTAGGCTGGCGCGCTGCGTGGCCTTGCGGGCTGTCCTAGTAGAGCTCCCCTAGACGTGTAGTCTAGGCCTTATCTCACGCCCCGGGTTACTCCGGGCGTGTAAACCCTGTAAAACTTGTAGAACCCGCCACACTGCCGTGCGCACCTGCAGGCAGCGCAGCTCGGACTGGACCTGGCCCCGCAGCCGCATGCGGTCGTTGCTGCACGCGTGGTCGAAGTTGAGCACCTGGAAACAGAGAGAGAAAGAGAGGGAGATTTGTTATGAGGACGATCTCGTTCAGAGGAAGCTGCATGCAGTCGCGTTGTGGTGGTCGCTGCATGCGTGGTCGAAGTTCAGCACCTGGAAACACACGGAGAGAGAGACAGAGAGAATGAGAGTGAGAGAGAGGGGGAGTGTCGTTGTGAGGACGCTCTTGTACAGAGGAGACTGCATGCAGCCGCGTTGTGGTGGTTGCTGCACGCGTGGTCGAAGTTGAGCACCTGGAAACACACAGCGAGTGAGAGAGAGACAGAGAGAGACAGAGATGCGTTATGAGGACTATCTCTTTCATAGGAAGCTGCATGCAGTCGCGTTGTGGTCGTTGCTGCATGTGTGGTCGAAGTTGAGCACCTGGAAACACAGAGAGAGAGAGAGAGTGAGAAAGAGAGAGAGGGAGAGTCGTTGTGAGGACGCTCTCGTCCAGAGGAGACTGCATGCAGTCGCGTTGCGGTGGTCGCTGCACGCGTGGATCGAAGTTGAGCACCTGGAAACACACAGAGAGAGAGAGAGAGAGAGAGAGAGGGAGAGGGAGAGGGAGAGGGAGTGAGAGAGAGAGTGAGAAAGTGTGTGTGAGAGACATTATGAGGACGATCTTGTCCAGAGGAGACTGCATGCAGCCACGTTGTGGTGGTAGCTGCACGCGTGGATCAAAGTTGAGCACCTGGCACGCAACCTTGCACCCCTCCCGAGACGCCAACAGATGCACGGGCCGCCCCACGCATCACGCCTCAAAACACCCCCCCCACACACACACACACAGACTCACACTCACACACTCACACACATACACCTGGTACGCAATCTTGTACCCCCCCCTGAGACACAGCCAGGTGCACGGGCAGCCCCACGCATCACGCCCCAAACACACACACACACATACACCCACACCCACACACATGCCCCCCCCCCCCACACACCTGGTACGCAATCTTGTACCCCGCCTGAGACACAGCCAGGTGCACGGGCAGCCACCCGTCTGCCATTGCTGGTGCGTTGCGCGTCACCGCACCGGCCCCCTTAACATACGCACACACACACGCGCACACACACAAACTCACAAACACACTCACACACTCACACACCTGGTACGCAATCTTGTACCCCCCCCCCCCCTGAGACACAGCCAGGTGCACGGGCCGCCATACGCATCACGCCCCAAACACACACACACACACACACACGCACACACACACACACACACAGCACACACACACACCCCACCCCCCCCACACTCACACACACACACCTGGCACGCAATCTTGTACCCCCCCCCCTGAGACACAGCCAGGTGCAAGGGCAGCCGCACACATCACGCCCCAAACAACACACACACACACACACACACTCACACATACACTCACACCTGGTACACAATCTTGTAACCCCCCTGAGACAAGCAGTTTCGCAGCTTGTAGCTATTGCTTGGAAAGCTGGGGGTTGCTGGCACGGAGACTTACGGGGATGGCGTTTCGCCATCCCCGGGCTACAAGCAGCTCCAACCCCCCCAGTGAAAGCTGGGGGGTAGCAGGCAAAGAGATAGCTACAAGCAGCTGAGCTGCTTGTAGCTCTCTCTTTGCGCAGCTGCTTGTAGCTATTGCTTGGAAAGAGGTCAACAGCCAGGTGCACGGGAAGCCCCACGCATCACGCCCCAAACACACACACACACACACGCACACACACACACGCACACACACACACACACACACCTGGTACGCAATCTTGTACCCCCCCTGCGACACAGCCAAGTGCACGGGCAGCCAGCCGTCCGCCGTTGCTGGTGCGTTGCGCGTCACTGCGCCAGCCCCCAGCCCAATCGCATTGCCAGCCTCTAGCACTGACCGCAGCTCCCGGCGCACGATGATGTCGGCCAACCTGCGTGTTGCATGCGTGTGTGTGTGGGGATGGTGGTGTGGTGTGGGGTGGTGTGTGTGTGTGTGCGTGTGTGCGTGTGTGCATGTGTGTGTGTGTGTGTGTGCGTGTGGGCGTGTGTGTGTGTGTATGTGCATGCGTGTGTCTGTGTCTGTGTGTGTGTGTGTGTGTGTGTGTGCGCGCACACGCGTGCGTGCATGCGTGTGTGTGTCTGCACGTGTGTGTCTGTGTTTCTGTGTGTGTGCGATCGCATGGCCAGCCTCTAGTACGGACCGCAGCTCCCGGCGTACGATGATGTCGGCCAGCCTGCGTGTGTGCGTGCGTTTGTGTGTGTGTGGGGGGGGGGGGCAGTGTGTTTGATTGTGTGTGTTGGTGTGCGTGTGTGTGTGTGTGTGTGCGTGTGCACGTGTGTGAGCGTGTGTGCGTGTGCATGTGCGTGTGCGTGCGCGTGTGCGTGTGCGTGTGCGTGTGCGTGTGCGTGTGCGTGTGTGTGTGCGTGTGCGTGTGTGTGCGTGTGCGTGTGCGTGTGCGTGCGTGTGCGTGTGCGTGCGCGTGTGCTTGCATGAGTTTGTGTGTGTGTGTGTGTGTGTGTGCGTGTGCGTGTGCTTGCATGTGTGTGTGTGTGTGTGTGTGTGTGTGCATCCCAACGGTTTCGAGACGCCGTCAAGAATCGCTTTGACCAGTTCAAACGAGAGCGAGCCAAGTACGCCGCGTACCCAGAGCTCACGCGCATCCTCGACAACCGAGTCCCACCCGGATGGCTCACCCTAGCGAGATTTCCACAGCTGTGGGAGTCCATATGCGGCGATCTGATTAAGGCGGGATAGAGGTTGCGACCACCACACAGCCTCAGAGAGAGTGAGAGTGATCACAGTCAGTTTAGTCAGCGTACAACACAGCGTACTTAGATGCAGTGCCTCAGAGGCAGCCCCCCCGCAGCAGAGTGGCATTATATCCCCTCATAGCGACGAGTGGTCTCCCGCTATTGACAGACGCCCTTTCGCCGACCTCTGGAACGATATCGCCGTTATCTTTGTAACGATCTGGAATGGAATGGAATGGAATGTATGTGTGCACGCGCCTCGCGCAGGGCTTCAACACAGGCACCCAACCGACAGACCAAACCGAAACCACCAAACCGAAACCGAAACCGAACCGAAACCACCAAACCGAAACCACCAAACCGAAACCCTCCTAGTAGAGCCCCCCTTGACGTGAAGTGGCTCCCCTGATTAGAGGTCCCCTAGCTGAGGGTTAAGGTGTTCGATTCCAAAGGGGTGGGGTGTGTATCGATTTCTATATCGAGATATCTAATCGCGAAAGTTTGTGATGCATCCGGGCAATCTGCCCATATTGTTCAAATGCTTGTACCCGGTTAAATAGGTACCCGAATTCCCCAAAGCGTGCCATGAGAGCTGTGCTGATCCGCTTCTGGCGTGGGGCGGCTTGTTGGAAAGCTGAGAATCTCCTCCATCTTGGTGTTACAGTCTGTAATCTTAAATTCAAATCTAGCCAGGTCAAACATGCCGCCAAAACTACATTTTTTTCAAATATACGTGTCTACACACAAACTAAGACTAGGCCTTGACTCACGCCCCGGGGTTCTTCGGGCGCATACGTGTGGAACCTACTGTAGCCACACTTTGCCTTGGCGCCTAATTAAGTGCGAAAACGCCCCACAAAGGCTTTGTTACGTAAAATTAAGTCTGAAAACGCGCTGCAGAGGCAAATGAATCCCCTCCGGACTGCGGACCCGGGTCAGGACGCTCTACATGGGCCGCGCTAAGGCAGCGCAAAGACGAAGTAAAGTCAAAAGACGCCCCGAAAAGGCGAACAAGTCCAAATTAAGAGGCCCCTTTAGTGGACCCCCCCAAGGCAAAGCGTGACTGCGGTATGCAACCCGGTCAGCCCTGGTAGGCTGGCGCGCTGCGTGGCCTTGCGGGCTCTACTAGTAGAGCTCCCCTAGACGTGTAGTCTAGGCTGTAACTCACGCCCCGGGGTCCTCCGGGCGCGTTCATGTAAAAACTGTAAAAACAACCCGGTCAGGGCTGCCCTAAACTCTGGGACGTAAGGAGCAGTGATTCCCCTGCGCGCCGTCTACCGCTCCACGGGGCCGGATTCCCCATTTCCCAGAGAACCACTCCACACTTGGTGGGAGAGGGCGTGGAGGGTGCGTTGGAAAGCTGTTGCCGAGAGCAGCAGCAGCAGCACAGCGGCACGAGCTGCGTGAACACCGGTTATGTATTGCGCCTGGTATAAGCGGTCAAGTTGCTGGAGCCAGGAAATAAAGAGTTACTAAAATCCTTCCCAGGGGACACTGGTTGGGAGGCTGGAGACGGCCATTTTGGCTGCCGTGAGCCACTCAAACCGTGAAGTACATTGAGCAGTACGGTACGTGTCAAACCTATAAACCCCGAGGCCGAAACAGTGACCCCTGGGAAGGATTTGGCAATGAATTATTATTCCGCTTTTTCCGGCTTTTTCCCGGCACAATTATTTGTTTCCCGCTTTTTCCGGCACAGTTTTTTTTCCCCAAGCGGAAAAAGGGAAAAGCGGAATATTCCGCTTTTGTAGGCTATTAGCCTACAAAACAATTAATAAAAAAAATCCGCCCAGATTCCGCTCCAAGCGGTATACTGCCTCAGCGGGGATCACTGGGCCGAAACCACAACGCACCCCAACCAGTGATTTCCTTTTCAGGATTTTCAATTTATTATTCCACAGCGGGATTTTGCTTTGACCGCGTTGACCGTTGACCTCCTGTTGACCGTTTGTCCTCATATATAGGTCACTTGAAAGCTCTAGACGAGCTCTGTCTGGCGGGCTGGTCAGACTTACGATCCATTGAATGGGTTGAGCTGTGTGCAAGGTCGAAGAACAGCCGGAATACAGCCCAATGGCAGTGTACAGCCAAAAAGGAAATCACTGACCTACGCGTCTAAACCCTATAAACCCCGAGGCCGAAACAGTGATCACTGTGAAGGATGTAGCAGTTGAATATAATTCCGCATTTTCCTGATTTTTTCCC
>VFSX01000023.1:266407-366407 GCA_016618255.1 Chlamydomonas sp. UWO 241
GTGGGTAAGTGGGACCCCTCAAACAAAACTTCTACCGTGTGTCAAAACTAACTTTTCTGCCCCCCTCCCCCCCCGTGCCTCGCACTAACACTTGAACGGCGCACCCACCCGCCGCTACACCGCCGCACCCACCTGCCTGCCCCGTGCCGCCATGTGCACCGCCCGCAGCCACGCACGCGGCACGCACGTGTGCGTGCGCCCCGTGCGCACAACAGTGTCCCCTGGGAAGAATTTTAGTAGTTATTTATTTCCCGGCTCGAGCAACTTTGACCGCCCATACCAGGCGCAATACGCAGCGGGTATTCATGCAATGCATGCCGTTGTGTTGCTCTTGGCAAGAGCTTTCCAACGCATCGCTCCGGGCCCTCACCCACAAGGTGTGGGGTGGTTTTCTGGGAATTGGGAAATCCGGCTCGGAGCGGTATACGGCTTGCAGGGGAATCACTGGCGCACAAGTGCAGCATGCGCGGGCGTGTAGGCCCGCACCGCCACACTCTCCACACACTCGCCGCCTCCCCCTATGCCCTAAAACCCAGCCAACCAGAACACACACACAAAAAAACGTTGAGCCTGCCATATATGTTTATGTAAACCCTTTAACCTTGCACCCTTTAAACCCACCGCCTGCTCCATGCCACCCGTGGCATCGCCAGCCGCAACACACGCGGCGGCGACCGCTGAAAACACGCTCTCGCAGTCTGTCTGTAGCTGTGCGAGTGCACACACAAGGGTGACCTGCAGATACACGCACACACGCACACACGCAGATAAGGCATGCGCGGGGCGAGTTGGGGCTTGGAGTGCAGCGACGCACGTGGCAGCGAACGCTGAAGACACCCTCTCGCAAGTCTGTCTGCAGCTGTGCAAGTGCACACACAAGGGTGACCTGCAGACACACGCACACACCCACACACACACACGCAGATAAAGCATGCGCGGGGTGAGTTGGGGCTTGATGTGGAACGACGCACGTGGCGGCGACCGCCAAAGACACGCTCTCGCAGTCTCAATCTGGAGCGGTGCAGGAGCAGATACGAGGGTGACGTGCACATGAGCACCGTGGAAGGGCAGCGCATCGATCGGGGTGGGTGAGCAACGAGGGGTCGTGTACGTAGGACGAAGTGGGGCAGACTATGACGGTGGGAAACTATGACACTTTGAACTTTGCCACCCCAGATCTCACTCAGTATTGGTCCCCGGGCGACTAGCTGCTCGCAAGAGCAGCTAGTCGCTAATCTCTTGTTTTGGAGCTCGCTAAACTGTAAAACCCTAAACCCTAAACCCTAAACCCTAAAACCCTAAAACCCTAAACCCTAAACTCAAAAAAACCTTAACCCTAAAACCCTTCGGCCGGGGTATTGCAGAGACCCAAGGTCTCTCTGGTTCCTGAAGAAAGGTGGGGACGGTCCCAGAGGGCTGTTCTGGGGGCCTTTCCAGTGGTGTAGTTGGCTTGGAAGTGAGTGGTCCACATCTCCTCCTATTTGAAAGCAAAGTATCATAATTTCGCCCGTTTCATAATTTGCCCCACATCCTGCCCACATCCTAGGATGGTAGGTAGAGGATGTGGGGCAAATAATGCAACAGGGGAGGTTATGGAGAGCTCCTAAAAAGAATGTACCCTCAACCCTAAGTTTAGGGTTTAGTTGGGTTTACCCAAAACCCTATAGATTCTAGGGTTTGGGGCAAACCCAACTAAATACGCCTGCCTCCCTGCCTCCCTGCCTCCCTGCCTCCCTGCCTCCCTGCCTCCCTGCCTCCCTGCCTCCCTGCCTCCCTGCCTCCCTGCCTCCCTGCCTCCCTGCCTCCCTGCCTCCCTCTCTAAACCCCTCACAAACAAACAAACCTGCGTGCTGAGCGGGTATTCGCTGATGTGGAGCTCCACCGCCGGTGTGAGTGTGGAAATCACAAAGTCCTGGGCCTCCATTAGACTTGACGCCTGCTCCACCTGAGAGAGTGCGTGGGTGGGTGTGCAGTGGGTGTGGGTGTGGAGATAATTGTAATGATAACAATAATAATGTACACCATGGCCTGGAGGTCAACGCGTGGAAAAACATGAATCCCTCTCTCCCTCCATCTCTCTCTCTCCCCCTCAGTCTCTCTCTCTCCCTCTCTCTAAAACACGGCGCCGCAGCTCACCCGCAGCTCCGCCATCGCTTCCAGGTCAGCGCTGCCCCGCAGGTTGGCAGCCTGGAGCAGCGCGTACGCTGCAGCGTTGCCAGACATGTCTTGCGGCCGCCGCTGTGCATATGGCGGCATGCACGCACACATCTCAACGCACGCGTCACACACACTGTACGATCGGCATCTCGCATGTGGGCGTGGGGAGGAAGGGAGGGAGGGAGGGAGGGAGGGAGGGAAGCAGTGCGTCCTTTGCAGCGTTGCCAGATATGTCTTGCGGCCGCCGCTGTGCATATGGGGACATGGGTGCGCGTGTGCAGGGTGGGCAGGGGTGGGTGGGCGCGTGGGAGCAGACACGCTGCCAGGACATGCGGCCGTCGCTGTGTATATGGGGACAGGTGTGCGTGTGTGCAAGGCGGGCAGGGTCGTCCGGCGGTCGGTGGGAGCGTGGAATAGTGGGTGGGCGCCTGGGAGCAGGCACGTTGCCAGGACATGCGGCCGTCTATGTGTACATACGGACGTGGGCGCGCGTGTGCAGGGCGGCAGGGGTGGGTGGGTGCCTGGAGGCAGACACGCTGCCAGGACTTGCGGCCGTCGCTGTGTATATACGAACACGGGTGTGCGTGTGCAGGGCGGGCAGGGGTGAGTTGGCGTAGAGGGGTGCGTCGGAAAGCTCTTGTCGAGAGAAGCACAACTAGTGATTTTGTTTCAGGATTTTAAATTTATTTTCTCATGGGGGGGGGCGGCTCGATTAACGGAGGCGCGTTCTCGTCGCCGAGCCCTGGACCCAGCAATGCGGCGCTGCTGGTGACGAGGATCTCCGTGCCGCTGACGAACGGGGTAAAATACGACTGGCCCGGCTCCTGCTAGACTGCCCCTCGGTGGAACACTTCAGGAGCGGCTTGCCCGGCGCTGCCATGGCTTGGCGAGTAGCCGCGGCGCTGCCGCGGCCCGTGCTGGGAGACGGCCCTTATCCTCCCCCCATGCAGGACGCCATGCGGCACCGATCTCGACGAGTTGATCGACGAGCGGAGGAGCTGGCGCCCGTCAATGCATGCTGGACATTGGTCAAGATGGCTGCCCGTGGAGGCGGGCTACCATCACGGCTTCAGCGGTGGCGACCGCCGAGGCAACACAGAGTAAATCCGCTTCACCAATCGCAGCGTTCGTCACCGCGCTCATCCTCGGGGTCGCTCGTCTGCCGGTGACTGGCGTTGGAAGGTCTTCAGGCAGCCTCCATGACAACTCTGTCGTCCATGCACCCCTGGAGGGTGGGACCTGGCCATGCATGAGGCATGGGGCGCCGGCTGAGCCCCATGCAAACGAGAGCTGGACAGCCATGCACTGCCAGGCGGGGACCGTTCCAGTCAGCGCCAGTCGGCTCTGCCGGCTTGACTGGCCACAAGGCCACTACTGTGACCCTGAGGAAGGTCCTCTCCTATATGCTCCTTGCCAGACATGTCTCTCAGAGACCGCTGTTTGGGGTAGTCTAGCCGGCGGGAGCGGTAGTCTATCGGCCGGGAGCCGGCGGTACTCTAGTACTTAAGTGTGCTGGAGTATCAGCGGGTGTCTCTAGTACAAGAGTAGCCTGCTTAGCTGGAAACCCCGTGTTACTGTTACTGGGGGGGGGGGCAGAATAGTTTTTTTCAGACCTCATGTTGACTTATTTTCAAAACGAATCTGAACCCCCCCCCCCCCAGACACCCAGACCTTATTGGCTGGAGCTGAAACGTGGTGGGAAGCTTCGTAACATCGTTCCCATCACATCGCACTTTTTTGGAGACTGCGTAACCCAGTCCTACTCATAAAACTGGCCCCAGAAGACGGCCACACGCCCCGGTGCAGCCCCAGTAACAGTAACACGGGGTTTCCAGCTAAGCAGGCTGCTCTTCTACTAGAGACACCCGCTGATACTCCAGCACACTTAAGTACTAGAGTACCGCCGGCTCCCGGCCGATAGACTACCGCTCCCGCCGGCTAGACTACCCCAAACAGCGGTCTCTGAGAGACATGTCTGGCAAGGAGCATATAGGAGAGGACCTTCCTCAGGGTCATAGTAGTGGCCTTGTGGCCAGTCAAGCCGGCAGAGCCGACTGGCGCTGACTGGAACGGTCCCCGCCTGGCAGTGCATGGCTGTCCAGCTCTCGTTTGCATGGGGCGCAGCCAGAGCTCCATGCCTCATGCATGGCAAGGTCCCACCCTCCAGGGGTGCATGGACGACAGAGTTGTCATATAACAATGGATTTGGCATAATAACAATGGATTTGGCATCCCTGTTGTGAGACAAATCCATTAAGTCCTTCCCCATCCCAATTGGAGGTCTGCAGAGCTTTCTGGCTCCGAGGAGGTGTGAACCAGTGGTCCACACCAAACGCCAAGTGTGGACCCTCTCACACCCCCACACCACTGCACTATCTATTGGGCGTGTGGGATCTGAGGGTGAATTTGGACTGCACTTGACGAGAGGAATCCAGCGCACCAACTCTCGTGTCGAACAGATGTCAGAATAAAAAGTCACATAAAAATTATGAGAAACGGTCCAGACCCCCCCCCATTTCCAGTTTTTTAGAGTGGAATTCTCCTTTATCTAGGGAGGGGAAGGGCATGGCGCCGGTCCGGTGTGAAAATTCGAAGTAATTCGACATCGGGTCTGTTCCTAACTTTCCTGCCCCCCCCCTGGATTTCCTGGATCCATTTGACTGAAAACCCAACTCCTCACGCCCAAAAAAAACACTGGTCACAACGGCATGCGTTGCGTGGACACGGCGAGTGCGCGAGCAACAGCAAGTCAGAAGCGGAAAAGGGACAAACACGCACAACCACACACCCTCCTCCAGCAGCGCCTTCAGCTCAAAGTACGTGCAAGCGGACGCACGCACATGAAGCAGGAGCGGAGCAAAAGCGGAACAGCGGAGCATGCGGAAAAAGGCAGGCGTTCCAACAGCAGCGGAAGAGGTGGAAAAGGGCACGCACAACCGCACACGCACCTCCAGCAGCGCCTTGAGCTCAAAGTACGTGCGAGCGGACGCGATCTCCGCCACCACCTGCACGCAAATTCGGGTTTAGGGGTGTAGGGTTAAGGGGTTTTGAACTGTTAGGGGTTGATGTATTGCTTGTGCGTGTACAGCACGCGTGCAGCAGCACTGCGCCCACCTGCTGCATGTGCTCCGTGCCTGCCTCGGGAGCGACGCTGACGACGCCAGACTCGGGGCGGGACGGGCCATGAGGCTGTGGCGGCCCTGCTGCCGCTGCCGCTACACCGATGGATGCTGCACCAGCAGTAGCAGCAGCAGCAGTACCAGCAGCAGCGGGCGACCGCAGCTGCAGTGGCCGGACGTGCGAGCAGCGAGCAGCACACGGGGCAGCCACACGCGCGTGTGCCTGCGCCGAGGCAGCGGGCATGCGGCAACTTGGTGCGTGTGCACGGTCACGAGGGGAGCCCCGCTCTTGGGCTGCATGGCCCAAGAAGGGAGCACGCATGGCGCATGGCGCATGATGCAGGGTGTTGTCAGCGCCCCACGCGAGCCCATCGGCGTTTTCACTGCTTGCGATGGCAGAGTTCAGTATCCATCTGCCCGTGAGCCCTTGCGCCAGCCGTCGCACGATGTGGGCGCTCACCATTCGCGGCGCCTTCCCCAGCGGCGGCGCGGCACATCGCCCCAGGGCCATGGCTTCTGAGAAGTTCTTATACGGTGACAACGAAGCCATGCGTGCCCTGGCGCGCCCAGGGCTAGTGAAAAATGTGGAATCGCCGATTCCACATTTTGTTGTGGAAGCCACAAGCCGCGACTCCCAGCGCACGGCAGTAGGAATTCTCCTCTGTGCGCCTCTTGAATATTTTTGTGTTCTTAAAATTACACAAAGCTATACAAGAGGCACACACTGTGACAGGGAGTCCTCGTCGGTCGCTCATCTTCCTCCACTGCTAGACCCGGTGGAGATCCCCGTTCAGACCTTCCTCAGAAGGTCTGAATAGGGTTCCGGTGGAGCGATAGAAGCTGACGGAAGATAATGTGGACCCCCCCTGTCAGCACTGCGTCAGCATGCGAGCACGCCGTCCGCCCCGCGCGCGCGTGCCAACATATCCTATATATGCATAGCGTCGCATGTGTCTTGCAGGCGATCGCTGCAGTTCGTCTTTGGGGGAGATTAGTAAGCGAGGGGATGTGTGAACTCCATCTCACTGTCGCTGCCGTCCCGCGCCGACCTCAGCCTCGGCATTGCGTCATCGCATGTAATTTGCGATGCACCAGGGGGTGGGGGGTACCAGAAACCGGGCAGGTGGGCCACGCGTGTTGGGCGCCGGAGTGGGAGCAGCGCGCAGCCCCGGAGCAACGCCGCAGGGAAGAGACCAACACCCACTCAAACATGCCGTTGGGAGCATCTTCCCATAAGGGCAGCGGGGAGCAGCGGGGCTCCCCCAGCACTGTCCATGCGTGCCCGTGGGAGATGGGGGAGGGGGGGGTCTCCCATGGGGAGCATGGGGGGCCTGGTGGGAGCTGTAGGGGGTGCGGGGGCTGTAGGGTGGAGGCAGTGTGTGTGTGTGTGTGTGTGTGTGTGTGTGTGTGTGTGTGTGCGTCAGGGGGGTGTATGTGTGGGCGTTTGTGGACGTGTGCTGTGTGTGTGTGTGTGGTGTGTGTTGTTGGGGGGGGGGCATCGACACACCACTGAACCAACCGCGACGCAGGAGCCTTACAATATACACGAGTGAATCCACGTCCTAGCCAGCCCCCAATCTTGGCAGGCGGCTCAACCGAAACAAAGAGCCCCTTCCAGTCCACAGTCCCTGCCTGAGTCCCGCGCGCGCGCCTCAGTGCGCTGCCGAAGCAGGCGCGGCGGGCGAGACGCCACGCGCGCTGCGCAGTGAGCGCCCCACCCCGCCTGCGGCACCCAGCGCCGACGCAAACCCAGGCTCTGCCGATCCGAGTGCAGCCGCCACGACGTCTCCGGCCTTGCTGCGGCGCTCAACAAGCGCGGCGAGCGCGCCACCCGTGGCGGCCAGCGCGTGGTGCGTGTGGCCGTTGCGGCGGGGCGGAGAGGAGTCCGATCTGGGCGCGCCAGCTGACGCCTTCAGCGGCACAGCCGCGCCGGCGCTGCCGTGGACGCGCGGCAGGCCGGCCCCAGGACTGGTGCGCGCGCCCGCGCCGTCAGCGCCCCGCCGCGCGCCGGGGCTGCCGTCACCGCTGTTGTTTGCCGCGCCGCGGATGTGCGGCAGGCTGGTCCTTGCGGCAAGGCCCGTGCCGCTGCCGCTGCCACCGCCGCTGCCATCACCGCTGCCGTCACCCACTGCCACCGCCGCTTCTTGAGCTCCTGCCGCCATGGCGCGGAACGAGGGGTTCCACCCGTCGGCGTGCTGCCGCAGCAGCCGCGCCGCGTCGGGCGTCCCGCTCACTCGCCCCCCCTGCACGCGTCCCCCACCCTTCACACCGCCCACGTGCACGCCCGCGACGGGTGCGGCACCCCCGCCGCCCACCCCCGTGTCCGCACCCCCACCGCCCGCGTCCTCGTCAGCGCCCCAGCTACCACCCCCCGCGGAGCCAGGCTTGTCGGCCGCCTGTGGCTGCGGCTGCGGCTGTGGGGGCGTGGCTGCGCGGCGGCGCGGCGCGGCCGCTGCACCGGTGCCGCCACTGATTGCTTGCGCGACCAGCGTGTGCACCACAAGGTACTCCTGCAGCTCGCGGAACACCTGCGGCAGGGTGTGGGGTGCGGTGAGCCACAGACAGAGGGAGTTGGAGAGTCAACAGTCGGGCGTCAGGGCTCCAGCTCTGCAGCTTTGTGCGTGTGTGTGTGTGTGTGTGTGTGTGTTTGCACACAAGCCCCTTGTGTGCTGGACGCACCTGCGGCGCATCGTGCTTTGCGCGCTCCATCAGCGCCTTCATCTGCTCGAGGTCGGCGCCGGCGTTGGCGCGCGACCGCCCCCTCTTCTTCTTCTTCCGACGCGCCTTCTTCTCTGACCCTGCCCCAGCGCCGCCTGCGTGTTGCCGTGCATCATTGAGTGGCGTGTGCGTGTGCGTGTGCGTGTGCGTGTGCGTGTGCGTGTGCGTGTGTGTGTGTGTGAGTGCAAACGTATGCGTATGCGTGTGCGTGTGCGCATATATGTGTGTGTGTGTATGTGTGTGTGTGTGTGTGCGTGCGCATGCGTGCGTGCTTGCGCGCCACACACCGCCAGGCAGCAGGCCCGCCCTCGCTGCGTCTGCGATCAGACGGTCGGTCTCTGTCATCTCCCTCGGGACGATGTTGCCCGCTCCGACGGCCGCCGCCTGCTTGCTTCCCTTCTTCTTCTTCTTCTTGGTCAGCAGGCCGCTCCCCTTCAGCTTTGTGCGTTTGAACACGAGCTGGGGGTGGTCGTTGTCGTCCGCATCTGTGCGCACACACAACGCACACAGAGACGTGCGTTAAGACGCGCACCGCGCGCGCATAGCAGTCGTGACGTCAGAATGCGCAGCTAGGGGCAGCTTCTGTTGACAGCTGCGACACCCTCCGCCCACGCTCCTCCCCACCCACCGTAGAACGCGGTCGGGGAGCACACTTTCTGCAGCGCCTTGCGGAACAGCGGGGCGAGCCCACGGGACAGGCCAGACTTCCCGTCCACACCTCCTTCGCCCCCCCCACCGGCCGCCCCACCACCGCTGCTGCCGGGCCCCAGCCCTGGCAGCGGAATGTCGCCGCTGGGATCAGTGGTCCGCTGCCGCTCATGCGCGCTCATGCTGATATCCAAGTCTTCTCCGGAGAGGTCAAAGAGCAGCTCGCCCACCTGGTGGGGGTGGGTGCGAGGGAGTGAGAGGGACGGGGTTTAAGGTCGAGGGCGAGAAGTCGGCAAGAGGTTGCTTATTATTATTGTGTGTGAGGAGGGGGAAGGGGTGCTTGGGTGTGTAGGGTGATGCATCTCACACACATCTGCACATGCACGCACACGCACGCACGCACACGCACGCACGCACACGTACATGCACACGTACACACGTGCACAGCCGCACCCGCATCACCGCCTGCCCGTCCTCCCCCGCCGTCACATTCCGCGCTGCCCTCAGCCCCCGCGACGACTGTAAGGTCGCGGCGGGCGCTGTCCCCTCCTCCTGCCAAACACTGTCCCTGGGATGCAGCGAGGGAAGGCCGTTGAGGCGGCGCATCGCTGCTTCGTTTGACGCCGCGAGGTCGGCCGTGAAGCGTGTCTTGAGGAAGGTGCTGGACTGGAAGGCCTGGGGAGGAGGGAGTGTGCGCGTGCGTGTGTGTGCGTGTGTGTGTGTGTGTGTGTGTGTGTGTGTGTGTGTGTCAGTTCGGGGGTGGAGAGGACTGCGGTAGATGCCGTGAGGTCGGCCGTGGCACGCGTCTGAATGCGCGTGCTCGATTGGAAGGCGTGGGCTTGGGCGGTGTTTGGGGTGCTTGCTCATCTCACACTATATAAACGTTCATATCTCCTCGCATGCATGCACGCACGCACACGCACATGCTCGCGCGCGCACGCGCACTCTTTCTCTCTCCCTCCCCCACCTCCAGCAGCTCTCTGATTCGTGCCTCCGCCGCCCTTCGCTCCATCAGCTTCCACTTGTACTCCGGGTCCCCGGGGTCGAGGCTGCAGTCCGATTCGCTGCCGTCCCCGCCCTCGCCCCCGCCGTCATCATCGTCTGGGGGAGGAGGAGTGGGGCAGTTGCGGGTGGAGGTTGCGCGAGGTGTTGCAACCTGCATGCGGGGGACGCGTTGCCGTGCATCTGGCGCATGGCACGCATGGCACGCATATATACATGGCGTGCATTGCTGCCCTGCACCGCCCCTCGTGCACCCCAACAAGACCCACCCGTCCCGCTCCCGCCCCCCCGACTCCTCATCCTCCTTACATAGCTGCATGCCATGCACCCCGTGCACTCCCCATGCACCCCAGACCCACCTGTCCCGCTCCCGCTGCCGCTGCCCGACTCGCTCCCACTCCCCGACTCCTCCTCGTCCTCCTCGCCCACAACGCCCTCCCTCTCGCCCCCGCCTCTGACACTTCCGCCGGGCTCCTCGGGGGGCCCGCGACTCCCTCCCCCGCCAGCACGCGACGCGCCCGCTGCTGCCTTGGCCCCGCCACCACCGCACGCGTCGTCCACACGCACGCGTCCCGGCCGTCTTCCCCCTGCTCCGCCGCTGCCCGGCCCCTTTTCTTCCTCGCCCTCACCCTCGCCCTCGCCCGCCTTGACCCCCCACCGCACGCTCTGATCCCGGTGCATGCCGCCTCGCTGCCCCGCCCCTCCTCCTGCGTGCGTGTGTGCGCGCGGGTGTGCGTGCATGTGGATGTGTGAGTCGATGTGCGTGGATGCGTTTCTGTGCTTGTGCGTGTGCGTGTGCATGCGTGTGGTCGATTGTACAGCCAATCGGTGCGTGTGTGTGCCACTGGCCAGCTCGTGTGAGCGCAGAGGGCGCCGCCTCACCAGCCCCCTCGCTGCCCCCGCTGCTGTCCTTACCGCCCCTGCTGCCAGCTTCCGCATGGCTCCCGCCCTTGCCAGCAGGTTCTGTATGGCTTCCTCCCAACTGCCTCGTAGCTGCCACGACCTCGGCGTCGATCTCGGCAAGCGCGTTTTCTGCTGCGCTCTCTGCGCGCGACGAGTGGTCGGCCGCACTCCTCTGGCCCTGGGACACATTGGTGTTGGTTGGAGGGGGGACGTTTCAGTCGGGTGTGCGCGTATGCGTGCGTACGTGCGTGTGTGCGTGCGTGTGTGTGTGCGTGTGTGCGTGCGTGTGCGCGTGCGTGCGTGTGTGTATGCGTGCGTGTGTGCGTGCGTGCGTGCGTACATTGGTGGTGCAGAAGAAGGATGATGCGTGGCACCGCAGCTTCCATTCCGTCAGCTTGGGTCGCTAGCACCGCTTCATTTCTCAATCCTTTTGTGGCTTGAGCAGGGGTATTCCCTCTGAGCCGTGCCACCCATCCACCCTGTTATGTAGTTTGTTTTACGAGTGCTACCTAGCTTCAGGGTCCGGCCGCTCGATATCGGTCAGGGTGACTGCCATGCCTTTAGGGGGGGTCGCCTGCGGCCGATGGAGGCCAGACTCTGCCCAAGCCGTGACCTCCGTGGTCACGCGTGACTGTAAGGACAAACTGAACACTAAGAAGACAGCTGTAAGGACAAACTGAACACGTTAAAGACAGTTAGGTGCATCACACACGACTGTAAAATCCTCATCATCAGCTGAGACAAGAAGGGTTTACACGCAGTCGCTGCACTACACGGCTTGCACTCACCACGTTGGTCTTAGTTGAGTGCGACGCTGCCACCGAAGAGAGCGTGTTGGTGCGGCGCAGGATGGGCGCGGCCCCGGCCTTGGTCTGGGCACGCACCTGGGTGTGTTGTGAGTGTGCGTGTGCGTGTGCGTGTGTGTGTGTGTGTGTGTGTGTGTGCGTGCGTGCGTGTGTGTGCTTGTGTGTGTTGGTGCGGCGCAGGATGGGCGCGGCCCCGGCCTTGGTCTGGGCACACACCTGTGTGTGTGAGTGATTGTGTGCCGTGATTGTGTGATTGTGTGTGTGTGTGCCAGACTTTGAGAGAGAGAGAGAGAGAGAGAGAGAACGAGAGAGAGGGGCCACGCATACACACACGCACACACACACACAACACGCACCCTGACCATGACGCTCGCGCTGAGCCCGTTCCCGTTGATCGGCTCAGCAGCCATGCCCTCATGCGCCTTTGCCACGTGTGCAGGCCGCGTAGCGGACGATAGCCGGTGCAGCAAGGAGCGCTCGTTGCGGCAGAGCGCCTTTGGGCGCAGACCAGACGTGCCGCGCCAGCCGTCGAAAATGGACACACGGGCTGCGCTGGGCTGCGTGTGTGTGTGCGTGTGTGTGTGTGCCGGTGCATGCGGACGGCCTCAAGTAACGCTTGGTTGGTTGTGTGTGTGTGTGTGCGGGGGTTGATCAGTTGTATCGTCAGTTCCGCCCCCAGGCGTGCCAACAACTATAACTTACATAGACATGCGATACACATGAGAGAGAGATCAGTTCTGCGTTCTGGAGCCAATCTGGCAATCTGGCAAGCACACACGGTTGAAGACCGGCCATCTGAGTCACAACTGAAACCTCCGCCCTCCCCGCCCCTTAACACAGAGAAAGAGAGTGGTAGAGAGAGAGAGAGAGAGAGAGAGAGAGAGTGAGAACGAGAGAGAAAGAGAGAGAGATCGTAACAGAGAACACACACGCACATGCACACACGCACCTGGGTGGAGCTCGCCGCAGCTGGCACGAGCTCCGCGCCCCCTAACACAGAGCAGCAAAGGAGAGAGAATGACAGACAGAGAGAGAGAGAGAGAGAGAGAGAGAGAGAAAGAGAGAGAGAGAGAGATTGTAACATAAACACACACACGCACGTGTACGCGCACCTGGGTAGAGCTCGTCGCAGCCGATGCAAGCTCCCTGCCCCCTGACACAGAGAGAGAGAATGACACACAGAGAGACTGAGAGAATGACAAAGAGAGAGTGAGAGAGATCGTTACAGATAACACACACCCACACACACATGCACGCACGCACACGCGTACCTGGGTAGAGCTCGTTGCAGCTAACACGAGTTGCCCGTCCCCAACACGAGAGAGAGAATGACAGAGAGAGAGAGAGAAAGGGGGGGGGGGGGAGAGAGAGAGGGAATGACATACAGAGAGAGATCGTGACAGAGAACACACACACACGCACACACACACACATGCACGCACCTGGGTAGAGCTCGTCGCAGCAGACACGAGCTCATACGAGGCCGCCCGCATGATCACCAGCCGGCTGCCCATTCCGAGCAGGAGGTCGCCATCGTCATTGAGGAACGAGCAGCATGTGAGCGGCGCACCTAGGAACATCATTCGACGGAGGCCCTTGTCGCGGTCAAAGATCTATGGAAGATTTTGTGTGAGAGAGAGTGAGTGAGAGAAAGAGGGAGAGAGGGGGGGGAGAAGGAGAGGGAGAGGAAGAGAAGAGAAAAATAAGGGGGGAAGGAAGCAGGGAGAGAAAACGAGCAGCATGCGAGGAACATCTTTCGACGGAGGCCCTTGTCGCGGTCGAAGATCTGTGTGAGAGAGATTGTGTGTGTGAGAGAAAGAGAGAATGAGGGAGATAAAGATCAGATAAAGATACGCGAGAAAAAGAGAGAGAAAGAGAGAGGGACAGAGAGGGGGGGAGAGAGAGAGAGACAGACAGAGAGAGGGAACCAGAAAAGAAAGAAGAAGTTGGAGGGACAGACAGGCAGGCAGGTAGGCAGGCAGCCAGAGGCAGAGCCAGAGACAGACAGAACCAGAACCAGAGCCAGAGCCAGAGCCAGAGCCAGAGCCAGAGCCAGAGCCAGAGCCAGAGCCAGAGCCAGAGCCAGAGAGGGAGGGAGGGAGAGGGGAGGGAGGGAGGAGGGAGGGAGGGAGGGAGGGAGGGAGGGAGGGACAACAGACACAACGAGTGAGAGCGCATCACTTGCCTTGACGTGCCGGTCCCGGCTCGCCGTCACAAAGTGCTGCAGGTGCACGTTGCCGCTGATTCCAGTCACCGAGTCGAGGTGGTCGCTCGTTGACGACGACGCCACCTGCCGCGGGTGTTGAGGTGTAGGGTGTGGAAGGGCTCGCTAGGGCGTGCAGCGTCCCAACGTGCTGCAGGTGCTAGTTTTCTCCGATTCTGGTCACCGAGTCGAGGTGGTCGCTCGTTGACGACGACGCCACCTGCTGCGGGGTGTTGAGGGTTTACAGGTTTACATGTACGCGCCCGGAGGACACCGGGGCGTGATTTAAGGTCACCGAGTCGAGGTCGTCGCTCGTTGATGATGACGCCACCTGCCAGGGTGAGATTTTACAGGTTTTACATGTACTCGCCCGGAGGACACCGGAGCGTGAGCTTAAGGCCTAGACTACACGTCTAGGGGGCCCGCAGGGCCACACAGCGCGCCAGCCTTTCGGGGTGCTGAGGTTTAGGGTGCAAGGGCTTGCTAGGGTGTGCATGCTGGTGCCAGCGCACGCTGACGTCACTGCACCCTGGACGTCGCGCGCAAACAACGACGCCACCTGAGTGGGGGGGTTCAGTCAAAGTGTGGAGGGAGGAGGGCGGGCGGCAGCAAGGGGGATTACAACACATGTGCTGATAATTATAATTATGGAGGCGAGCCCTGGACCCTGCAATGCGGCGCTGCTGGTGACGAGGATCTCCGTGCCGCTGACGAGCGGGATAAAATACGACTGGCCTGGCTCCTGCTAGACTGTCCCTCGGTGGAAACTACAGGAGCGGCTTGCCCGACGCTGTCGTGGCTTGGCGAATAGCCGCGGCGCTGCCGCGACCCGTGCTGGGAGACGGCCCTTATCCTCCTCCCATGCAGGACGCCATGCGGCACCGATCTCGACGAGTTGATCGACGAGCGGAGGAGCTGGCGCCCGTCAATGCATGCTGGACATCGGTCAAGATGGCTGCTCGTGGGGGCGAGCTACCATCAGGGCTTCAGCGGTGGTGACCGCCGAGGCAACAACAGAGTTTATCCGCTTCACCATCGCAGCGTTTGTCACCGCGCTCACCCTCGGGGGCACTCGTCTGCCGGTGACTGGCGTCGGCATTGGTCTTCAGGCAGCCTGCCATGACGACTCTGTTTGCCCAGGCCCCCCTGGAGGGTGGGACCTGGCCATGCATGACGCATGGGGCGCAGGCAGAGCCCCATGCATGGAGTTGGACAACCATGCACCATGCCAGGCGGGGACTTTTCTGCTTCAGCGCCGCCAGTCGGCACAGCCGGCGTGGTTGGCCTCAAAGGCCAGGAGGAGGACGGTCCTTTCCTATACGCTCCTTGCCAGACATGTCCCTCAGGGACTTGTTTGGGTCTAAACTAGCCGGCGGGAGCGGTAGTCTAGACGGCAGGTAACCGGCTGGTGGCTATCGTCCTTCACAGGGCGGTGGCACTAGGACTAGTGTTGTCTTAGCTGGAATGCCATGTAACTGTAACTGTAACTGGAGGCTTGGGGGATTGCTCCAATCCGGAGGACCGGGGTGCAGAGCTATGGTCCCTGACAGGCCTGCTGTCGCCCCCCCTTTTTTTTTGGATGATGAGTTTGTTACAATCCACTTCTGGCGGTCACACGTGCGGTTCCAAAGCTCCAGTGGGACTTAGATGAAGCAGTCCTGAAGACCTGCCAACAGAAAAAGGGGGGGTGCCCCACGGCAACGCCATCCACACACGGCGGCGGGCGCCAAGCAAGCAGCACCACAGTGCAGGCTCCACACTCAACCCCTCCAGTGGATGAAGGGCGGGCCCAAGGTATAAAACCATAAAGGGACCAAAAAAAGCCCACCCTCAAAACACCGGAAGCGGAGCAGGTGCGCACACCCACCACAGCACTCTACCCAGCAGCCACAACTCATCCCGCCAGCGCACGCGTGCGGCGCTACCTCCCCTCACATAACTCGTCCCCTCAGGGATCTAGGACGCCTTGTTCAGAGTGAGCTTGCCGTCCACCACTCCAACATAGGGGTGGGTCGGGCCCACCACACCCGCCCAACCTCGCGGCATCACGCCGCCCTCAGCAAAGGACGCCAGCGCGTCCCAAAGGTCCATCGTCGCCAGCGCCCCCGCCCGCTCAACCGACACCGTGCGATCAGGGGGCAGCACACCATCACGCGGACGCGTGATGCGCCACAGGTGGCGGCAGCCGCGCTCCATAGCGTCCACCACGAGCGCTGCCACCACAGCCCACACACCAGCACGCACCCCAGCGGGAGGCTGCAGCAGCCACACCTGGCAGCACGTGATGACCGGCGTAGGAGCAGGGAGGGCAGCAGCAACCGCCACCACCACCGCCTCCGCCACCGCGCATCCCCAGAAGCAGTGCGCACGCCACGCCGTCGCCGGCGGCCCGTCCTCCTCACGGCACCGCCACCCGCACGGGCACTCGGGCACTCCAAGCGCAGCCTGCTTGTGAAAGCCACTCACCCACAGCCGCCAGATGGGCTCCTTGCAGGCGCTGAGGAGCGGCAGCCGCCACAGCCCTGGCACCGCCGCCTCCAGGGTGCGCAGCCCCGCGCAGACCTGAGCGTCGGTTGCACGGAGGCCTCCGCGCATCCCGCAGTCCAGCGCCAGAGCCGCCTCCACCGTGGCTGCCCGCCGCACTCGCCGCTCGTCCACAACCGCCCGCAGTTGAAGCGCCACCGCTAGCTTGCACGTCAGCTTCCCGACCACGCCCGGGCCGTGCGCAAACCCAACCCACCGGGGCTCATCCGTGGCCCCGCCCCCCGCAGGCAGGGGAGCATGTTTGGCAGTTGTGGATCGGAGGCCAGGCCGCCCACGCTGCCATCCAGCCGGCGTGATGACACTCGGCAGCTGCCAACCGACCAGCCGCAGGATCTCCACCACAGCAGCGCGCTCGCCCGCACGAGGGAGGGGCTGGAAGCGACGGAGCGGCCGGAGCAGAGTGAGGGCAGCTCCACCAGCTGCCGCCTCGACCCAGGCTGAGGGCACTGCCGCGAGCACGACCGCCACTGCCGTGAACAGGGGGTCGAGCGTGCGCCGTACGCACAGCAGATCTGGCCCACCCCCAGCACTGGCGGCGGCACCCCTGGGAAAAGGGCGCGGCACAGGACTGCCCTTCAGACACTGCCCCCGTCGTAGGCGCCGCACGCCAGAGCTGCGCAAAACTGCCCCAGCACGAGCGGCGCGCGTTCCGGATCCGCGGCAGCGTACACCGCCAGGCATCCGTGGTCGACCGTGCGTGTGCTGCGCACCATGTTGACAGCAGCGAGCCACGCCCACAGCGCACACAGGTCTGTGACCGTCTGCATGCTGGGGAGGGCGTCGCGCACACGGGCGAGGCCGTCCACCCGCCAGCAGGTCGCACCGGTCGAGCTGAAGAGCGCATCCCCAGTGGGCTCCCGCCACTGTACCGTCCGCTGCGCAGCCGGCAGCTCCAGCTGGAGGAGGGGGTTTGCCCAGAGCGGCGCCTCCGCCCCCCACAGCTCAGCTGTTTGCACGCGTCCCAGGATGCGCGCCACTGGCCCCAGGGCCTGCACCCCATTGAGCATGCGCCGCATCGGCCCAGCCAGCAGCGCCGCGCTCACAGCCGGTTCTACGCACTCACCAACGAGGCCGCTTGGCAGAGTGCCTGGCCCAGGCGCGAGGCCCGCCATAAGCACAAAAAGGCTCGGGTGGGCCCCCGGGCAGAGGCGGTGCACCGCCTCCACCATGAGCGGCTCCCATGCCGGCTGAGCCGGGGGCGCGGGCTGCTGTTCCGGCTGTGCCCCCCTGCCACCTCCGTCGCCCCCGCTGCCGCCACCTCCGCCGCCGTCGCCGCCACCAGCCTCGCCACCATCGCCGGCCCGTGGGGCCGACAGCAGGAGATGGGGGGCGCCAGCCGCCCACGCCCCAAACAGGCACGCGAGGTGGACGGCCCACTGCGCGTGCACAATCTCCCGCCACGCCGGCGCCCCCAAACCACCGTGCGCCGGCCGCCCCAGGAGCATCGCAGCGGGCGCGCCTGGCACCGAAGAGGCCCACCGCGGCAGCGCTGCCGGTGGGTCCGGCCCCACGCTCCTGTCCACCAGAGTAGCCGTCCACCGGGAGAGCAGCCTCTCTGCCTCCGGAGTCATGCCACAGTGCACCGCCCGGAACAGGATGCGGGAGACCCCGTACGTCGCCGCCGCGTGCCCCCTGCCAAAGACAGACATTGGGAAGCGCGCGAGCTTGGTGTACGCGGCCGCAAGCCTCTCACGGCACACCCCGGTGACGGCCTCCGGGGGCGGCAGGCCGGCAGAAACGGGCACGCCCAGCGACACGCCCGCGTCCAGCACGCGCAGCCCAGCCACCTCTGCACCCGCCAGCAGGCCCTCCCCCGCCGAACCCAGGGGCAGGATGCCGCACTTGCCGAGGTTTAGGACGAGGCCCGTCGCTCGGCCAAACACCGCCATCGCCTCCACCAGCGCAGCGACGGCAGCCGGCGCACACGACCGGAGGAGGGGCATGCAGTCGTCAGCGTACTGGGGGCAGGTCACTCTGCAGCCAGGCACGACCTCGACCCCCACCGCCGGGCAGGTGCGCAGGAAGCACGCGAGCGCATGCCCCAGGAACAGGAAGAGGGCTGGCGCAGCGGGGCAGCCCTGGCGCACGCCCGCCGCATACTGGCGTGGCTCAGAGATGAACCCGTTGACCTCGGCCGACGCGTACGTGTGCGTGAGGATGGTGCGGGTCCATGCCAGCAGACGCCCACCGCCTCCATGACCGCAAGGAGGCAGCCACGGTCGATGGTGTCCCCCCTTGTTTCCCCTTACAAGCGCTCACGAAGGAACGCACCGTGCGGCCCATCACGAGGTCGATCAGCTCAACGCTGGCCGCTCACAGTGCCTTATAGCCAACTCACATATGCAAATATTCGACTCATTTTGAGTCGAAAATCGGGTTTTGGTCGACTTCACATATGGTATCTGGGGCAACATCCGTCGGAGTGTGGGGGGGGGTCAAACATACCCCAATAACACACACACACACACACAGAGGCAGCAGCACGCCCCGACGCCCCGGCACAGCATGATGGATGAACCACGACCATGACGCGCTCTAAGCCGCGCAAACACAGCGAGGTCGCCGGCGCGCTAGTCGCCCGCGCGGCCACCGTCACAGACTCGGTGAGCAGCGGTTCCCCCGGCTCAGACTCCCCGCCACGCCACCGCGCGTGCGTCGGTGAGACACAGAACCAGCTTCCGGCGCTCCCTGGGGCGCTGGGGGCGGCCACATACGCGGAGGCTGCGCAACACATGCATGGAGGCGCCAGCAACCACATTTCGGCCTCGGCCGACACCACAGACCCCCTCCGCGCCATCCTGGCGGGGCAGGCTGACCTCAGAGGCCTGGTAGGCGGGCTGGTGGACAGGGAGGCGAGCGCGCGCGCTCAGCCACAGAATGCGCCGACGCATGTGGGCGCGACACAGATTGCCGACGCCGGCCACGGCAGCGACGCCCTCGCGGTGGTGCTCGCTGTGGTCCAGGCGCAGACGCAACAGATTGCGTCCCTCGTGGACCTGGTGCACCTCCTGGTGAGCCGCGTCCCCGGGGCGCCCATGCAGATGCCGCATGCAGTGCCGCATGCGGCCCACAGTGCGCCCCGCGCGGCGCCTGCTGCCAAGGCTGCTCAGCCTGCCCGGCCCGCTGCTGCTGCCGCCCCTGTGGCGTCGGCAGCGGGCGCGCCGGCGGCGGAGCGGCCTGCCGCGGCGGGCGCCGCGCGTGCCGCATCTGCGCGCGGCCCCTCCCGCCGGGGGGGGCTGCCCGCGCGTGTGGGCGAAACGTCGCTGTGCCGCAGCCACGTGCTGTCCATCCCTGTGGCAGCCGCCACCAGGCTCATAGCAGGCCGTGGCTCTGAAGGCCAGATGGCGCGCGACGGGATCGTGCGCGGCGCACTGCGCGACGCCTCCTACTTGGGGTCCACGCGGCATGTGAGGCGGCTGTTCAGTGACTGCTATGGTTCCGAGGAGACGGCGGTGGCGGCGGCGGCTGTGCGGGTTGCTGCAGCCGCCGTGGACGGCGTCAGCCTGCCCGTCTGCCTGGCTATGAATCTCGTGCGCTTTGTGCACGACGTCTCTGGCCGGGATAGGCCGGCTGGTGGCGGGGTCGTGTCCGCGTCGTTCCTCAACGCCAAGCCTGCCGTCGGGGGCATTGGTGTGGAGCCGCGCCGGGGCGGCGTGCTACGTGTGCTCTTTACCGTGGCGTCTGACGCTGTGGCCGACACCGTCGTGCGCTCCCGCCGCAACCTGCGCGACGTGGACCCGTCGGCTGCTGTCTTCGACGTCCTCAGTGACCGCGAGGAGGCGCAGCACCTGGCGCTGTGGCCCGCTTTCCTCGCCGCCAAGGCTGCGGGGAAGCGGGCGCAGTTCCACCGCGCGCGCCTCGTCGTTGACGGCGAGCGGGTGCCTGCACCTGCTTGCTAGATGGCATTCCCTCTGGGGGTGTTTTTGAAGGGGAGGTGGCGCCACACGCGTGCGGTGGCGGGTGCGGTGTGGTCGCTGAGTAGAGTGCTGCGGCGGGTGTGCTACTAGCCCCGCTTCCGGTGGTCTGGGGGAGGGCTGTTTGGTCCCTTCATGGTTTTATACCTTGGGTCCGCCCTCTGGCCATTTGAGGGGCTGGGTGTGCAGCCTGCACAGTGGTGCTGCTTGCTTGGCGCCCGCCACCAAGTGTGGATGGCGTTACCGTGGGCTACTTGTAGCTTGACCTTTTGTGGGCCTTGAGCCTTGATTCTCTAAGTCCCACTGGAGCTTTGGAACCGTACGTGTGACCGCCAGAAGTGGATTGTAAAACTCTCATCATCAAAAAAAAAAAAAATAGAGCAAATTTAACCCTCTTTTGAGACGCATGCAAACCAAACACAAGTAGTCAAATTTGCCGTACATTCTCTGGCGTCCTCCCACCGCCTCGACGCGCCTTCCCCCCGCCTCCCACCGCCCAAGTAGCGACTAATGGTCAAGACCCACAGGAACCAGCCGCCCCCTGCGACCGACAAGGACGCAAATGGCGCAAAGAGGCCCGCTGGGGGCGCTAATCGCTCGCTGCGAGGCGCCCGCTGCGCGCCGGCCCCAAGCTGGACCTCCCCCTTCACCAATCGCTCCATGCGAGGCCTGGCGATCAGGCCGGCGCTGTCTAGTGTGCTGGCGAGCAGGTCGGCGTAGTGATGATCGCCCATCCTCCCCCTGCGGACCTCCCCACTAGATCAATGGGCTTGCTGAAGCCCCATGCGAGGCCTGGCGCTGTCTAGTGTGCTGGGGCAGCATTGCGTGGAGGTTTTGTCCACCCTAGCACCTCGCATGCACCCCCGCGCCACAAACGGCCACGGATCATCCTTATGCCGGTGGTTTAAGAGGTGTCTGCATCAGCCGTTTCCACGGAGCCGGTCTGTTCGAGAAGCGAAAGTTCAACCCCGCACTTCCTAGGGCACACAAATCGCTGAAGGCCTAAGCAGCCCGCGCAGTTCGAGCGAGTCCTGTTGATAAGGCCGGTGCCGTCCATCGCGGGGGCGAGCAGTGCGGAGGCAGGCAGGAGATCATCCTGCCCCCGAGCACCCTCCCCTCCGAGCCACTGTCTGTGTCTTGAAACAGGCCTGAGCGTGCTCAACAACATCGCGGCCATGAGGCCAGCAGTGGCGTTTTTTCACACGTTTTGTAGTGGCGGGCGCGATGCATATGTGAACTCAACTTTGGTTTTGCCGAAAGGGGGGGTCAAATATGAGCCCAGGGGGGTGAAATATGAGTAGAATATTTGCATGTGAGTTGGCTATTACCCCCCCGCCCCCCCTCCCCAAATACATTGTAAAACTCTCATCATCATCATCATCAAATACACACCACCACGGGATCGTGCGCGGCGCACTGCGCGACGCCTCCTACTTCGGGTCCACGCGGCATGTGAGGCGGCTGTTCAGTGACTGCTATGGTCCCGGGGAGACGGCGGTGGCGGCGGCGGCTGTGCGGGTTGCTGCAGCCGCCGCGGACGGCGTCAGCCTGCCCGTCTGCCTGGCTATGAATCTCGTGCGCTTTGTGCACGACGTCTCTGGCCGGGATAGGCCGGCTGGTGGCGGGGTCGTGTCCGCGTCGTTCCTCAACGCCAAGCCTGCCGTCGGGGGCATTGGTGTGGAGCCGCGCCGGGGCGGCGTGCTACGTGTGCTCTTTACCGTGGCGTCTGACGCTGTGGCCGACACCGTCGTGCGCTCCCGCCGCAACCTGCGCGACGTGGACCCGTCGGCTGCTGTCTTCGACGTCCTCAGTGACCGCGAGGAGGCGCAGCACCGGGCGCTGTGGCCCGCTTTCCTCGCCGCCAAGGCTGCGGGGAAGCGGGCGCAGTTCCACCGCGCGCGCCTCGTCGTTGACGGCGAGCGGGTGCCTGCACCTGCTTGCTAGATGGCATTCCCTCTGGGGGTGTTTTTGAAGGGGAGGTGGCGCCACACGCGTGCGGTGGCGGGTGCGGTGTGGTCGCTGAGTAGAGTGCTGCGGCGGGTGTGCTACTAGCCCCGCTTCCGGTGGTCTGGGGGAGGGCTTTTTGGTCCCTTCATGGTTTTATACCTTGGGTCCGCCCTCTGGCCATTTGAGGGGCTGGGTGTGCAGCCTGCACAGTGGTGCTGCTTGCTTGGCGCCCGCCACCAAGTGTGGATGGCGTTACCGTGGGCTACTTGTAGCTTGACCTTTTGTGGGCCTTGAGCCTTGATTCTCTAAGTCCCACTGGAGCTTTGGAACCGTACGTGTGACCGCCAGAAGTGGATTGTAAAACTCTCATCATCATCATCATCACCACTATTGTATTGGATTGTAAAACTCTCATCATCACCACTACATCAGTGTCCCAGTCTGCCGCACGCTGAACATTCCCTGCTGGTAAAACACACCGGCCGGCCTGTCACAAGGTGGCACAGCACATCGCTGCTGTGCGCAGTGCCTACCCCCCCCCCCCCCCAAGTGCACACCACCACTGCACGCGAGTGCCCCAGTCTGCCACACGCTGCTGGTAGAACACACCGTGCGGCCCGTGACGAGGTCGAGCAGCACCACGCTGCCGCCCGCAGTGTCCCCCCCGCCCCCCCCCCCCCCCCGCAAAATGCACACCACCGCACGAGTGTTCCAGTCTGATGCACGCTGGTCTGCCACAAGCTGCTGGGAGAACACACCGTGCGGCCCGTGACGAGGTCAAGCAGCACGACGCTGGCCGCTCGCAGTGCCTCCCCCCCCAAATGCACACCACCACTGCACGAGGTGTCCCAGTCTGCCACAAGCTGCTGGGAGAACGCACCGTGCAGCCCGTCACGACGTCGAGCAGCACCACGCTGGCCGCTCGCAGTGCCTCCCCCCCCGAATGCACACCACCACGGCAGGAGGTGTCCCAGTCTGCCACATGCCGAGCACTCCCTGCTGGTAAAACACACCCGTCAAGAGGTCGACCAGCACCACGCTGGCGCTCGCAGTGCCTGAACCCTCCCCCCAAATGCACACCACCACTGCACACGTGTCCCAGTCGGCCACACGCCGAACATTCCATGCTGGTAAAGCGCACCGTGCGGCCTGTCACAAGGTCAACCAGCACCACGCTGCCGCTCGCAGTGCCGATCATTGCGCGTCCCTCGAGCAGATCGATCTTGGTGACCTGCATGTGCAACATGGTGACGGATTTTACATGAGTGCTGTGAGTGGTGCACCTTGAAAGCAGCGCATTCGATTTTTCTTGGCTTGATTTACTTTAGGCCGTCTCATGGTGGATGTTGTGTAATGGTGGCAAGTCATGGCGGCAACACAGCAGCCAGGGGAAGAG
Source organism: Chlamydomonas sp. UWO 241 (assembly GCA_016618255.1). Lineage (NCBI taxonomy): Eukaryota > Viridiplantae > Chlorophyta > Chlorophyceae > Chlamydomonadales > Chlamydomonadaceae > Chlamydomonas > Chlamydomonas priscui. Next base: position 289,765 of record VFSX01000023.1, read on the forward strand.
AGCACTCATTCCTGCCCACCTTGCCTCAAGCAAGTTGCCTGCCCACCTACGAAAACAGTTTGAGAGCGGCCGCGCATTCTAGCTGCGGAGACGCGGCCAAGCTGTACACATGCAATTAAATAAAAGCTGGACATAGGCAGGGAAAAAGAGGGGGAGGGAGAGAGAGGGAGAGTGAGAGGACCCTTGCCTGCCTGGCTGAGAAAACACCTCGAGCGCAGCCGTGCATCTGAGCTGCTGTGACACGGCCAGGCTGTACACGCGCACTTGAGAGACCAAACTAATAGCTGAACATAGACAGGGAGAGAGAGAGAGGGAGAGAGAGAGAGAAAGAGAGATAGAGAGAGAGAGAGAGGGAGGGAGGGGGAGAGAGAGAAGGGATATATATATGTATATATAGAGAGAGAGAGGGAGAGAAGAGGGAGAGAGAGAGAGAGAGTGAGAGAGAGAGCACACTCGTTCGCCCACCTGAGAAAAAACCTCGAGCGCGGCCGTGCACTTCAGCTGCTACGATGCTGCGAGGCTGTACACGCGCAATTGAGCCCAAACTAAAAACTGAACAGAGACAGGGAGAGGAGACGGAGAGAGAAGGAGTGCGAGTGAGAGCCCCCTTGCCCGCCCACCTGAGAAAACACCTCGAGCGCGGCCGTGCACTTCAGCTGCTGCGACGCCTTCAGGCTGTACACGCGCACTTGCGAACGCGACGCAACGACCAGCAGCTTTCGGTCAGTGTCGAGCGCGATGGCCTGTGGGGTTAGGGTTGAGAGTTCAGGGTTCAGGGCTTAGGGTACAGGTAAAGAGTTTAGGGTTTAGAGTGTAGCGAGCGCGATGCAGCACTCAGCAGCCTCCGGACAGCTTCCCAGTGCTGGCGATGTCCGGGGTTTAGCAGGGGGTCGTGTGGTATGGGGGCTGCAAGCGCACGTGCGATCGACCAGAGCAGCTTGTGGCCAGTGGCGAGTGCGATGGCCTGTGCTAGTGGGAGGAGGGTGGGAATTCAGGCTTCGGCCGGTTGGAACAGGAACTTGCATCTGCATGGATGTAGATGGATCCATCTGCGAGGGTTTATGGTCCAAGGTGTAGGCAATCGCGACGCGGCGACCAGAAGCTTGCGGACAGTGTCGAGCGCCATTGCCTGTGGTGGCTGATAGGGGTTTGATAATGATAGGTCTGATGATGATGGGTTTCCAGTCGTATGTGATGACGCAGCGGATCAGCAAGGCGTAATGTGGTCTGGGGGCTGTGTGCGCACTTGTGGCGGCCGGGAGCTTGCGGTCAGTGTCAAGCGCGATTGCCTGTGGGGTTGGAGTTCAGGTTCAGGGTTCAGAGTTTCGGGTAAAGCGATCGCGACGCTACGACCAGGAGCTTGCGGTCAGCATCGAGCGCGATTGCCTGTGGTGGCTGATAGGAGTTTGATAATGATGTGTTGTACAGTCGTGTGTGACGCACCCAACGAGCAGCGGTTTAGTGAAGGGGTCATGTGGTTGCGGGGCTGTGTGCGCACTTGTGGCGGCCGGGAGCTTGCGGTCGGTGTCGAGCGCGATGGCCTGTGGGGTTAGGGTTAAGGTTCGGGGTTTAGGGTTAAGGGTAAAGCGTCCGCGACGTGACAACCAGGAGCCTGCGGTCAGCATCGAGCGCGATTGACTGTGGTGGCTGATAGGGGTTTCATGATGATGGGGGTTGTACAGTCGTTTGTGACGCACCCAACGAGCAGCGGTTCAGTAAAGGGGACATGTAGTTTGGGGGCTGTGTGCACACTTGAAATGGCCAGGAGCTTGCGGTCAGCGTCGAGCGCGATGGCCCGTGGGGTTGGGGTAAGGTGCAGGGTTCAGGGTTCAGGGTTTAGGGTTCGGCGAGCGCGACACAGCTCTCAGCGGCCTAAGCCCAGCCCAAGCCCATGCAGCCGAAAGTGATAATAGATAGGCACACCTGCAGCAGCTGGTGCTTGAATGCGGAACGCGGGCACTATGGCTAGCTGTGTGTGGCCCCAGCTAAAGCCGGCAAGTCCAATCCCAGCCGAAGCCCAACCCAGCCCAGCCCAGCTCAGCCCAGCCCAGCCCAAGACCGTGCAACCGAAAGGGAGAATATGCACTCCTGCAGCGGCTGGTGCTTGAATGCAGAACACCGGCACTCTGGCTAGCTGTGTGCGGACCCAGCCAAAGTTGCCAAGTCCAAGCACAGCCCAAACCCAGCCCAGCCCCAGCCCAGTCCAGCCTAGCCCAGCTCAGCCCAGCCCAGCCTAAGCCCATGCGGCCCAACCGAAAGGGAGAATAGGCACACTTGCAGCAGCTATGGTGCACACCTGCAGTGGCTGGTGCTGGAATGCAGAACAACGGCACTCTGGCTAGCTGCATGCGGCCCCAGCTTAAGTCGCCCAGCCCAAGCCCAGCCATCCCAAGCTCAGCCCAGCCGAAGACTATGCGACCGAAAGGGAGAATAGGCACACCTGCAGCGGCTGGTGCTTGAATGCAGAACACCGGCACTGTGGCTAGCTGTGTGCGACCCCAGCTAAAGCCGGGAGGTCCAATCCCATCCCCAGCCCAGCCCAGCCCAGCCCAAGCCATCCCAGCCCAAGCCCATGCGGCCAAAAGCGGGAATAGGCACACCTGCAGCGGCTGGTGCTTGAATGCAGAACACCGGCACTGTGGCTAGCTGTGTGCGGACCCAGCCAAAGTTGCCAAGTCCAAGCACAGTCCAAGCGGAGCCCAGCCAGCCCAAGCCCGTCCCAGCCCAGCCCAAGACCGTGCAACAGAAAGGGAGAATAGGCACACCTGCAGCGGCTGGTGCTTGAATGCAGAACATCAGCACTCTGGTTAGGTGTGTGCGGCCCCAGCTAACGCCGGGAAGTCCAAGCCCAGCCTAGGTAGTTAGGCTTAGGGATGTGCCCCTCACCGAGTCCTTCTGTGCCTCCCCCCTTCAGCAGGGGGGGGGGCCTGCGACACGTCCAATGTCGTGCTCGGTGCAACAACAAGGGGTCAGCTTCTGCTCAGAGCCGGGTTAAGGGTGACAGGTTGAGAATCCTGTGAATGCTGGTTGAAATCCCAGTTAGAAAACCCCTTAACACGTTAGAGGTTGCGGCCCGGCTGGATATCCTTTTCGGCCACGTCTTGGCCTTTCTCCCCACGGGGGGATGTCTCTTCTGGCAATTGGCGACGAACCTGCCTTGCGTTTTCCGTTTCCCAACATGCGCTCACCGACTTCAACAAGCGTTTGCTGCCGCTGCGGTAGGGGATCTAGGGGTGCGCCCACGCTCTTTACAGAGTTGGGGTTCCCTACCACCAACAGCCAGCCATCTCAGTAAGGTGCTCGGGCCATGCGCGCCGAGCACGGTCTTATACGCCTTTAGAGGTGTCCCTGACTGTAACATCCATCATCATCATCATCAGCACAAGTCCAGCCAGCCCAGCCCAGCTGAAGCCCATGCGACCGAAAGGGAGACTAGGCACACCTGCAGCGGCTGGTGCTTGACTGCGGAACACCGGCACTCTGGCTAGCTGTGTGCGGCCCCAACTAAAGGGGGGGTGCCACCACGTCCAAGACCACCCCAGCCCAGCCCAGGGCCATGCCGCCAAAAGCAAGAATAGATAGGCACACCTGCAGCGGCTGGTGCTTGAATGCGCAACACAGGCACTATGGCTAGCTGTGTGTGGCCCCAGCTAAAGCCGAGATGTCCAATCCCAGCCCCAGCCCAACCCAGCCCAGCCCAGCCCAGTCCAGCCCAGCCCAGCCCAGCTGAAGCCCATGCAACCGAAAGGGAGAATATGCACTCCTGCAGCGGCTGGTGCTTGAATGCAGAACACCGGCACTCTGGCTAGCTGTGTGCGGACCCAGCCAAAGTTGCCAAGTCCAAGCACAGCCCAAACCCAGCCCAGCCCCAGCTCAGCCCAGCCTAGCCCAGCCCAGCCCAGCCCAGCCTAAGCCCATGCAACCGAAAGGGAGAAAAGGCACACCCACAGCGGCTGCTTAAATGCAGGGAAGCGGAACACCGGCCCTTTGGCTAGCTGTATGCAGCCCCGAACCCTTGAACCCCTTTGCCCATGCATGCGACCCAAAGTCAGCGGAAAGTGACCAGAATCGAAAGAGACTAGGCACACCTGCAGCGGCTGGTGCTTGAATGCAGGGAAGCGGAACACCAGCTCTTTGGCTAGCTGTGTGCAGCCCCGAACCCTTTAACCCCCTCAGCCCATGCATGCGACCCAAAGTCACCGGAAAGTAACCAGAATCAAAAGAGACTAGGCGCACCTGCAGCGGCTGGTGCTCGAATGCGGGAAAGCGGCACTCTGGCTAGCTGTGTGTGGCCCCAACTAAAGCCGGGAAGTCCAAGCCCAGCCCCAGCCCAGCCCAGCCCAGCCCAGCCCAGCCCAGCCCAGTCCAGCCAAAGCCCATGCAGCCGAAAGCGAGAATAGGCACACCTGCAGCGGCTGCTTGAATGCAGGGAAGCGGAACACCAGCCCTTTGGCTAGCTGTGTACAGCCCCGAACGCTTGAACCCCTTGGCCCATGCATGCGATCCAAAGTCATCGGAAAGTAGCCTGAATCAAAAGAGACTAGGCGCACCTGCAGCGGCTGGTTCTTGAATGCGGGAAAGCGGCACTCTGGCTAGCTTGTGTGTGGCCCCAGCTAAAACCGGGAAGTCCAAGCCCAGCCCCAGCCCCAGCCCAGCCCAGCCCAGCCCCAGCCCAGCCCAGCCCAGCCCAGCCCGGCCCAGCCCGGCCCGGCCCAGCCCAGTCCAGTCCAGCCCGGTCCAGCCAAGCCCAGCCCAGCCCAAGCCCGCGCAGCCTAAAGCGAGAATAGGCACACCTGCAGCGGCTGATGCTTGAATGCAGGGAAGCGGAACACCGGCACTCCTGCGTGCTGGATGGAGCAAACGATGCAGTCGCCGGTGGTGGTGCCGAGGATGAGGTGGTCGGCGGCAGCCCTGCATGCGTGTGTGTGTGCGCGTGTGTGTGTGTGTGCGTGTGCGTGTGTGTGCATGTGTGTGTGTGTGCACGTGTGTGTGTACGTGTGTGTGTGTGTGTGTGTGTGTGTGTGTGTGTGTGTGTGCACGTGTGTGTGTGTGTGTGCACGTGTGTGTGTACGTGTGTGTGTGTGTGTGCGTGTGTGTGCTAGAGACAACCTACATAGGGTCCATCTGCGTGCGGTGTGTGTGTACGTGTGTGTGTAGGGTGTGGTGTGTGTGTGTGTGTGTGTGTGTGTTGGAGACAATCTACATAGGGTCCCTATGAGTGCGGTCTGCCGTGCACAGCCTTCTCTGTAATGGACTGTCTCTATCCCTCCCTCCCTCCCTCCCTCCCTCCCTCTCTCTCTCTCTCTGCGTGCTGGTGTGTGTAAACGTGTATGCATGTGTGTGTGTGTGTGTGTGGTGCGTGTGTGATGCCACACACAATTCACCAGTGGTGGTGGTTGGCAGCAGCCCTAAGTGTGTGCGTGCCAGTGTGTGTGCTGTGTGTGTGTGTACCACCCCACTTTGTGTGTGTGTGTGTGTGTGTGTGATGAAGCACACGATTCACCAGTGGTAGTGGTTGGCAGCAGCTCTACAACACGCACAGAGCCCAGTGACGCGATACCATGCCTGGGTCTGCCAGGCCACCATCGTGGAGGAGCAGCAGCAGCACAGGCATCAGCAGTGGCAACAGTGGATGCAGCAGCAGCAGCAAGCACACACACACACACACACACACACACACACACACGCACGCACACTGCGTCACCACCCGCCCGTTTTTCGTCGCCAGCCCGAGAGCCGTGATTATGTTTGGGTCTGGCAGGTCACCACCTAGGTTGGGTATGCAACAGTGGCAGCAGCAGCAGCAGCAGCAGCAGCATGCGCACACACACACACACACACACACACACACACGCACACTGCGTCACCACCCGCCCGTATTCCGTCGCCAGCCCGAGAGCCATGATTATGTTTAGGTCTGGCAGGTCACCACCTAGGTTGGGTATGCAACAGTGGCAGCAGCAGCAACAGCAGCAGCATGCACACACACACACACACACACGCACACACGCACACTGCGTCACCACCCGCCCGTTTTCCGTCGCCAGCCCGAGAGCCGTGATCATGTTTGGGTCTGCCAAGTCACCACCTAGGTTGGGTATGCAGCAGCAGCAGCAGCAGCCACAAACACACACACACACACACATGCGCGCACACTGTGTGACCACGCACCCGTTCTCTGTCGCCAGCCTCAGAGCCATGATCCAGTCTGTGCCTGCCAGGTCACCATCAAGACCGGCAGCAGCAGCAGCAGCAGCAGCAGCAGCAGCAGCAGCAGCAGCAGCTCGCACACTGCGTCAGCACTCACCCGTTCTCCGTCACGAGCCCCAGAGCTGTGATCATGTCTGGGTCTGCCAGGTCGCCATCGAGACCGGCAGCAGCAGCAGCAGCAGCAGCAGCAGACACACACACACACACACAGTGCCAGCACCCACTCGCTCTCTGTTGCCAGCCCTAGTGCCGTGATCATGACTGGGTCTGACGTGTCGCTATTGAGACCGGCAGCAACAGCAGTAGCAGCAGCAGCAGCGGCAGTGGCAGCGGCAGCATCACACGCACACACGCACACACACACACACACACACACACACACAATGCGTTGGCACCCACTCGTTCTCTGTCGCCAGCCCCAGAGCTGTGATCATGTCTCGGTCTGCCAGTTCAACATCCAGGTTGGCGATGCAGCAGCAGCAGCAGCAGCAGTAGCACACACACACACACAAACGCACGCACTCTGCACGACCACCCACCGATTCTCCGTAGCCAGTCCCAGTGCTGCGATATCATGCTTGGGTCTGCCAGGTCACTATCACGGAGCAGCAGCAGCAGCAGCAGCAGCAGCAGCAGCAGCAGCAGCACACACACACAAACAAACACACGCACACTGCATGACCACCCACCCGCCCTCCGTCGCCAGCCCCAGAGCTGTGATCATGTCCGGGTCTGCCAGTTCACCATCCAGGTTGGCGATGCAGCAGCAGCCCTCTTTGCCTAGGTGCGTCCATGCGTCGCAGAACGCCGGGGGGCGCTGTGGAAAGGGAGGGAGGCATACCATTAGTTTTGGCGTGTGTGTGTGTTTGAGAGAGAGAGTGTGTGTGTGTGTGTATGTGTGTGTATGTGTGTGTGTCGGCAGCAGCCCTCCTTGCCCAGGTGCGTCTAGGCGTCGCAGAACGACCGGGGGCGCTGTGGTGGATATGGGTGGGTGAGCGTTTGGTGACCATGAGGGGAACACAGGCACAGGCACAGGCATAGGCGTAACCAACCAACCAACCATAGGCACACAGGCGCCGGCACCGGCACCGGCGCAAGCTGAGGCGGAGGCGGAGGTGCAGGCGCAGGCGCAGGCGCAGGCGCAGGCGCAGGCACAGGCACAGGCACAGGCACAGGCACAGGCACAGGCACAGGCACAGGCACAGGCACAGGCACAGGCACAGGCACAGGCACAGGCACAGGCACGGGCACAGGCACAGGCACAGGCACAGGCACAGGCACAGGCACAGGCACAGGCACAGGCACAGGCACAGGCACAGGCACAGGCACAGGCATAGGCATAGGCATAGGCACAGGCCCGGGCCCGGGCACGGGCATAGGCATAACCCACCAACCAACCAAAGACACAGGGGCAGGCGCAGGCCCAGGCGCAGGTGTGGGTGTGGGCGCGGGCACAGGCACACAGGCACACAGGCACACCAGCACACAGGCACACCGGCACACCGGCACACAAGCACACCGGCGCACCGGCACACCGGCACATCAGCACACCGGCACACCGGCACACCAGCGCAGGCGCAGGCACATGCACAAAGACACACCTTCAGGTGAAGCTCCCACACATGCACGTGGCCGTTGGTCAGAAGTGTGAAGAGGCGGCCAGTGGGAAGGGACACGACGGCAGATGCGAGGCCGTGCGTGGAAAGCTGGGGGACCGTCGTGACCGCGCTCTGTATGGTTGGGTGGTGTTTTATGTTTGTGCAAGTGGGAGAGAGAGTCAGAGAGAGAGAGGGATAGAGAGGAGAGAAAGAGAGAGAAAGAAAAGAGAGAGAGAAAAGAGAGAGAGAGAAAGAGAGAGAGAGAGAGAGCAAGAGCGCAAGAGAGAAGGAGAAAACGTGTGTGTGGGGAGGTCGGGAGAGACACGACGGCAGGTGCGAGGCCATGCGTTTTGACAGCAGACCCCAGTTTAAATCACGAATCACAAGCCTCTCTTACAGGCATTGTCTAGGCTTGTGCTTGTGGTGTCGGCAGCCGCTCAGATATGTCGGCAACCTCTGAAGAAGTCACATGCACCCCTAGTGAGCACCCCTAGTGCGCACCCCTAGTGAGCCCCTGAATCCGTGCCTAACAGTTAAAGTTACATCGGCTTTCCAGCAAAGACTACCTCTAGTCCTAGTACCACCGCCTAGACCCAAGTCCAGTTCTGGCCCTAACAATTACTTGTCAGGGGCGGTAGCCACCAGCTGGCTGCCTGCCAATGTGTAGTCCCAGAGCAAAAAAGAGAGCTATTGTGCGACGCCTCTAAAATACAAATGAACCCTGAGCCCGTGCCTTGAATCCCTACTCACCTGCCTTGAATCCGTGACGCCAATTCAACCCCCCAAATCCTGAGCCCCTCCTGCTGACCTTGTCTGGGCTTGTGCTCGCGGTGTCAAGCAGCCGAGTTGGCATTCTCAGATCACTCACTAGCACCGCTTCTAAAGCCCCAAACCCTTGCTTAAACCCCAATTTAAGACCCCAAAATATGGAATCCACCGACCTTGTCTGGGCTTGTGCTCGCTGTGTCCAGCAGTCGCACCGAGTTGTCAGCAAACACAGAAAATCATGAGCAAATACATGGTCGAACACACCAAAAGAGGCGTCCGACGGACGGACTGCTAAACTCAATCAATCCAAACCCCGAATCCCGAGCCCATCAACCACTGACCTTGTCTGGGCTTGTGCTCGCACTGTCGACCAGCCGCACGGAAGGAGATCACGAGGAAACGCATAGTCCAACACGCCAACAGAGTCGTTCAACAGACTGTGAAATCGATTAGGGTTAAGGGTTTAGGGTTTTGCTCTGGGGTAAAGAGCTAGAGCTTTGCTCAGGGTTAGAGAGCTAGAGCTTTGCTCTCAGGGATGGCGTTTCGCCATCCCCGGGGGACTAGCCGCTCCCACCCCCCCAGCCAAAAGAAGCAACAAAGCTCAAAATAACCAGCTTAGCTGGTTATTTTGCTAACCAAGAGATAATTGAACCCCACGAATCCCGAGCCCATCAACCACTGACCTTGTCAGGGCTTGTGCTTGCTGTGTCCAGCAGTCGCACTGAGCTGTCAGCAAACTCAAACAATTATGAGTAAACACATGGTCGAACACGCCAACAGATTCGTCCGACGGACTGTAACTGGACTGAAACATCGATCAATTAAACACCCGAATCCCGGGCCCCTCAACCTGACCTCAACCACTGACCTTATCTGGGCTTGTGCTCGCTGTGTCCAGCAGCCGCACCGAGCTGTCAGCAAACTCCGCGAGGATGAGTCCATAGGACAGCGCCTTGAGTGCAACCGGCTCGCTGTTGCACTCCATCCATGACTGCTCACAAGCACAGAGGGAGGGGGTGTGTGTGTTGTGGAGAGGGGGGCGTGTATGGGGCGTGTGGTGTGTTTTTGTTTTGCGCATTCGAGTCCATAGAACAGCGCCTTGAGTGCAACCGGCTCGCTGTTGCACTCCATCCATGACTGCTCACAAGCATAGAGGCAGGGGGGGGGGGGGGGGTGTTTTGTGGAGAGGGGGGCGTGTATGGGGCGTGTGGTGTGTTTTTGTTTTGCACATTCAAGTCCATGGGACAGCGCCTCATGTGGGGCCGCCTCGCTGTTGCACTCCATCCAAGACTGCTCACAAGCACACGAGGGGGGGGGGGGTGAGTGTGTGTGAGTCCATGGAACAGCGCCTCGAGTGCAACCGGCTCGCTGTTGCACGCCATCCATGACTGCTCACAAGCACAGAGGGAGGGGGGGAGAGGGGGGGCGTGTGGCGTGTTTTGTGGAGACGGGGGCGTGTATGGGGCGTCTGGTGTGTTTTTGTTTTGCGCATTCGAGTCCAAAGCACAGCGCTTTGAGTGCAACCGGCTCGCTGTTGCACGCCATCCATGACTGCTCACAAGCACAGAGGGAGGGGGGGGAGGGGGGGGCATGTGGTGTGTTTTGTGAGGAGCGGGACGTGTATGGGGCGTTTTTTGTGTGTGTGCACATTCGAGTCCATAGGACAGCGCCTCATGTGGGGCCGACTTGCTGTTGCACTCCATCCATGACTGCTCACAAGCGAAGGGGAGGGGGGTGCGTGTGTGTTGGGGCGTAAGGCGTTTTTTTCATTTGTGTTCGAGTCCATAATAGGACAGCGCGTTGAGAATTGGCCGGCTCGCTGCTGCGCTCCATCCATGACTGCTCACAAGCACAGAGGGAGGGGGGGGGAGGGGTGTGTGTGGTGTGTTTTGTGGAGAGGGGGGCTTGTATGGGGCGTGTGGTGTGTTTTTGTTTTGCGCATTCGAGTCCATGGGACAGCGCCTCATGTGGGGCCGCCGCGCTGTTGCACTCCATCCATGACTGCTCACAAGCACACGAGGGGGGGGGGGGTGAGTGTGTGTGAGTCCATAGGACAGCGCCTTGAGTGCACCGGCTCGCTGTTGCACGCCATCCAAGACTGTTCACAAGCACACGAGGGGTGGGGTGTTTTGGTGAGTGTGTGTGAGTCCATAGGACAGCGCCTTGAGTGCAACCGGCTCGCTGTTGCACGCCATTCAAGACTGTTCACAAGCACACGAGGGGGGGGTGTTTTGGTGAGTGTGTGTGAGTCCATAGTCTTGAGTGCAACCGGCTCGCTGTTGCACGCCATCCAAGACTGTTCACAAGCGAAGGGGAGGGGGGGAAGGCGTGTGCTTAGGGCGTGTATGGGGCGTGTGGTGTTTTTTGGTGATGGGGTGTGGGCAAGTGTCCGCGTGGGTGGGCGGGTGCGCGTGGGCGTGGGCGTGTGAGGGGGTGTGGGCAAGTGTCCGTGCATGCACGTGCACAGACCTAGTTTATGGGTTTGCCCTACACCCTGAACCCCAGACAAGGTCCAGCATCTTGATCTTGCAGCCAAAGTACAGGTCAAGTCACAAGCAGCACAACAGTGAGTAATACGCAATAAAGTAGCAAAAACACGTTTCACATACAGTCCACACCTGGTACTCATGAACTGTAAATCTGAATCAAGCCACCAAAAGCGATTCACACCCAGTTCACACCTGGTACAGGCTCTTGATCGATAACATCTTGATCTCGCAGTCAAATTAATATTAAATTCATTAATATTAATTTATTAATTAAAACGGTCCACACCCAGTTCACACCTGGTACAGATTCTCGATCGAGAACATCTTGATCTCGCAGTCAAAGTACAGCAGGAAGCGGGTGTGCGAAAAGTACATTATCTTCTTTGCTGGCCGCGACAGCTTCATCTGTGTGGAGAGGGGGGGGGGGGCATGTGTGTGAGAGTGTGTGTGTGTGTGTGTGTGTGTGTGTGTGAGTGTGCGTGTGTGAGTGTGTGTGTGCGTGTGTGTGTGTGCGTCATGAGGTTGTTCACCCTCTTGCTGGCGCACGGTTGGTCTCCCGCCTTCAAACGGAATCTCCTCAATTGATGATTATAGACAGCCTATCTAGGTCTGCCGTGCAGAGTTCTCTGTAACGATATCTCTCTCTCTCTCTCTGTGTGCGTGTGTGTGTGTGTGAGTGTGTGCGCATGCGTGCGTGTGTGTTTGTGCATACGAGTGCAGGCGCTTGAGCTTCGGACATACAAAAAGTTGTACCCAAATAGGCTCCCCGCACCCCCTGATGCCCACACCTCCCACACTTCCCTCACACCTCCCCCCACACCTTGTAGATCGGCACGAGCGTCTCGATGTCCCATAGAGTGACCATGCCGTCGTTCGTCGACGTCAGCAGCTGCGTTCCACTCGGGTCTGCCGCCATGCATGAGAGCAGGACCGCCGTCGGCCCGATGGCTCGGTAGAAGTTGGGGGTGCCGCCGGCGAGTCGCCATGCCTGCATGGTGCATGGTGTGTGTGTGCATGCATGCATGTAGTTGAGACGTGGAAGGGTTGGGGTTGCGGACTACGCAGGTCGAGGCCGCCATGCATGAAGGGTAGGGGTTGCGGACTATGCAGGTCGAGGCCGCCATGCACGAGAGAAAGCATAACCGACGTCGGTCAGATGGCGTGGCAGAAGTTGTGAGGGTGTCGCCCGCGGGTCGCCATGCCTGCATGGTGCATGGTGTGTGTGTGCGTGCGGTTGAGTGGTGGTAGGGGTTGTGGACTAGAGGGGACATGCAGGAGAGCAGAAACGCCGTCGGCCCGATGGCTCGGTAGAAGTTGGGGGTGCTGTCCGCGAGTCGCCATGCCTGCATGGTGCTTGGTGTGTGTGTGCGTGCGTGCGTGCGTGTGTGTGGTTGAGGCGTGGTAGGGTGTCAAGGAGTTGTGGACTTGGCAGGTCGAGGCCGCAATGCACGAGAGAAAGCACCGCCGTCAAGCCCGATGGCTCGGCAGAAGTTGTGGGGTGCCGCCCACGAGTCACCATGCCTGCATGGTGCATGCGTGCGTGCGTGCGTGCATGCATGTGGTTGAGACGTGGAAGGGTGTTTAAAGGTTGCGGACTACGCAGGTCGAGGCCGCAATGCACGAGAGAAAGCATAACCGCCGTCGGTCAGATGGCTTGGCAGAAGTTGTGAGGGTGCCGCCCGCGGGTCGCCATGCCTGCATGGTGCGTGCGTGTGTGCATGCGTGCGGATGAGTGGTGGTAGGGGTGGTGGACTAGACGGGTCAAGGGCGTCATTGCACGCGAGAGAGCAGCACTGCTGACGGTCCGATTGTCAGTAGAAAGTTGGGGTGTCCCACTCGACTCAAACATAACGGGCATGCTCACCCACCCCCACACTCACACACACACACTCTTCCGCACACGCACAGCCACCGCTGCTCCGCTCTCCCCCGCCAGTCAGCAGCGCACCCTCCATGCACACACACACACACACACACACACACACACACAATCTTCCACACGTGTGCGCATGCACGCACACGCACACACACACATACACACTCACACACGCATGCCCGCACACCCTGTGACACCCACCACCGCTCCGCTCTCTCTGCCGCCAGTCAGCAGCATCTCCATGTTCCTGCCATGCACACCACCTGGGTTGCACACACACACACTGCACACACACACACACTCACAAACACACACACACACACACTCTTCCACAAACACGTGCACAACCCGCAACACCCACCACCGCTCCGCTCTCTCGCCCCGCCAGTCAGCAGCAGCATTAGTTTTCATGTACCTTCCATGCACACACACACACACACACGCATGCACACATACACACACACACACGAGTCTAAAAAGGCATCAAAGGTGCCCGACGAACTGTAAAATTGACTGTGTGCCACTCACCACTGCTCCGCTCTCTCCCCCGCCAGTCAGCAGCATCTCCATGTCCGGAAAGTACACCATGCACGTGATCTGGGACTTTTGGAGCCCGTCGAAGCGCATCGTGCACGCGCCTGAAATGTGGGGTGCTCGAATTGACCGTCTTGTCGTATGCCGTTGGTGGCGAATTAGACGTGTGCTTGCGCACTCAACCCCCAAGGCATGCAGATGGCGTGCGCCTGAGTCCTCGGAGAGTGTGTGTGTGTGTGTGTGTGTGCATGTGTGCGTGTTTGTGTGTGTGTGTGTGTGTGTGCATGCTTTCGTGTGTGTGTGTGTGTGTGTGTGTGTGTGTGAAGTCTCCCGGTGTGCGGATGCACTGCACTACGGAGATACGTGCATGCACAAAGTGTGGACACACGCTTCTGCACACGCACACGCACCCGTCCCCACGTCAAAGCCATACACCCCTCCCCCGTAGAGCGCAAACAGCGTCTGCGACGGCGCGTGCCAGTCCATGCGGTCGGCCCACGACCCGCCAGCGTCCTCGTCTCCAGCAGCAGAGCCGTCAGCGGCTTCAATGCCGGGGATTCTGTGGGGGGAAGGCGTTGATGGGCGTCGGCGTCTGGCTGGGGTTCACACGCACACACTCACACTGTGTGAGACTCACACACACACGCGCATGCACACGCACACGCACACGCACAAAATCACACACACAAACGCACGCACACACATGCACACACCCCATTGTGTGCGAGCATGCGTCTGTGCGTGCCATTCGGGGCGCTGAGGGCGCTCATGATGTCGGCAGCGGGAAATAACATCGCACTCGTTAAGAGCAGCGCAGTCCATGAAGCGTTTGCCACGCGCCATGCAGCAGCCCTCCAACACCCCACCTGAGCGCCAGCCTGCAGCTCGCGTTCTGGTACTTGCCGAAGCACCACGGGACGACCTTCCCGTCCTTGGTGCGCGGCATGCTGAAGGGCGAGGCGTCCTTGTCGGCCCTGTACCCGTCGTGGTCAAACTCACACTCCCAGATCTTGATGCCGTACGAGCCTGCGGTCATGAGCTCGTTGCGCTGCGTGTTGAACACCATCTCCCGCACGCAGCCGTTGTTCCACGGCATGTCTGACACGAGCTGGAGCCGCTTGTCGTAGCAGCGGACTTTTCCATCCAGGCACGCCGCAAAGAGCAGGCCCTGCGCCTCGCCCAGCGTCATCGCAGTGAAGAAGGTGGACTGGAAGCCAGGGAAGGTCATGGATGCTGTCACCTGTGCATGTACATGTGCGTGCATCAGATGGGTGGGGTCGGTCTCACTGCTGCGCGTGCCATGCGAGTGTGTGTGCATGTGTGTGCAGAGTGTGTGTGTGTGTGTGTGCGTGTGTGCGTGTGTGTAGTTGCCTGTGTGCGTGTGTGTGTGTGCATGTATGTGCATGTACGTGCACCAGATGGGTGAGACTCCCTGTTGCGAGCCCATGCTGCCCATGGAGTGCCACTGCAACAGCGCACCATTGTTGTACCATCACCAGGGCTGAACGTCCAATTCTTCAAGACCTTGTCGTCCGAGCTTGTAAACTGGTGCTGCCCTCCACTGCTGCCGCTCAGCAGCACCGCTCTCACAGCTGCACCATGAGCCCTGAAGGTCGAGTCCAGGTTGAAACCTGGACGCAGGAGCTCCGCCATCGCGTTACTAGTTGTTCCAGCAGTGACGCCCCGGGTCGCGGGCCTGCCCGCGTGTACACACGACCCTAGAGCACAGCCTTAGACCCCACACAAGTGTGCCTTCATTCCTGCGAGATCTTCCTGCGAAAGCAAGCACGGGAATCACGGCAAGGCGAAGGGCATAAGTGGGCAGCAAAAGCCACTTTGCGCACCGGGGGTTCGTCTAAAATCCGAACGACAAGTCAACCGCATCCACGTCTCAGCACCTCTGCTCAACACAGTCCTCCAGAGGAGCATTTGGTCGTGTGATTGTGGTGAGGATTTTAAGATGTGGGGTCCCAAGTGCTGTGACTACAGACCAGGCCAACCAGCCGCAGGCATCCTAGCAGCTGCAGGCATCCTGGCAGCCTCCAACCCTAGGGACGTAAGTAGGTTTGCATTGCACAGCCAGGACAGAGCCATTGCACAGCCAGGAGCCACATCTTCTTCTCAACACAAGGATTGTTTCGGTTTGTACGTGAGTGGTGGGGAAATGGGGATGGGGGCAAGCGCTGCAACAACTAGGGACCGCACCGGACAGCCAACCAGCAAGCCGCGCCACCCTCGCGCCCGCCCAACCCTGGCAACGTAAGTGTGTGTGACCAGCTGCACATCACGTGCGAACTACAGATGTCTAGTATGGGCGGTAGCGCGGGTCGCTCCCGCCGCCCCCGCCGCCCCCGCCACCCCTCTCCCGGCTGCCGCTGCTGCGGGGCGCAGCAACCTCGCCCCGCGGGTCGGGCCCGCGCGAGCGGTCAGCACCATACGCAACAGGCGGGGCGCCGTTGCCGCCACCCCTGCCATAGTCGTCGCCGCGGGGGGCGCCGCTGCTGCGGCTGCTGTAGCCGTCGCCGCCGGCGACGCCGCTGCTGCGCGCTGGGGGCGCGTCGTAGCCCGCCGCAGCGCTTCCACCGCTGAAGCCGCGCTCTGCGTAGCGGTCACCACTCGCCGCGTAGCGCTCGCCACCGGCGGCGCCACCACCATACGCGCCGCGCGCGTCGCTGTATCCGTCGTAGCCAGCCGCGCGCGAGGGGGGCGCGGGGCCGCGCTCGCGCAAGCGCGGCGCGTCGTATGCGCCACCCCCGCCCGCCACGTCGTCGTAGCCGCGCTCGCGGCCGGCGGGGCGGTCGTACCCGCCGCCGCCCCCGCGCGATGGCGGCGGCGCGTCAAAGCCCGCGCCGGCGCCCCGCGCGGGAGGGTCGTTGTAGCCAGCGGCGCGGCCGCCGCCGCCGCCAACGCCGCCGGCGTAGCGGTCAGCGGGCGCGGCGTAGCGGTCAGCAGGCGCGGCGTGGAGGTCAGCGGGCACGGCGTATGCAGCGCCCCCCGCGCGCTCGCTGCCGTAGCCACCGCTGCCGCCGCTGCCGCGCGACTCGTAGGCGCCGCCACCGCCACCGCCACGGTCGGCGTAGCCGCTGCTGCCGTTGCGGTCAGCACCAGCGACGTACCCTCCGCCTCCGCCGCCGCCGCGTGGCTCGTAGCCACCGCCGCCGCCACCGCCGCCACCGCGGACGGCATAGCCGCCGCTGTCGCCGCGCGGCGCGCCGTCGCGCGGGGCATCATAGCCGCCACCCCCACGCTGCGCGGCGTCGCGTGGGGCATCATAGCCCCCACGCGGGGCAACGTCGCGCGGGGCTTCGTAGCCCCCACGCCGCGCGCCGTCGCGCGGGGCGTCGTAGCCCCCACGCGGCGCGCCGTCGCGCGGGGCGTCGTAGCCGCCCCCCCCTCGCGGCGCGACGTCGCGTGGGGCATCGAAGCCGCCGCCGCGGGGGGCGTCGTAGCCGCCGCGCGCGTCGTACGCGCCGCCACCGCCGCCGCGCGCGTCGCCGTCGCCGCCGCGCGATGGGGGCGCGCCGTAGCCCGCGCGCGAGTCGTAACCGCCGCCGCCGCCGCCGCGCGATGGTGGCGCGTCGTATCCACCTCCACCTCCACCGCCACGGTCGCGCGAGTCCGTGCCGCGGTCGCGCGGGTCGTAGCTGCCACCACCGTCGCCACCGCCTCCCCTGCAGCGCGACTCGTACGCGCCGCCGCCGCCGCCGCCGCGGTCGCGGTCGCGCGGGTCGACGCCGCCGAAGTCGCCCCCCCGGGGATCGCGGCCAGCATGCGAGACGTCCTCGCGTGGGGGGTCCTGATCAAACTGTGGGTGCGTGTGCATGTGCGGGCGCACGACCGCGGCAGGCACGTGCACAGGGGCGAGAACAGTCAAGTGGGGGGTGCGGTGCGGGGGGTGGGGGGTGCGTGTGCTGGGGGGTGCGGTGCGGTGTGTGTATGTGTGTGCGGGGGGGGTGCGTGCGGGGAGTGTGTTGGTGCGTGTACGTGTGCGGGGTGTGTGGGTGGGGGGGGTAGCCAGCGTGCGGGTGGTCCTCGCGTGGGGTTCTGATCAACTGTGGGTGCATGTGCGTGTGTGAGTGTGTGTGTGTGTGGGTGTGCGGTGTGCAGGGAGTGGGGGTGAGGAGCGTGTGGACGGTGGGTGTGGGTGAGCGGGGCGCAGACGGGGTCCTCGGGCGAGAGGGAGGCAGCAGACATACACGGGAGAGTGGGCGGCGGCAGGGCAGGGGTCGAGCAAACAATCACACGTCACCCGCCATCTTTGTCACCCACACCCATCCACGCGCGTGCCGTGGGTCACGCCACGCACGCACATGCACGCACTGCACACGCGCCGCACATGCACACGCACTGCACACGCCACACCGCAGCCGCCATCTTTGTCACCCACACCCATCCACGCGGATGCTGTGCAACCCGTACACGCACAGTGTGCTCCACACACGCACACGCACTGCACGTGCACACGCGCACGCACTGCACACGCGCTGCACACGCACTGCACACGCGCCGCACACGCAATGCACGGCACATGCACATGCACACGCGCCGCACACGCACACACACTGCACACGCACTGCACGTTCACACGCGCACGCACACACATGCACACGCGCACACGCCGCGTCACCCACCAGCGCCTTGACCGCGACCTTGCACCCATCCACGCTCTTGCCGTCCAGGTCGCGCACCGCGGTCTCGCGGTCCTCATACTGATCAAAGTCGCCGACTCTGCACAACAGCACAAACACGCGGGGGCAGCACAAGAGGGTTCCGCGCAGCGTTCCAGCAACCATGGTCAGGTGTACAGTTCCACAGCGCAGATCCGTCAGCATCCAGGGGACGAGCGCACACAACCACGCGGGGCTCTGGGGCAGGGGGGAGGACAGAGTAGTACCGAGCCAGGAGTACACCCAAAGTGCAACGCAGGCGCTGCCACCGCTGACAACATGTATTTGCCACAGGACTGGAACTGATGACAACGGGTTTGCCACAGGTGGTCTGGGCGCCGGCGCGCCAGGGAGCCTGGTCCGGGCGCAACGGGCCTGGAGCGAAGAGAGGGAGAGCACGCAGGCAGAGGCAGCGAGAGCGCCACGGTGGCACACAGGACCTAGCTGCCAGACCGGTGACCAGTGACCAGGACCAGAGCAGACCAGTGGGAGTGCCGTGGACGCTGGGCACGAGTACACATGTGATGCCAAGGTCGGCTGCGAGTCCTGTGGGACGCTGGGCACGAGCACCCCCATGTGTACGCTGCCTGTCAGGTGCATCACACACGACTGTAAAATCCTTCATCATCATCATCATCATCATGTGATGCCAAGGTCGACTGCGAGTCCTCTGGGATGCTGCCCACGCGCATCGCTCCGGCATCCCTAGTAGATGGACGCAAGGCATGCCTCATCAAGCCGTATCAGATGGCTGCCCTAACAACAATCGCGTGCACGCTGTCGCTCGCTGTAATATGTATTGTGTGTGTATAATAGGATGAGTGCCAATGTGTGTGGGGTGAGTGGGTGGGTGAGGTGTCCAGGAGGCAGCGGTTTGACCGTGCGCGCGCGACCATGCCATGGTTGGGAGTGCAGGTCACACTGCTAAGAGCCCACAAACGCTGCCTCTTCGGATCTGCCGAGTGAGCGTGAGTGCGGCGCCCGAGGTGCCCCAACTCGGCAATAGTGCAAAACCGTGCATGCCATGTCGCGCTCCCACACACAGCGCCTGCGTCACCATTCCTCGTGCGTGCGTGTGTATGTCTTGGCGGTGTACGTAATGCCCAATACCACGATACATGTGCGGGTCCCTGGGAGGTCTCTTCCGATCTGTTGTGAGGGTCGTTCAGTGGAGCGCACCCGATTCCAGGACAGCTGACGTTGGCGTAGCTGATGGCCAAGCTGCCGTTGCGGAGGAAGTCCTTGAGCTCTCTGTATGTTGTGCAGAGGGGAAAGGGGGAGGGGCAGGGGTTTCCATGGGGATGAGGGCAAGAGACGGCCGCGGCTGCACGGCGTGATTGTGCTCGCGCAAGAGCGGCGCCGCATGGAGGGTCCCCCGCCTGCTCACCGCCACGAGTAGGCCTCTGGCAGGCCAGTCACCTCCACGCGGAAGCCGCGCTTGGCGCCTCCATTGAGCACGGCCGCCTGCATGCGCCCTTCGGAATCCCATGCTGGCTTGACGTGCGCTGTTCCCGGGCCTCGCTCCGCTGGCGCCACCTTGACCGTCCGCCCCATGATGAGACAGTTGTCCATCTGCCAGGTAGTATAGTCGATCGAGAGTTCAGGAAGGAGGTGTATGGGATGGTTCACAACGCGACCAATGCATTTCACTCCCCAATCACCTTCGCCACGCACGCCTCCATCACCGCCGCCGACTCAAACCTGCAGGATTGAGGTCGACGTCAATGCATGCAAGCAACCGCACTTGCATGGGTGGGCGGTCTCCACAGGCTCTTGCCAGCCAGCCAGTCATGCCCATGCGTGGCGAGCTTGCATGGAGGGCATCTCTGTGCGTGGCCTCCGCCACGGCTAGGGCCTCCTGCACCCAGCCATGCCCCATGCTGGACAAGCATATCGCCTCATGCCAGTGTTCCAGGGGCGTTCCAGGGGTTCCAGTGTTGTGATGCATGTCATCCATCGCAAGCCGCTCTCCAACTGCTGCTCCGTCCCAACGCACCCTACGAACGCGAAACCTTTGCTTTTCCTCGTCTCCATGTCGACCACAACCTTGACACTGGTGGGCTCGGCGCCCAGCACATCATGGATATGCTTCCGCAGGTCCCGCTCCACAGTTTCCCAGTTCAGGCCACCGAACCAGACCTTGTACTCGGTGCGTGTCACGCTGCCCATAGTTGCGATAGCACATGTAAATGTAAATGCGTCAATGTGCATGTCAATGTGGATGTGTGGATGGATCCACCTACCTGCCTCGAACGTTAAAGGATACAGACACCTCAATCCAGATCCGACAATTTCTATAGAAATGGCAGCGCAGCTGGCGCTCACGTGGGCTGGGCCGCCCGGTGAGAAGAGAGTGGCGCATGCAGTCATGCATGGGCAGTGTCGCTCTGTTGTCACTGTGCTCTCATGTTGTGTGTGGAAGGAAGGGGGAACATGCCATGCATGTGGACACGGTGGGCAGGGAGGGGGGGGTTGAAGGGTGTGTGCAGACGTGTACCGTGCCGCTCAGATCTGGCCAGCAGCTCCACGCATGGGGCCGAGCCATGCACACACTACATTCACACCCATCCGTCAGCACGACGCGACATCCGTCAGCACGGCTCCAAGTATGGGGCTGAGCCATGCACCACATCCCCCCCCCCCAACACATGATCACAGCGCGCGACGCTGACATCCGTCAGCCTGTGTGGAGCTTGCACACGCACACACACCCTGCACACACCCATCCCGCGCGCGCGTACACCGATCCCCAAGCACCCCCTCCCCCACACCCACACCCGCAACCCCGCCTGCTGCATGCGCAGAGCAGCGCCTGAAGGTGCCCGCGACGCCTATGGCAACGCTCGGCAGCATATTGGAGCAGGCAAGGGCTGTTTGAATGATGGATGTTAAGAGTCTGTGCGTCCACGTACCAACTACTGATGTGTTTGTACTTGAGACTTGCCGGCGCTATTTCAGCGAAAATTTACCAACTCAAGGTGTGAGAGACGCCGGTCGGGTGCCGGCGCTACTATGCCCGACACCTGACTGAAAGTGGGCGTCTCCCTGGTAGGACTCCACTGCGCTGCGGGGGTTGACCCCCACAGCGTGCGCTGCACCGTAGAACCGCTTTGCCTTGCAATGAAATAATTCGGAAAACGTCGCGGCAAGGTCGATATCTTAAAAAAATAATGCCGAAAAGTAAAAAATGCCAAAAGTAACGACACGTCAACCGAAATCGCTAGCTACCTGGCAAGGGTGAGGGCTAACCCCCACACGCGCACACGCATTGGGTCTAGACAGGGCACTAGGCCCCCAGATCCATCCTATATACCACGCAGGTAGTGATAGTACAGTCGCATTCCTCCGGAGAGGTTGGTCCTTAGAAGGGCACGGGCTCACGGGCGCCCCTCCCCCCCCCCCACACACACTCACCCCCCCAAACACACCTACCCACCTACCCACACTCACACCCACGACCACCACACATGCACGCAGGCGTGCGTGAAGCTCAATCCGCCGCTCGAACCCTCCCCCCGCGCACTCATCATCCACAAGCCCCCCCCCTTCCCCCTACCCAAATCCCCCACTCCACGCCCCAAACGCACAGGCACACAAATTCGCCCCCTCCATCCCCCGCCGCACCCACACGCACAGGCGTGCGCGAAGCTCAAACCGCCGCTCGACCCCTCCACCTGCGCACTTATGATCCATGAGTCGCGCGCGCGCCCGCGCGCCCTCGACCTCGGCCTCACCTGGCGTAACGCCAACGTGCCGGCAAGTGCGCGGCTGGAGGTGCGCGAGGATGCCTGCCTGCCTGCCTGCCTGCCTGCCTGCCTGACTTGACTTGACTTGACTTGACCTGCCCCGCCCCGCCCCGCCCCGCCCCGCCCGCCCGCCCCGCCCTGCCCCCTGCCTGCCCTCCCGCCTTGACCGCCCCCTGCCGCCTGCCCCCTGCCTCGCCTGCCTGCCTGCCCTGTATGCCTTGCATACCTGCCTTGCCTGCCTGCCTGCCTTGCATGCCTGCCTTGCATGCCTGCCTTGCATGCCTGCCTTGCATGCCTGCTTTGCATGCCTGCCTTGCCTGCCCCCTGCCTGCCTGCCATGCCTGTATGCCTTGCATGCCTGCCTGCCTGCCTGCCTTGCATGCCTGCCTTGCATGCCTGCCTTGCATGCCTGCCTTGCATGCCTGCTTTGCATGCCTGCCTGCCTGCCTGCCTGCCTGCCTGCCTGCCTGCCTGCCTGCCTGCCTGCCTGCCTGCTTGCCTGCCCTGTATGCCTTGCATGCCTGCCTTGCCTGCCTTGCCTGCCTTGCCTGCCTTGCCTGCCTTGCCTGCCTTGCCTGCCTTGCCTGCCTTGCCTGCCTTGCCTGCCTTGCCTGCCTTGCCTGCCTTGCCTGCCTTGCCTGCCTTGCCTGCCTTGCCTGCCCTGCCTTGCCTGCCTGCCTGCCTGCCTGCCTGCCTTGCCTTGCCTGCCTGCCTGCCCGCCTGCCTGCCTGCCTGCCTGCCTGCCTGCCTGAATGGATCCATGGAAAGATTAACGAATGAATGGCACACAAACACAAACACAAATACAAACACACACACGCACACACACACACACACACACACACACACACACACACACACACACACACGCATGCACACACACACACACACGCATCTGCAGATCGCGCTCAAGGCGGCGCCGCTGCCGCCGCTGCCGCCGCTGCCCGCACACACGGTGCGCTTACCATGCATGGGGTGCTATACGCTGTGCACGCATGGGGACACGCACAGGGCACACACACGCAGCGCACACACGCGCAGCGCACACACACGCGGCGCACGCGCAAGCACGCGCGCATCTTGCACACGCGAGCACGCGCGCATGCTGCACGCGCACGCACACATGCACGCGAGCACTCAGGTGCAAACGCACACGCGAGCACACGCACGCATGTTGCACGCGCACACGCACACCTTCACGTGCACGCACGCACACGCAAGCACGCACGCATGTTGCACGCGCTCACGCACCCATGCACACCCACACGTAGGTGCACACGCATACGCGAGCACACGCACGCATGTCGCACGCGCACACGTGCACGCACGCAGGCGCAAATGCACACGCGAGAACGCGCACACATGTTGCACGCGCACACGCACGCCCACCCGCGCACGCACGCAGGCGCAGCCGAGCGAGCCTGCGGAGACTGTTGCAGCAGCAGCAGCAGCAGCAGCGGGTGTGCAGCCAAGCGTGCCCACAGAGGGCGCAGCAGCGCCGGCATCGGAGCCCGCGCAGCCGCACTCAGAGGCAGGCACCTCGTCGGCCAGTGGCAGCGGCGCGGCAGGTGCGTGACGGGCACCTTCCACGCACCTTCCACACACCTTCTCTGCACCTTCCAAGCACCTTCTCTACACATACTCCACCACCACCACCTCGTCCACACTCAATCTCACCCATTGCTTGATCGTGCTCTGGCGCTGGGGCTCGATTAACGGAGGCGCGTTCTCGTCGCCGAGCCCTGGACCCAGCAATGCGGCGCTGCTGGTGACGAGGATCTCCGTGCCGCTGACGAGCGGGGTAAAATACGACTGGCCTGGCTCCTGCTAGACTGCCCCTCGGTGGAACACTACAAGGAGTGGCTTGCCCGGCGCTGCCATGGCTTGGCGAGTAGCCGCGGCGCTGCCGCGGCCCGTGCTGGGAGACGGCCCTTATCCTCCCCCCATGCAGGATGCCATGCGGCACCGATCTCGACGAGTTGATCGACGAGCGGAGGAGCTGGCGCCCGTCAATGCATGCTGGACATTGGTCAAGATGGCTGCCCGTGGAGGCGGGCTACCATCACGGCTTCAGCGGTGGCGACCGCCGAGGCAACACAGAGTAAATCCGCTTCACCATTCGCAGCGTTCGTCACCGCGCTCATCCTCGGGGTCGCTCGTCTGCCGGTGACTGGCGTTGGAAGGTCTTCAGGCAGCCTCCATGACAACTCTGTCGTCCATGCACCCCCTGGAGGGTGGGACCTGGCCATGCATGAGGCATGGGGCGCCGGCTGAGCCCCATGCAAACGAGAGCTGGACAGCCATGCACTGCCAGGCGGGGACCGTTCCAGTCAGCGCCAGTCGGCTCTGCCGGCTTGACTGGCCACAAGGCCACTACTGTGACCCTGAGGAAGGTCCTCTCCTATATGCTCCTTGCCAGACATGTCTCTCAGAGACCGCTGTTTGGGGTAGTCTAGCCGGCGGGAGCGGTAGTCTATTGGCCGGGAGCCGGCGGTTCTCTAGTACACTCAAGTGGGCTGGAGTATCGGCGGGTGATCTCTAGTAGAAGAGTAGCCTGCTTAGCTGGAAACCCCGTGTTACTTGTTACTTGCTCTGGCGCGCCTGGTGGCAGGTGCGTCGGGGCACCTTCCTTCCACCACCACCCCCTTGTCTGCAACCACATCAGCGATGCTCGCCTTCTCAATCTTCGCCACCAACATCTTGCCCACTGCTTGATGGTGCTCTGGCGCGCCTGGTGGGAGGTGCGTGATGGGCACCTACCCCCCACCTTCCCCGCTCCTTCGGTGCAGCATCTCGCACATCCCGCCTCCCAGCACCAGCACCTCGTATGTCTCATCACCGTTGCACTGCACGGCGCCGGCTCCACCACCACATCTCACATACTGCTCGATGGTGCTCTGGCGGCGGCAATCGATCCCCCGACGCCATCTGCCGCGCACATGCGTTTTCACACACTCCTCTCCTGCCACACCTACCTCAACCCTCTGCAGCCGGCGGCACCGGTGCAGCCGGCGGAAGTGGTGCTGCAGCGCCTCGTCCCTCGAAGCCTGCCGCCCCCCCGAAGCCGCCCCCGCCGCCCACGGGCGGCCCGTGGGCGGCCCTGGGCTGCGACCGCGACGTGGCGATTTACACGAAGGCTGCGCTGGATGACGCGACTGCTGCGGTGGGTCTTGCAGTAGCAGTAACAGCCACAGTACGCAGACACGCGTTACCGTGCCGATTGATTAGTTCTGAGGACGCGCCGCCAAGGATGTCGACTTCTAAAAAAGGTCAAAAATGAAAAATACAGTGTGCGCCAGAAGTGACGTCAAAACGGGGAAAACGGAACATACTCCTGCGGCACGGAGCCGCGGAGAATGATGAGCCCTCATCTTTCTAAAATATTCCGGACTTTTATAAAAGTGCCGGCAAGAGAAAGCGTCTCTACGGTAGCCGGCTTCCCAACAAAAGATACCCTGTAGTGGGTGTTAACTATCCATGAAACCGAGGCCATGGCCAGTGCAGTAATGGCCTAATGATGGGCGCCGGCCGCGACATGGCGGCTCACACGAGGGCTGCGCTGGATGACGCGGCTGCTGCGGCGGGCCTTGTTTTAGTCACTGTTCCAGAAGATGCACCTGGTAGAGGGTCTGAATCTTAGTGAACTCACCCTGGAAGTGAGGCCGTAGCCAGTGCAGTAATGGCTGTATGATGGGCGCCGGCCGGCGGGTATTACAGCAACAGTAACAGTAACAGCTTTCCAACAAAAGGCATCGTATAGAGGGTGTTCACTGACCATGCAACCGAGGCCATGCGGAGACCATGGCCAGTACAGGAATGGCCTAATGGTGGGCGCCGGCCGCGGCGTGGCGGTGAACCGAGGCGGCGCTCAATGACGCAACTGCTGCCGCTGCTGCGGTGGCTGTTGCCTCACTAGTAATGTCATTCAGGAAATCAAGAATGTCCTGTTTGCCCCCGCAACATAGGAGGGAACAAACAAACAAACGAGGCGTTTTTCGCAGAAAAGGTGTGGAAATAATAAAATCCACACTTTTTGGAGCGAAAGTCCGTCGATTCCCCCCCCAGTATCTCCCAAAATTTCCCGGTTTGCCCCCGCAGCAGGTTCTGCGGGGGCTGCGGGGGCGTTAATGACACCACTGCTACGACCACTGCCACGACCCAGTGGCCAATGTGGTAATGGCCTAGTAATCGGCTGCGTGCTGCAGGCGGCATGTCCGGAAGATTATTTGAGACCTCCGCCACACACACACACACAGACACACACACACACACGCAGGCGGCAGCCGCGAGCGCGGGCGCCGCTACTGCCGTCGCTGGCGACCTTCCGGACAGCTTCTTTGAGCTGACTGCGGAAGACTTTGCGTCGATCTCGTCCGCAAACCAGGCGCGGCGCACGGTGAGGGTTCTCAGCACACACACACACACACACACACACACCAGGCGCACGGTGAGGGATTCCAACACACGCTCACACAGAGAGAGAGAGAGAGATCGTTACAGAGAACTCTGCACGGCAAACCTAGATAGGCTGTTTCTAGTCATCAATTGAGGAGATTCCGTTTGAAGGCGGGAGACCAACCGTGCGCCAGCAAGAGGGTGAACAACCTCATTCGTAAAGCAGTGGGGGAAAGGGGCAGTGGCGGGTCATTGACGGCTGTGTTCGTCAATCCGCCTCGACTGAGTTTAAACTAGGTGTCGGCAGAAGGACTTCCACAGTTGTGGAAATCATGCTAAGATGATCCACTCGGTGGTGACTCGCTCGGCGAACTCGGGGCGCTCGGGGATGTCGCGTGTGAAGTTGAAGAGATGGATGTTTGCGGAGGGCGTAGAACGTGACGGAGTGGGCGCAAAAGTCACCGGCGTGAGCCGGAAGAAGGTGATGGCGCCGCCGGCATAGAGCGAAGTCGTGTCCGAACAGCGGTAGTCGTGCAAGTGGGAGGCAGTGGGAGGGAGGCAGCGGGAGGGTAGTCGGAGGGAGAGGGTGAGGGCGGGGGAGGGTTAGGAGGGGCGGGGGGCACAGGATGGGGTGGGGTGCAGTGGGGATGGAGGGGTGGAAGACAGGAGAGGGGAGGGAGGAGAGGGGAGAGAGGAGGGAGCCACACTGTGGCCCGGCCACATGACGCATACATAGGCGCTGGTAGCACACACACACACACACACACACGCAAACCAGGCGCACGGTGAGGGATTCCAACACACGCTCACACACACACACACACACACACAGGATGGCGAGCAGCTGCGCACGCGCTACCTGCGGGAGGCAGCAGGGGCCAAGCGTGCAAACACACACACACACACACACACACGCACACACACATACGCACACACACACACACACAGGATGGCGAGCAGCTGCGCACGCGCTACCTGCAGGAGGCAGCAGAGACCAAGAAAACACACACACACACAGGATGGCGAGCAGCTGCGCACGCGCTACCTGCGGGAGGCAGCAGGGGCCAAGCGTGCAAACACACACACACACACGCACACACACACACACACAGGATGGCGAGCAGCTGCGCACGCGCTACCTGCGGGAGGCAGCAGACGCCAAGCGTGCCAACGCGTACGGCCCGGTCCCCGTGCGCGTGCACCTGCCAGGTGTGCACTAATTTTGTTAAAATAAACGTAGCTTTGGCGGCAACTTTGAACTGCTCAAAAGTCAAATCCATGTAACCGCTGAGCAACAGCAGACAGACGAGAGCTTTCTGATGAGCTGCCCCATGCCTGCAACGGATCAGCACAGCTCCCATGGCACAGTAACAGTAACATCGGCTTCCCAGCAAAGGCAACCTTCTAGTCCTATCACCACAGCCTAGACCCAAGTCCAGTTATGGCCCTAACAATTACTTGTGAGGGGCGGTAGCCACCAGCCGGCTGCCTGCCAACGTGTTGTCCCAGAGCAAAAAAGGCTAGTCTCATGTTTAACAACAAAACGTAGCTTTTGTGGCAACTTTTAACTGCTCAAAAGTCAAATCCATGTAACCTCCGAGTAACAGTCGACAGAGGAGAGCGCCAGCTTTCTGACGTGCTGCCCCACGCCTGCGACAATCAGGACAGCCCCCATGGCACGCTTTGGAGAATATGGTGATTTGCGTACTTATTCAAGTGCGGGGTACACTAGTGATTTATTTTTATGATTTTAAAATTAATTATTCCACAGCCGTTTTTTCCTTTGACCGCATTGACCGTTGACCTCCCGTTCACCGTTTGTCCTCATACACAGGTAAGTTGAAAGCTGTTGACGAGATCTGTCTGACGGCTTGCCAGACTAATAATTCACTGGATTTATTGAGCTGATCAAGGTCAAAGTACAGGCGAAATACAGCCAAATGTCTTTGTAGAGCCGAAAATGAGATCACTGATGATGATGATGATGGAAATTACAGTCTGTGTGACACCAGTAATGATGTATAAGACCGGTGTCGGCGCTAGCGCCCGACACCTTAAACTCAGTTTGTGGGAAACTGGCTGGCTACCTGGTAGGGGTGAGGGTAAACCCCCACACGCGCGCACGCACTGGACCTAGACAGGACACTGGGCCCCCAGATCCACCCTATACCACCCAGGTAGTGACAGCAACGCATTGTTGGTGTGCGCCTGTGGTCTACTACTAGTCCCGCCGCCGCCATTGGCTCCAGCAATCTCCTCCATGCCCGCCAGCAATCTCCTCCACGCCCGCAAGCAATCTCCTGTATGCCCGCAAGCAATCTCCTCCATGCCCGCCAGCAATCTCCTGTATGCCCGCCAGCAATCTCGTCCATGCATGGGCGCCGCCATGCGATCTCCATGCGCCGCGCCGCGCTCCATGCGCGCCAGCACCCGTACCACCCGCCTCATTCCCGTTCTTTAGCCATTCCCCGTGACACCTATGGCTGATCCTTGTTCCGCCGTCCCCTTTGGCATCTGTAACCCGTATCCTCTCCCTGTAGCCTCATTCCCCGTTCTTAACCGCCATCTCCATTATGGTGCCCGCCCGCTGGTGGGGCCTCGCCTCGCCCCATGCCGCACGGCTAGTGTATTGATTGCTGCGCCATCTATAATCTGCGCCTTGGGGCAGGGAACCCCTGCGCCACAACCTCCTCACAAAGCCTAGCCGCATGTGCCTCGCTTCCCATGTTTCTCAATTTCTCGCCATCCGCTTCCATGCCCGCCTGCAATCTCCTCCACGCCCGCGAGCAATCTCCTGTTTGCCCTCAAGCAAGCTCCTCCATGCCCGCCAGCAATCTCCTCCATGCATGCACGCGCAGAGCGCCGCCATGCAACCCCCATGCGCCGCGCGCGCCGTGCGCGCGCCGCGCCCGCCAGCTCCCGTAGCCTCATTCCCCGTTCTTTACCCATGCGCCGTGACGCATTAGCCTTGTCCGCCGTCCCCTGGCATGCATAACCCGTAGCCTCATCCCCGGTAGCCGCATTCCCGTTCTTAGCCGCCATCTCCATTATGGTGCCCGCCCGCTGGTGGGGCCTCGCCTCGCCCCATGCCGCACGGCTGGTGCATCGATCGCGTCGCCATCTAATAATCTGCGCCTTGGGGCAGGGAACCCCTGCGCCGCAACCTCCTCACAAAGCCTAGCCGCATGTGCCTCGCTTCCCATGTTTCTCAATTTCTCGCCATCCGTCTCTCTCTTCCATCCAGGCACAGTAAACCATTAGGAGCCGCAATCTGCTTGAGTTCCGATCGTTGTGAGAGGGGGTGCATGCTCGCCGCAATTCTCGCCATCGTGCATCGTGCTCTCCATCGTACCGCTGCCCCATCTGCCACATAGCCTCGCCCCATCAGGACCAGTTCACCAGTAGCGCTGTGCGTCAGAGCCGGTCAGGGGAAATTTCCAGATTTTCAGCCGCCCAGTACCAAGCGCAGTTGTCCCGGTTGTCCGCCATCGAGCGGCGCCAGGGCGGGAGCCCCTGGCGAAGAGCTTATGGATGCTTAGCTGGAAACCCCGTGTTCCTGTTACTCAGGGCGCTCCCTGTTGTCACTAGGGTACACGCAATCAACCACCAATAGTCAGCTAGCGCTACGCAGCTCACCAATGACCCCAACATGACTTACCAACACACACACTCACACACACACACACACTCCAGACGGGCTCATCGTGCAGGCTGCGTTCCATGCGACCGAGTTGCTGTCTGCGATGCAGGTGTGTGCGAGGCGCATGTCTGCGCGTCATGATGATGGATGTACGGTCGTTGTGACGCACCTAACGTGTGACAGCCGGTGGTGCGCGACGCCTCTATCTCTCGCGCCCTCTCTTTCTGTGTGTGTGTGTACGTGTGTGTGTGTCTCTCTCTCTCTCTCATTCTACCTCTTTGTCTGTCTGTCTGTCTGTTTCTGCCTGTCTGCCTGTCTGCCTCTCTCTCTCTCTCTCTCCCTCCCTCCCTGCCTCCCTCTCTCTCTCTCTCTCTCACACAGACACGGAAAAAAAAACAGGAGATGACGCTGTAGCTTGTGGTTCCGCTCACATCCACGCACATACACACACACAAACACACGCGCACACACACAAACACACACACACACAGGAGCTGATGCTGAAGCTGGTGGTTCCGCTCTCTCTCACACATACGCACACACACGCGCATGCACACATACACACACACACACGCGCGCACGTACACGCACACGCACACGCACATGAGCTGGTGCTGAAGCTGGTCGTTCTGCTCTCACACACACACGCACACGCGCACAGGAGCTGATGCTGAAGCTGGTTGTTCCGCTCTCTCTCTCACCTACACACACACACTCATGCACACACAACACAGGAGCTGATGCTGAAGCTGGCGGTTCCGCCCCCTCTCACACACTCTCTCTCACACACACACACAGGAGCTGATGCTGAAGCTGGTCGTTCCCAAGCTCGCCAGCCCGGCTGCGTTCTACCTCTACACGACGCCACCCAAGCAGGTGAGTGAGGATCAATGGATTAAAAAATATTGTAAGGGATCATTCCAGCGCCATCCCAGCGGGTGAGGGTTGGTGGTTCGAAACTATTTTCCGAAACCATTGGTTTCTGGTCATGCAAGCGGCTACCTCTACACGACGCCCCCCAAGCAGGCGAGTGAGGGTTGATAGTCAAGCCCGCATAAACGCAGAGCCCGAGGAGCTCATGATTCGTTGCGTGCGACTGTTTGCGTGGTTGTCCACCAGTTGCCCACACCTCTTGCCCACACTTCACTCAGAAGTTTCCAAAGCTTCAGCATGACTAAGATACACGACGCAATCCAAGTTGGTGAGGGTCGATGGTTTGAAAATGGATGGAAACCATAGGTTCCCGGACATGCAAGCGGGTTTGGGCGCAGCTCGTTCCGGCCATGTGCACGCACTCTCACACACACAACACACACACGTACACACACACACGCAACGCGCACACGCACACACACACACACACACGCGCACACACACACACACACACACACGCACAGGTGCTCAAGGACCTAGGCGTCTCCTTCTTCAAGGCGCTGCTCGTGCCGGCCGCGCACGTGTACATGCACACACACACACACACACGCACACACACACACACACACACGCAGGCGCTCAAGGACCTCAGCTTCTCGAACTTCAAGGCGCTGCTCGTGCCGGCCGCGCACGTGTACATGCACACACACACACACACACACACGCACATGCACACACACACACACACGCGCGCACACACGCACACACACACACACACACACACAGGTGCTCAATGACCTCAGCGTTTCCTTCTTTAAGGCGCAGCTCGTGCCGGCCGCGCACGTGTACATGCACACTTACACACACACACACACACGCAGGTGCTCAAGGACCTCAGCGTCTCCTTCTTCAAGGCGCTGCTCGTTCCGGCAGCGCACGTGTACATGCACGTCAACACCGGGGCCTGCACGGACGCGCCGCTGCTCCGTCCGGAGGCGATGTCGGCCGTTCGCGGTGTGTTGTCTCTGAGCGAGGCTCTGCCGGGCCAGGTGTGTGGGGGGGAGGGGGGGCACATGTGCGTGCACGCATGCATGCGCACACACATGCACGTGCGTGCATGCACACGTAAGCACGTGCATGCGCGCGCACTCGGAAGCACACACACACACACACATGCACGCGCGGGCACAGGCACATACACACAAACACACGTGCACGCACGCACACACACACACACAAACACACTCACATGCACATGCACACACACGCACGCACGCACACACACACATGCATGCACACACACACACACACACACAAACACGCACGCATGTTTGTTGCCTCCGTCACGATCACAACGTCGCTCGCTGTGGCACTGCTTCCACGGGGAACAGCTTGTAGGAACTGACGGGCGCGTGGCCTCGACGCTTTCCGCGCCGCCCTTACCCCCATGTCAAGCACCCCCAGCCCCACCAGCACCAACCAGCACACACCGGCACCCACCAGCACCCAGCACCCACCAGCGCTCATCCAATGCCATTGAACACCTTGTCCCCCATGTCAACAACACAAGCCCCACCCATCCAAATCCGTCCAACACCAACGCCAACACCCCACCAACACCAGGTTTTACATGTTGTACATGCACACGCCCGGAGGGCCCCTGGGCGTGAGTCAAGGCCGAGCCTGCACGTCCAACACACCAACTACAACACCGATGTCATTTAACACCTTGTCCCCATGTCACACCCACCAGCACCCATCAAACGCCATCCAAAACAAACTACAGCACCATACCTACACCAGGTGTTACATGCTTAACCTGTACTGTACATGATGTACACGCCCGGAGGACCCCGGGTTGTGAGTCGAGGCATATAGCCTACACGTCCAACACACGTCCAAAAGACCAACTACAACACCAATGCAATTCAACACCTGGTCCCACATGTCAACACCACCAGCCCCACCAGCACCCTTTTACCAGCCCCACCAGCACCCATCCAACGCGACCCAGCACCAATGCCAACACCACACCAACACCAGGTTTTACATGTTGTACATGCACACGCCCCGGAAGACCCCGGGGCGTGAGAAAACTAAGGCCTAGACTACACGTCTAACACACGTCCAACACACCAACACCAACACCAACACAGGGCCCGCTCGTGCTGCCTGCGGAGGAGAAGCCCGCCGCTGGCAGCAGCGGCGGTGTCGGTGGCGGTGGCAGTGGCAGGAACGGGGCAGCAGCGGTGGGCGCTGCGGCGGCGGGCGCGGGCGCAGGTGGCAGCGCGGGGGTGGGGGGCAGCTCGGGGGCGGCAGACGGCTCAGGGGGCCCGGGCAAGGCCATGCGCGTGACGGCTGGCGGTACGAAA
Source organism: Chlamydomonas sp. UWO 241 (assembly GCA_016618255.1). Taxonomy (NCBI): domain Eukaryota; kingdom Viridiplantae; phylum Chlorophyta; class Chlorophyceae; order Chlamydomonadales; family Chlamydomonadaceae; genus Chlamydomonas; species Chlamydomonas priscui. Next base: position 322,933 of record VFSX01000023.1, read on the forward strand.
GTGCCTAAGTGGATGAAGATGTCTGACGGACTGTAAAATCGACCACACACACACAGGCAGTTCGCCATGGCATGCAGCTGCACTGGGCACACGTGGTTGCGTGCATGCTTGGGACCATCGTCCATCGGTCGGCCAAGTGAATGGGGGTGACGAGACGGTTAGAACACACACAGTGCGCCATCAAAGGCGTCTGACGGACTGAAAAACCGGCCACACAGGTCACCACGAAAGGGGTGCATATGCATCCCCGATAGATCCAACGGGTGCACGTCTACCTCTTCTCCCTTACTCAACGCTTGTTGGGCGTTCAACATAGTGTTTTTATGTACATATGGCAATCTAGCGCCCCCTACAGCTTCATTTGTTGGCATCGGTGTGGAGCCGTGCGGGGGGGCGGCGTGCTGCGTGTGCTCTTCACTGTGTCATCTGACCTGCTCAGTTCCCGCAGAGGAGGCGCAGCACCTAGCGCTATGGCCCGCTTCTCTCGCCGCCTCGTGGTTGACGGCGAGCGGGTGCCTGCACCTGTTTGCTAAGTTGCACCCTCCCCCAGGGGGTGTGTTGAAGGGGAGGTGGCGCTACACATGTGCGGTGGCGGGTGTGCTGTGGTCGCTGAGTAGAGTGCCGCGGCGGGTGCCGTGTTCGGCTGCTTTCAGGTGGTTGGGGGTGGGCCTTCTTGGTGCCTTCATGGTCCTGGCTTTACAGCCGGGTTTACCTGGGGTCTGCCTCCGGCTGCTTCAGGGCTGAGTTTGGTGCTTGCTTGCTACCTCCTGGTGAGCCGCGTCCCCGGGGCGCCCATGCAGATGCCGCATGCAGTGCCGCATGCGGCCCACAGTGCGCCCCGCGCGGCGCCTGCTGCCAAGGCTGCTCAGCCTGCCCGGCCCGCTGCTGCTGCCGCCCCTGTGGCGTCGGCAGGGGGCGCGCCGGCGGCGGAGCGGCCTGCCGCGGCGGGCGCCGCGCGTGCCGCATCTGCGCGCGGCCCCTACCGCCGGGGGGGGCTGCCCGCGCGTGTGGGCGAAACGTCGCTGTGCCGCAGCCACGTGCTGTCCATCCCTGTGGCAGCCGCCACCAGGCTCATAGCGGGCCGTGGCTCTGAAGGCCAGATGGCGCGCGACGGGATCGTGCGCGGCGCACTGCGCGACGCCTCATACTTGGGGTCCACGCGGCATGTGAGGCGGCTGTTCAGCGACTGCTATGGTTCCGAGGAGACGGCGGTGGCGGCGGCGGCTGTGCGGGTTGCTGCAGCCGCCGCGGACGGCGTCAGCCTGCCCGTCTGCCTGGCTATGAATCTCGTGCGCTTTGTGCACGACGTCTCTGGCCGGGATAGGCCGGCTGGTGGCGGGGTCGTGTCCGCGTCGTTCCTCAACGCCAAGCCTGCCGTCGGGGGCATTGGTGTGGAGCCGCGCCGGGGCGGCGTGCTACGTGTGCTCTTTACCGTGGCGTCTGACGCTGTGGCCGACACCGTCGTGCGCTCCCGCCGCAACCTGCGCGACGTGGACCCGTCGGCTGCTGTCTTCGACGTCCTCAGTGACCGCGAGGAGGCGCAGCACCGGGCGCTGTGGCCCGCTTTCCTCGCCGCCAAGGCTGCGGGGAAGCGGGCGCAGTTCCACCGCGCGCGCCTCGTCGTTGACGGCGAGCGGGTGCCTGCACCTGCTTGCTAGATGGCATTCCCTCTGGGGGTGTTTTTGAAGGGGAGGTGGCGCCACACGCGTGCGGTGGCGGGTGCGGTGTGGTCGCTGAGTAGAGTGCTGCGGCGGGTGTGCTACTAGCCCCGCTTCCGGTGGTCTGCGGGAGGGCTGTTTGGTCCCTTCATGGTTTTATACCTTGGGTCCGCCCTCTGGCCATTTGAGGGGCTGGGTGTGCAGCCTGCACAGTGGTGCTGCTTGCTTGGCGCCCGCCACCAAGTGTGGATGGCGTTACCGTGGGCTACTTGTAGCTTGACCTTTTGTGGGCCTTGAGCCTTGATTCTCTAAGTCCCACTGGAGCTTTGGAACCGCACGTGTGACCGTCAGAAGTGGATTGTAAAACTCTCATCATCATTGCTTGCGGTGCTGCTTGCTTGGCACCCGCCACCTCGTGTTTGTAGCGCTACCGTGGGCTTCTTTTGTAGATCGACCTTTTTGGTGGGCCTCGTGCCTGTTTTTTTCTTGCTCCACTGGAACTCTGGAACTGATTGTGACCACCGGCAGTGGATGTAACCACCTCGAAATTGAAGAAGTGAGCCCCCAACTTCCCACACACAGTGTGATTAGAGAGCCCAAACACGCCGATCATCACGCACATTCATGACCATGCATACCCGCCAATCCGCACGCTTTGCAGCTGCCGAGGAGGCGTCTGCAAGTGCGCACCAAGTCCTCTTCTCCCCCGATCTGTCCCTCGAGCTGTGGCCGTGGCTGGATGGCGGCAGCAAGGCCGCCCTGCGCGGCGTGAGCAGCGCCATGCGACGCCTGGTGGATGGGCTGATCGAGGTTGTGGCCAGCCCTGCGTCGGGCTTCAGCCCCGATGCGCTGAGCAAAGCGCTGCTGCTCTGGCCTCGCACCACCCACCTCACCCTGCTCAACGTTGGAGGTGCCGCAGATCTCGCACCGCTGGCCACCACGACGGCGGCGCTGGCACGCCTCACGAGCCTCACCGTGCGCCAGGTGGGGGGGAGCACCATATGCGCATGGGCGCGGTTGCATGGCGTGGGCGTGGCATGGCTGGGATGCATGCTCTCTGTGCACGCCGACCCCTCAGGATGTTCATGCACATGGAGATATCGCATTGCACGTGTGATGCCAGCCACCCAGCGGTGGGGCACCGTGCGGATAGGCGCGGTCGCATGGTGCATGCATGGGCGTGGCATGGCTACCTGCACCCATCCCTCGCATGCGGCGCTAGCACTGCCCGCAGTGTGCAAGCCATCCATGGGAATGCCTCATGTGACCCGTTATGACCACATCGCAATGCAGGCCCCGAGAGCTGACGCATACAAGACACGTCATTGGGACATAGGGCCAGCGACGCTCAGCAGTACAGTGGCAGCGACGCTCACAGTGATCGACCTCAGCGGCTGCATCAACCTGCGCTCCATCGCCGTCGTTCGCAACTGCGCGCAGCTCCGGTGCCTGTGGATGTCCAGATGCATGAGCGTGCCAGATCTGTCGCCGCTCGGAGCATGCAGCGAGACGCTCGAGCAGCTGTGGATGGCTGGCGACGGTCAGGTCCGCAGCCTGGCACCGCTGAAGGCGTGCCTCAAGCTCCGCAAGCTCGACCTGCGAGGCTGCCTGTCGGCGCTCAACGCCCAGGTGCAAGACCTGCAGCTGTTGTGCACCCAGCTGGCAGCTCCGTCGTGTGTCGAGCTCGAGGGCCTGGTGCACGATCCGCAGCCCAGCCTTCCACCCAGCATGCAGGCGGGTGCGGCGCTTGCTCTGGGCATGATGATCTACAATGCAGGTTGCACCCCGCTGGAATCGCGGGGTGCCATCGCCGCCGCTGGTGCTATTCCGGCTCTGGTGCAGCTTCTGGCGCCTGCCATGCGAGCAGACGTCAAGGCGGCAGCAGTGCTTGCACTAAACTGCCTGGCTGCCAATCATACTGAGAACCAGACCGCCATTTCTGCTGCTGGAGCCATTCCGTCTCTTGTGAAGCTGCTGGACCCCGACTCGGCGGAATAACAGCAGGAGACAGCAGCATGTGCACTGAACAACCTGGCTGCCAACCATGCTCAGAATCAGGCTGCGATCTTGGCTGCTGACGCCATTCCGGCTCTTGTGAAGCTGTTGGGGCCTGAAATGCCGGCAGACCTGCGGGCGGCAGCAGAAGGCACACTGACAATCCTGGGGTTCTTTGACGAATGAGCTGCAGGCGACGACAATAAGGCAGGGGCAGTTCAGGGCTAGCTTGTAGCTGACTCGGGCCGATTGATGGACGGCTCAACGGGGCCGCATGCATGGCATGATGGAGCACCCCAGCGCTGTAGCTGAGATAGGACTGTGGGTGTAGGAGGGGCAGTGCGAGCAGCGGCGGCTGGGCTTACATGACGATCGCTGCGCGCGATACCTGTCTGCATGACCACAGGCAAACAATGCATGCATACACAAGTTGCGGCTACCACTTTCCCGAGGAACGAAGTGTAAACATGTGTCCTCATGCCCTAGGGTCCTCCGGACGCGTAAGCTTTTTTACAGATTGAACGTGTACGCGCCCGGAGGACCCGGGGCGTGAGTTAAAGCCTAGACTACCGTCTAGGGCAGCTCTCCTAGTTGAGCCCGCAAGGCCACGCAGCGCGCCAGCCTACCAGCCGGGCGCGTGCGTGTAAAACCTGTTAAACCTGTGTCCTGTGGGTGCGAGATACCTGGCTGCATGACCCACGTGGCATGACCACAGGCAAAACACTGCATGCAGAGACAAGTTCCTTGTAGGCTGCCTGGCACGCTGCGTGGCCTTGCGGGCTCTACTAGTAGAGCTCCTGGTGTCGGTGCACTCGGATTGGCAGAGCCTGGCTTTGCATCGACGCTGGATGACGAGGTGTGTGTGGGGGGGGGGGCGCTCGCTGCGCAGCATGCGCGGCAGGTACGCGCCATGTGCACGGTTCAGCGCCCGCAGTTCTTGCTGCGGCTGCGCACTTACGCGCGTGACTCTGGCGGGGGTTCTTTCCGATTGAGCACCTGCCTGTTGACAGTGAACAGGCAGGCGTAGGATTGAGGGAGCTGCCTCGAGGCTGGGTACCATGCAATGGGGGTACAGGACTGTGGACTGGGAACGGGGTGCTAGCTATGACGTGGGCTCTCTTCCCTCTTGTGGTTGATTGACGCGCGTGAGCGAGTTGATGTTGCTGGCTTACAACAATGTTCGCAGGCATGGCTTCCAATCAGGATCTCGGGTTCCAAGTGGCCACAGTCTGCAGCCCCCGTCCAGGGGGGCACGCGAGGACCTACTTGTCTAGGGAATGTCTACAATTGAACTGCTTTCTTCTTCTTTACTTGAGGTTGTAACCTCTCCAGCACACACACACACACGCCAACTTCTCTTCAACGCTCACAGTCTAGAAAGGCGCCAGACAGAGGCGCCTTCGCCTTCGCATTCGTCCAGCACGCAGATGCACACACACACTCGAACTTCTCCACACAAGCGTGGACGTGGGAGCGAGCCCCACAGTCTCGGCGCGAGGCAGGGATGCCTTGGCACTCGGAATTCGTCCGGCATGCACACACACACACACACTCCAACGTGTCTTCCACACGTGCGTGGATGTGGGAGCGAGCTTGACAGTCCCCACAGTGCGTGTGAGGCAGGGGCCCCAATAATAATAATAATACGTGTAGTGCAGCAATTGCAATTGTATTGATACAAAATATAATAATATTATATACTTATAAGAGCAGGTTGCCTTTAGGGGGTGTCCTGGACTGGAACATCCATCATCAAACGTGTAGTGTAATACGTGTGTGCCACATCCATACTGGTTGTCTTCACGCAGGGGTCGAAACTATCATTGCTGAATCGTGTAGTGTATACGTGTGTGACATCCATACTGGTTGTCTTCATGCGGGGGTCGAAACTATCATTGCTTAATATCGGAGATCGTGTTCAATTTGTTTTGTGACTTTCGTCGATTTTAGTCGGATTGGCGCCCAAAATAGCGATTTTGACGATTTAGATTAGTTTCTCAACTTTGCGGGGTGGGTGGGGTGAAATCATTAGTTGTTAACACAGGCAAACCGCACAGTAATAATACATTTATATTCATCCACAGCGCCTGTGCGCCCTCCCTCGCCCTCCCCAGCCGCACACCGCTGCTCCTGGTGGTGGCTTTCTTGCTCAGGAAGTACGTGCTTCCATGCACCGTGGGCGGCACACGAGCCGTTTCAAAATTGTGATTTTGGGTCTTGCACCAAACCCTTTTATGTCATGCCCTTGTATGCCATGGGAAAGGCCAATAATACTAATACTAATACTACTAATAATAGTAATAATAAGCGCGGCACACTGGTGTGCTGCACTGGCCATCCAATCTGATTTACGCCACCTTGAGCTTAGCAGCGCGCGTGCCGGCAGCGGGTGTGGAAGAGGCCCGCCACACGACGACGTGGATGGCGATGAGGAACGCCGCGCGCAGGCTGATCTCGGTCAGCGCCTCGACGGCGCTCGTCGCCTGGCCGCAGCACGCGAGCGCGTGCCAGAGGAACCAACGCATGGCGGGCAGCTCGGCGAACAGCGCGAGCGCGGCGCCCAGGGCTGACGACCGTGGCCGCTCAAACCAGGACCACGCGAGCAGCATGCCGATGTCGCCCGCGTGCTTCAGGTGGTCGGGCGCCCTGGGAATCGGATTGACGCCGCCCAGCCTCGTAACGATGAAGAGCAGCACCCGGTAGACGCGGCCAACGGCGCAGGCGTCGAGGCCGCGCAGCGCACGCGGCAGGCGTGCAAACACGCGCGTGTTATCCGCGAGGATGTAGAGGCCGTACGGCACGCTCAACCCCGTCATGTTTATCGCGGCGTCGGCCTCGCCCTCCATGACGAACCCTGCCACCTTGACGGCGCAGATGATGAAGTAGACGCGGCACCACAGCGACGGTGGGCGGTTGTACGGCGGGCAGGTGTCGCCCGCGGCCGCAACCGCATCGGCCGCGGCGGGGCTGCTGCTGCTCGGCGCAGCCTCAAGCTCTGCACCAGCAGCGTCCAGCGTGCGCAGCAAGCCATCGAGCAGCGCCCGCAGCGCCGGCAGGCCAGGGCGGCTCGCGCCCTCCGCCGCCATCAGGGCGAGCACGACGCGGCGCTGCACCACCGCATCGCCGGCTGCGCGCACGCGCGGGCCGCACAGGAGCACGCCCAGGTCGTGTGCCACGGCATGTGGGGCGTCCGATGGCAGGCGTGCGCGCAGCAGCTCCGCGACCACCACAGCTGCAGACGAAGGCAACAGGGCCACGGAATGCGCGGCGAGCAGGGCGTCGCCGTCGACCAGCTGCGCGATGAACATGCCGTGGGAAGGGCGCGGGCCGAGGTCGACGTCGATGTCGATCAGGCCTGGGGGGTTGCCGCGTGCACGTGCGGCTGCCTGCAGCGCCGCCACGCGCTCACGCACGAGTGAAGTGTGCGGCGCGGATGCGCTCGACGGCACCCAGGTCACCACGAGCTCTGGGTTGTTTCCGAGCGCGCGTGCGAGCAGCGCTGTCGCAAACTGCGGGTGTGGAGGGAGACGCGTGGGTGAGTGGAGAGGGCCGCATGGCCAAGGGCGCTCTGTGCGAGCATGCATGTATGTGGGCATGGGCAGCTGGGCACGACCTTTACCTGCAGGTGCACGCAACCGCTGCCTCCGGCCGGCACCGCCAGCAGCGGGCATGTTGCAGACAGCAGCGGCACGCCTGGCGTGGGCGTGGGCGCAGAGCGTGGAGGAGCCTCCACAAAGCGCCCGCCCGCTGCGACGAATGCCATCTCCATCGGAGCCGCGCCGCCGCCGAGCTGCAGCACTGCGGGGGCCCCGTTGAGCACGTGTGCCCCCTCAGGCATCAGCTCCTCCAGGAGCTCTGATGCCATTACCGCCCGCAGCATCTCAGTCTCCGCCTTGCCACCCCCGGGGCCGTCCACGATCATTTTGCCGTGCACCACGACGCAGCCCGCGCCCACGTGCAGCGTCACGAATCGCAGCGACATCGGCGCTCCGGCCAGCACCGAGGCCCGCTCACTGACTTTGCGCTCAACCCGTGCGCGCAGGGCCGCAAGGCCCGCGGGCGTGGCGAGGTGCGGGTGGTCGGCCAGGTGCAGCGAGGGGAACTTGGTGGTGAACGGCACCGAGTGACTCATGAGGATGGAGGTGTACTGCAGAGCACCATCCGACGTGGCTGCGGTGGGCGCCACCGGCACGGCTGCGATGTGCGCGATGGCGGCGTCGGTGCTGGTGCGGGGCTCGGCTGCGGCGGAAGTGCCAAAGTAGGGTTCGTGGGCGGCATAGGCGGCCTGCGCGTCGGTGGGGGCAACGGGCGAGGCCGGCTGTTCGTCGGACGCACTCGCTGCCTTGCCGGCCATCGCGCCAGTGGGGGTGGCCTTGGGCGTGAGAAGTATCATCAGCAGCAGCGCGGCACACTCGATCGCAGCGACGATCGCCAGTTTGGTCCGCAGTGCCGCGTCAATGTGGATGCCAAAGGCAGCCTGGGTTGCGAGCATGCCGTGGAGGAGCAGGTTGCTGGCGATGTTGGCCCAAGCCTGGCAGCCTGACATCGCATGTCTGGAGGGTCCGCGCTTGGTGCAGAGCACGACGGTCGCTACCTGCACAAAGCGACGTTCGAGAAGGTAAGAAGGTGAGAGGTCACGATGGATGCGAGCCGTAGGTTGTATGTGGAGCTAGCTGCCACAGCTGGGCAGCTAGAAAGGGCGCCCAGTCTCCAGTGAGGCTTATGGAGATAGGCATGCGGCAGGTGGGATGGCGCCGACGGCAGCGCGCCCCTGCCAAAGGCTTCATGACAGGTTGTTGCACAGTGGCCAGTCCCTCCCCCCCCATCCTCTGCCCCGGCAAGCAGGCGACGAACCTTGTAAGCCCCGATGACTGAGGCCGAGATGAGCACTGGGCCATCCAGGAACGAGTTCATCGCGAGCTTGGGGGAGAGCACGAAAGCGCCGCCCGCCGTACCCAGCCTCGACCACGCAAGATCTGCTGCAAAGGCCACAGCGAGGGCGCACATAGCCCACGCTGTCGGCAGCAGACAGTGCACCTCAAGCGAGAACCAGGGTGACAGCGTCAGGGCGAGCCCGGCGAGGTGGCCCAAACACATGATGAGGGCGTCCGCGGTGCGGAACGTGCGCACGGCCCAGACACCCCAGCACACGCCCGCTGCCATCATCGCAACGTCCATCATCCGCAGCCAGACGGGGAGACGAGCGCGCGCCACATGCAGCTCAGCTACCGCGCGCGCGACCCGCATCTGGCTCTGGCTGTCTGCCTGCGTACCAATGGGGATTCTGAGTGAATGGGAGTGCGCTTCGGGCGTCGTGAACTGATGCGTCATGCTGCAAGGGGTCGTGGAGAGCTGGAGATGCAGCCTACAATGTGTCCCGGGTTTTTTCCAAACTGTGCTCGCTTGCGATATGCGCGCGGTGCAACCCTCAGCATGATCTCAGGCCCATGTCTGGCTGTTGGGACTTGGATTACAACCACGCAGCAGCATTACGAAGGCATGGCCTGTTGCAAAACGGCCCCCCTCGAAGGGTCCCCTCGAAGAATCCCCGCGCAGGCCACACGCGCATGCAAGGGGAGAGCAACACTCACGTCGATCAGGACCAGCGAGAGCGCCACGGAGTGAGGAAAGAGCACTCGGGCACAGGACAACACTTGGCACACCAACATAGGCAAGAGATTAGTCTGTACAGGGGCGGCGTGTCTCGCCACGCTCTCTGTCTCTGTCTCGACCTCTGACTCTTGACTTGGATTGCGAGTTTGAAGATTCCACGCAGGGTACGCACCAACTAGGAAGTGTTACGGGCCGGCCCGTAACTTAGAAAAAGTGCGAAACGCTGCTGAAGTGCAAATCGGCGCCCTCCAGACCCCCGCAGCACGGAAGATGACCACAGCGTGCCTGAATAAGGCCAACGTGGCCTCTGGAAGGGACAGGGAGGTTCAAGGGAGTCGAGGTGTGTGTGTGTGTGTGTGTGTGTTCGTGTGGTGTGTATGGGTGTGTGTGTGTGTGTGTGTGTGTATATGTGTGTGCGTGTGTGTGTGTGTGTCTAAGTGCACATGAGCACGGCTTGGCAACCTACAGCAGGGCTGTTAGCTGCCTTGGTTGCATAGCATGTCAGGGAACGAGTGAGGGGGTGCCTGCACACGCCCCGACCCACTCGGCCCTTCACCACCAGTAGCCAGGCACCCGCTGGTAGTGGTGCTCGGGCGCTACTGTACGCCGCAAAGCACAGTCGAATGCACTGCCTGTTGCGTACGGTGCGTGGGATGCACTGGGTGTGTAAGGTGCGTGGGGTGCGCTGAGTGCCTTGGAATCCCGTGACTGTAGGCTGGCGCGCTGCATGGCCTTGCGGGCTCTACCAGTAGAGCTCCCCTAGACGTGCAGCCTAGGCCTTAACTCACGCCCCTAGGTCCTCCGGGCGTGTACACGTAAAAACAGTTAAACCCATGACTGCACACTCCATCTCACCACGCACGCACCCACCTTGAACGCCACGCGCAGGCCGCCCCACGTGTCCTCCTCCCACGCGCCAGTCCAGCACGATGTTGGGGTGGAACCTTGGCATGAGCAGCGTCCCGCAGCTCCGATGCGTGTGTCGAGGTCCAGGGACGCCTGGTGTTGCGCGTGTGATGTGTGTGTGTGTGTGTGTGTGTGTGGAATCATGTGTGCGCGTGCGTGCGTGTGATCCAAGTCGATTGTTTCTTCTTTCGGGGGGCGGGGGGGGGGGAGCAGCTCTGGTGCCTGATGCGCGCATTGACGTCTTTCAGGGACGCCTGGGTGGGTGGCGCGGGGCGTGTGAGTGTGGGGCCGCCATGTCTAGTCTGTGCGTGTGTGCGTGCGTGTGCTCCAAGCCCGTTGTGTCTTCGTCTTGAGAGGCCGCCGCTCTGATGTCCGATGCGTGTTGTTACGCTTTGACGTCCTCTAGCTAGGGATGCCTGGGGTGTGGGTGTTGGGTGTGGTGGCTGTTACGGTGACCTGGCCTCAGGAGTTACATAGTCCATGCCCCAGGGCCATGCACAAGGGAACTAGGAGTGCACGTGTAACACCTGTAAGACCTATGGTGGGTGGACGGGTGGTGGTGGTGGTGGGCTGGGGTGGGAAGGGCGTCTCTGTGTGCACAAATGTTAATGCGTGGGGGTGTGCCATCCAAATTGATTGATTATTTTTCTCGCGGTCGAGTGCGGCACGTGCCACCACAGGCAAGCGGGCACGGACGTGGTTGGCGAGCAGGCAGGGGTCGCCGTCCACACGCGCGCAGCATGTATGGCGGAGGGCGAAGGCCGGCCATCGTGGAAGGCGCACACGGTCGACAGGGCACCGCGGGCACACGTGCCAGCCCCCGTGCGTGTGTCCCCCTCTGTGCACAGCAGCGCTGCACGCACGGGCGTGGCGGTGTCGCTCACGACATCGTCATAGTTTTGGCAGCTGCGACTGGTGCTGCGGTTGGTGCTGCTGGTGCTGTGCCCCCCTCGATCCACCCAGGTCCATCCTCCCTATCCCGCCGACCGCCCAAATCCACGAGGCACCACCACCACCACAACCACCCGCCTAAGTATGCCCCCACTGCACTGGCCCACCATATGGTGCATCATATGGTGCGCTCGCAGTGCAGCGTTTGCCGCGCACCACAACAGGGCAGCGGTGTGGCGGTCGAGCTCGGATTGCAATCCAGATTGGCAGAGCCTATTTTGCACTGAATGATGCAGCCCAGTTTGCACTGGATGGCACGGCCGGGGTAGCGCGCTCGCGACGCAGCGTGCTTCGAGGGCGGCACACATGTTGCAGCGCCCTCCGCGCGTGCTGCGGCTGCACACTGCTGCTGCGCATTGAGCACCGACCCAATGTATTCCATGCCCAGTTTACAGACTTCAACCAGTTGTATAGGCTGTTTCCTGCACTGCAACTCTCGTGAGCGCATTCACTCTGGCTGACAATCGTTGGTCACAGGCTTGTGTCGCTGGATGAAGCCGTCTGTTTGTGCACCATCGCTCATGTGTGGCGCACATCAACAAACCGCCCTTGCAGCAATCACTTGAAGCTTGACATAGGTAGGCCAAGGGACATTGGAAGGAGGGGCATCAGCACTGACCGCAAACGCGGCCCCCCAACTTCCTCCTCCACACCTACCATCAAGTAATTTGCGCCATGCAGACCCGCCGATCCGCCCGTTTGGCAGCTACGATGGAGGCTGCTGCGAGTGCAAGTGCACACCAAGTCCTCTTCTCCCCCGACCTGTCCCTAGAGCTGTGGCCATCCATGGCTGGATGGCGGCAGCAAGGCCGCCCTTCGAGGCGTGAGCACAGCCATGCGACGCCTTGTGGATGGGTTGATCGAGTTCGTTGCCAGCCCTGCGTCGGGCTTCCGTGTCCCTGTCGTGCACCCAGCTGGCAGCTCCGTCGTCTGTCGAGCTCGAGGGCCTGCTGCACGAGCTGCAGCGCAGCATTCCGACAGCATGCAGGAGCGTGCATCAGGTGCTCTGGCAGATATTATGATACTTCAAGCGGGACGCCTCGAAGCTCAGGATGCCATCGCTGCCGCTGGTGGCATTCCGGCCCTGGTGCAACTGTTGGGTTCCGACTCGCCGGCAGATGTGCAGGAGGTGGCAGCGCTTGCACTGGGCAGCCTGGCTTATAGGCATGCCCAAAACAAAGCAGCGATTGCTACCGCTGGAGCCATTCCAGCTCTCGTGTGGCTGCTGGGACCTGGATTCTCCACTGACAAGCAACATGCAGCAGTCGCTGCACTCAACAACCTGGCTGCCAACCATGATCAGAACCAGGGCTTCATCTCATCCGCCGTTCCGGCTCTGGTGCGGCTGCTGGGATCTGAGTCCTCTGCACTCACGCATCAGGTGGTAGCGAGTGCACTGCGCAACCTGCCTGCCAACCATTTTCATACCCAGGCCGTCATGTCAGCTGCTGGTGCTATTCCGGCTCTGGTGCGGCTGCTGGGACCTGAGTTATCCTCAGGCGTCCATCAGGCGGCAGCAGGTGCGCTTAGCCTTCTGACTGTCGACCATGCCCTGAACGAGGCGGCAATCACTTTTGCTGGGTCCGCTCCGCTCTGCTGCAGCTGCTGGGGCCAAACTCACCGGCAGACGTGCAGGCGTTGGCGAAACGTGTACTATGTCTCCTGGTTTTCAATGACAACTGAGCAGCACACGATGCCAATCAGCAGTGGCAGGGTAGGCGTGGAATTTCAACAGTGCCCAGTTGTAGGGGTGTGGGGCACACATGCCTCGATGGACACCATGTAGGGTCTTGCAAGACAATTGTTAGACCAATTGGACAGTTTCCAACCGTGTTCCAGAGCGCGCAGACAGTGGTGGCATTGAAACCCCCAATTCAATCAACTGGCTGATGATGATGGATGTTGCAGTCAAGTGACACCTCTAAGGGCGTACAAGACCGAGCTTGGCGCGTTGAGCCCCAAGCCGCGCCCGCCAAATGTACACGCTCAGCCCGGCCTGTCCTTCAGTGCTAGCCACTGGCACCAGGCAGCTCTTATGCATGTGTCATATCAAACGCATTGTATGTGTCATATCAACCGCCTCCGCCACCGCCGTGCACGTGCAGACCTGTGACCGGCATGTCTTCCACCTACCAGCACTTGCCAGCACAAGGCAGCACCTGGTAAGCCTCAATCTTCGGTCCTTGCAACGCGCCCCCCACAGCCACGCGCACTCAGCCCAGCCTGGGGGTTAAGCCTGCCTGTCAGCCTGCCTTGGTCAGCTCTTGATGCACGTAACCTCGACAGCGTCACCCACACGCAAGCTCAGCCCCGCCTGGCGCGACACAACATTCCAGCCGAAGAACACCGAGTGCGTCCACGACTTGTGGCCAGCAGCCCACCCCAGCGCCGCGCCGGTCCTGCGCAGAAGAAGCAACACCCGCGGGGGCACGGGGATGGGAGGGCGGGGTGGTGGGGGAGTGCGCACGAGTGCGAGTGCCGTGCGTGCGTGTGCACTGTGTGTGTGTGTTTACCATGCCATGCGTGCGCACCTGCGTGTGTGCAGCGACGCCCGTTGAACTGCCGTGCGTGTGTGTTCACTGTGCTTTCGCGCGTGCGTGCGTGCATGCCACGCCATGCGTGCGCACCTGAATGTGCGCAGCGTCTCCAGCGGCTCATCACCAGCGACCGCAGTCTCTGGGTTGATCGTAGTGACCTTGCAGCGGTCGCACGGCTTGACGAGCTCGAGCTCAAGCGGGGGCTGGTCGTCCTGTGAGGTGCATGGAGTGTGGTGTGTGAGAGAGAGGAAGAGTGTGCGTGTATGTGTGTGTGCCTGAGTGAGCAGGAGAACGGCTTGGCAACCTTGAGCTCCAGCATGGGTTGTAACAGAGCAGGCAGTGAGGGCGTGGTGGCGCCACGCCCGTCACAGGGATTGTGACCTGCCCTGGTTGCATGGCATGGCGCAGATAAAGAGGGAGGGGGCGCCTGCACACGCCCCGACCAACTCGGCCCCCCAACACAAGTAACCAGACACCTACTGGGAGTTACTGGGAGCGCTTGGGCGCTAGCTGCTAGGCACACATCTCATATACACGCCGCAAAGCAAAGTCGAATACTCTGCCTGGGAGCTGCTTCTGTCCCGCACGCCTGTACACTCCATCACACACACACACACATGTGTACACCCACCTTGAGTGCCACACGCAGGCCGCCCCATGTGTCCTCCTCCCACGCGCCCGCCCCAGCCAGCACGATGTTGGGGCGGAACCTGGACATGGGCAGCGGCCCGCCGCTCTGTTGCCCAATGCGCGTGTTGAGGTCGTCCAGGGACGCCTGGGGTGTGGGTGGCGCAGGATGGCTGAGCGGCGGGGGCGCCGTCTCATGTGTGCGCGTGTGTGCATGCATGCATGCATGCATGCGTACGTACGTGCATGTACCTTCTCCTCGGGGGTCGAGCGCATCACGCGCCACCACAGAAAAGCTGGCACACACCTGGTTGGCGAGCAGGCATGGGTAGCCGTCCGAGAAACGCGTCTCGTAGCCGTCCGCCCACTCCTTGTCGGTGGTGCGAACAGGCCCCGTGCCAGCCGCTTCGGTCGGGGCAGCGCCGCCGTCACCGCCGCCACTGGTGCCCATGTACCTGGAGAGAGAGAGGGAGACAGAGACACAGAGAGAGTCAGAAAGACAGAGAGAGAGGGTGCCAGCAAAGCCGCCAGCCCAGGGGCTGCCCAGCCATGCCCACCCTCTTCGTCTCGCCTTGCCAGGCCTGCAATCTTAAAGAGAGAGAGGGAGAGCCAGAGAGAGAGAGAGAGCGGGAGGAAGGGAGGGAGATACAAGACATACCGAGAGAGAGAGAGAGAGAGACAGAGACAGACAGGAGAGAGAGGGAGAGACAGAGACAGACAGAGAGGGAGAGCGAGACGGACAGGGAGAGAGACTGAGAGAGAGACAGGGAGAGAGTGCCAGCCAGGCCGCCAGCCCAAGGGCTGCCCGGCCGTGCCCACCCTCTTCATCTCACCTTGCCAGGCGCACCGGCTGTCCGAGAAACTGCGAGAGCCAGGCCGCAGGGGCGTCGCCTTCGTCGGCCGCGATGCCCGTCCAGTCCCACACGGTCACGGTCCTGTGATTGGGGAGGCGGATGACCAGACCACTTTACACGCCACATGTGGCGGGCACACAGGCGGTTCCAAAGCTTACAGCTGGAGAGGAGGCATAGCAGCGCAGAGCAGCGCGTCCAGTCCCACACGGTCACAGTCTTGTGATTGGGAAGGAGGGTAATGTGTCGACAAGGTACTTCTGGTGGGCACGCACGCGGTTCCAAAGCTCACAGCAGGAGAGATTAAACACCAGCGCAGAGGAGCCACTTGGACGTCGCCCTCGTTGGCCGCAACAACCGGTCTGTGATTGGGGACGGTCTGTGATTGAGGATGATGGCGTGTCTGTGGGAGTGCTGAACGTGGGGCCGTGAATCTGATGTTGCATGGTAGGTGGTGGCATGGCAGCGCAGAACAGGCAGGGCTGGTGTTTTGACCATTTGTGGCGATGCCTGTCCAGTCCCACACTGTCACGGTCCTGTGATTGGGGAGGAGGATGTTCAGTATACAAGCCACCTCTGGCGGGCACACATGCGGTTCCAAAGCTCACAGCAGTGGGCAGGGTGGCATTGCTGCGCCGAGCAGCCGCTGGGGCGTCGCCGTCGTTGGCCGCAACGCCCGGTCCTGTAATATTGAGGATGAGGGCGTGCTTGTGGGAATGGTGACCATGGGGCCGTGGCTCTGACGATGCAAAGGAGGTCGTGGCATGGCATCGGGAAGGAGGCGGCATGGCAGCGCAGAGCAGGCACCGCATGGGTGTTACGACCGTTTGTGGCGACGCCCGGCAAGGGTCCCACGCGGTCACGGTCCTATGATTCGGATGAGGAGCGCGTGTGCATGGGAGTGCTGACCCCGGGGCCGTGGCTCTGATGATGCAGTGGAGGTGGTAGCATGGCAGCGGGGAGGAGGCGGCATGGCAGCGAGGAGGAGGCAGCATGGCAGCGCAGAGCAGGCACCGCATGAGTGTTACGACCGTGTGGCGTGACCTCGCCAAGTGTCCCACACGGCCACGGCCCTGGGGATGAGGAGGTACTTGTAGGAGGGACGTGAGGAGGTGTGATAGCAGCAGCGCATAAAGGGCGTTCTTGGGTCATTGAAAAAACGCATTGCTAAATAACCCCAAACCCCGCCCAAAACCTCAACCCTTAAACCCCTGCTAAACCCTGAAACTTACCCTGACATCCCCGTATGCCCTCGTCAGCCAGGACTCACTTGGTGGCCGACCCGTCGCCCACACGCCTCACAACAAGCGGCACCTTGAGCGTGTCCATGCCGGGCGCGTTGACCTGTTCACGTGTGGGGGTTGTGTTTGTGCTTTGTGTGCAGGGTGCCCTCGGGTCGACTCCGGGTGCCGTTTGGTCGACCCGTGCCATGCCACGAGCGGCACCTTGAGCGTGCCCATGCCGGGCGCGTTGCCCCGTGCACGTGTGTGGTGTGTGTTCGTGTTTTGCGTGCAGGGTGTCACTGCAACTCGGGTCGACTCCGGGTGCTGATAGGTCGCCCACATGCCTCACAACACAAGGAACCTTGAGCGTTTCCATGCCGGGCGCATTGACCTGTTCCCGTGTGGGGTTTGTGTTTGTGTTTTGAGTTCAGGGTGCCACTGCGCCCTCGGGTCGACTCCGGGTGCTGTTTGGTGGACCCGTGCGACGCCACGAGCGGCACCTTGAGCGTGTCCATGCCGGGCGCGTTGACCCGTGAACGTGTGTAGTTTGTGTGCGTGTTTTCCGTTCAGGGTGCCCTCCGGTCGACTCCGCGTGCCGTTTGGTCAACCCGTGCCATGCCACGATCAGCACCTTGAGCGTTTCCATGCCGGCCGCATTGACCTGTGCACGTGTGGATTTGTGCAAGCGTTATGGGTAGCAATGCGCGGCCGTGTCGACTCCGGGTGCTGTTTGGTCGACCCGTGCCATGCCACGAGCGGCACCTTGCGTGTGTCCATGCCAGGCGTGTTGACCTGTGCACGTGTGGGGCTTGTGTGAGTGTTGAGCGTCTAGGGTGGCCATGCGCGGCCGTGTCGACTCCGGGTGCTGTTTGGTCGCCCACATGCCTCACAACAAGTGGAACCTCGAGCGTTTCCCTGCCGGGCGCGTTGACCTGTGCAAGTGTGGGGTTTGTGCAAGTTCTGAGTGTTTAGGGTGGCCATGCGCGGCCGTGCTGATTCAGGGTGCTGTTTGGTCGACCCACGCCACCCCACGAGCGGAACCTTGAGCATGCCCATACCGGGCGCGCTTGCCTGTGCGTTTGCCGGTGTCATTTATAATAAAGGGTCACGCTAGGGGGCAGGGGCAGGGCAGGGAGTGCAAAGTCGTCCACGTTTTCTAGGGATTGCTGCCAACGGGCTTCGCGTTTCACAACCTGCCCTCAGGTGGGGGGTCAACCCTAACTGTGACCATCCCACCAAGTTTTGCTGTGATGCTAAAAAATGTTGGGAATGTAGTACAAGTAAGGCGGTGGCTGCTGCCTTGGGGTGCAAAACCGTCCTAGTCAGATACAGTGTCGCTTAGGGACTGGAGCTGCTGCCCGCAGGAGCAGCTCCGACATGGATCGCGCCGAACCCCTTCTTCCCCGGCAGCACGGGCAAAGCTCAAAGTGTGCGCGTGCGAGCGCGTGTTTGTGTGCGTTGCCATGTCAGGCACGTTAATCTGTGTGCGTTGGCCGGTGGGTTACATGCAGGGTGTTGGCGTGCACTGCATAGATCCTGCCAGTCCCTCTCTTCCCCGGCAGCATGTGGCTAAGCTCAAAGCGTGCACGTGTGCCGGTGGTTTCCTTTTCGGCTGTACACAGCCGGACCAGCCAGAATTCCAGTCAAATGGCTGCACACTTGGAACCCCGTGGAGGAAAACTTACAAATCCTGAAACGGAAATCAATGGTGTGCACGGGCGAGTGTTCGCGTGTGCGTGCCAGCAGCCAGCGCACTAGCGTGACCACGGGGCATGCCACGCCTCCGCACACCCACCTCCATGCAGTCCCCAGGGCCGACAGACGCCCAGCCGTGCTCCAGCGCGCTCGCAGGCAGACTCGGCGCGATCTGCGGTGGGTGGGTGCGTGGGTGTGTGCGCGTGTGTATAACAACAGGCCTAACGCCCTACCACATTCACAACACCTGAGGCGGCGCCTCAGGCGTCCCATTCCATGGCGCGGATCAGGCGGCGCCTCAGGCGATCCGACCGCCTAAGGCGCCGCCTGAGGCGCACCCCTGATCGCCTCAGGCGTCGCCTCAGGCGTTATCCAAACCGCCTCAGGCGCCACCCCGACCGCCTCAGGCGCCCACCACCGCCTGAGGCGCACCCCAAACCGTCTCAGACGTTATGATCGCATTCCATGGCGCGGATCAGACGTTGGGATTTTGGTAGGGACGGGTCCAGGGTGCATGTTAAGGAGCAGTTGGCCCCTGCAACCCCCCCTGAGCTGAGCTGTGAGCCGGGCCGAGCCTGAAACTTCCCCTGAGCCGAGCCGTGAGCCGAGCCGATAGCCCCTGTGCATAACAACAGGCCTAAAGGGTCCAAGGTGCATGCTGAGGAGCCGTTGGCACCTACAACTTGCTTACAACCAAAGTGAGGCCCCCAGTGTAAGGCCCCGAATACCAAATGAGGCCCCAACCAACCCTATGTTACTGTGTTCTTGTTCCACCTGCAGGCAACCAGCAGGTGGCAGGCAGCGTGCAAGGGCAGGGGCGGGTGGAGGCCCCACCACAGCCCCCTATATTGTGACCCCGGCGCTACAAGCTACACCCACAGTGTAATGGCTTTGTGACAACGCAAAACAATTCGCGCAAAATTGTAACAAAGCCATCACACTGTGGGTGCAGCTTGTACCGCCGGGGTTACAATAAAGGGGGCTGTGGTAGGGAGGCGGAGAGGGGGAGCAGGGGACGGGTGAGGCTGGGTGCTGGGGGCCCCAACCGAGAGCGTGCTCGCGCCGTTGGCTCACACGCCTGGCGGCATCAGGTCAGATGGATATCAGCAGCGGCTTGCAGGCGGCCTTGGCGAGCGCTCACCCCTTCCACAGCCGATGCCCCGTCACTCCAGGGCTGATGATGGATTTTACAGTCGATGTGACACCAGTTATGATGTGTACGACCTGTGTCGGCGCTAATGCCCGACACTTTCACTCAGGGTCAGGCTGAAACTGGCTGGCTACCTGGTAGGGGTGAGGGTCGACCCCCAAATGCGCGCAAGCACTGGGTCTAGACAGGGCACTAGACCCAGATCCACCCTATACCACCCAGGTAGATACAGCAATGCATTCCTCCGGGGAGGTCGGGCTACAGGCTAGTATAGGGCTACAGGCTATGGCTACAGGCTAGGCTCCTACGCGCCAAGGTAATGAATGATAACCGAGCCATTACTCAAGCGTGTACTGCCGCTGCGGTAGCGGACCTGGGGGTGCGCCCACGCTCTGTGCAGAGTGGAGGTTCCCTACAACCAGCAGCCAGCCATCTCGCTAAGGTGCCGGGCCCTACGCGCCAAGCACAGTCGTATACCCCTTTAGAGGTGTCCCTGACTGCAACATCCATCGTCATTATTACTCGAGACGCACAGTGAGGCGCACAGCCTGTGAGCAGGGTTGCGCGGTACGCACATATTTTGGGTCTGGAGCGTACGTACGTACATATGTTTTTGGAAATACGTACGTACGCTGGCCGTACGCGTGCAAAAATCGAGACACCTTTAGCCACACATAAATGACCACAACACCCTCATTTCTCCACGGATTGGAAACCGTTTGACGTGTATTGGAGAGCTGGTAGCAAGGGACATCCAATGCCAGTGAAATGGTTCCGATCCAAGCACAGGAGCGTGAGTTGTGAGCATTTTTGTGTTTCAAGTAAAAGGCATCTAGTGCTACGTACATACGCTCCCTCACGTACGTACGTAAAATACGTACGCACGCGTACTCACATACGTGCAACCCTGCCTGCGACCCTGGCACGGCGGCTGTGCACACACACCTGCAGCATGCGCTCAAACCCCTTCGTTCGCGGGTTCACAAACTTGCCGCCGTCCGCCGTGACTACCTGCGCAGGGAGAGGAGGGTCGTGAGGGGAGGAAAGCGGGGAGCGGGGAGCGGAGGGGGGCGGAGGGGAGCGGAGGGGGGAGGGCGGAGGGGGCGGAGGGGAGGGGGGGGGGCCTCTGCTCGCGCGTGCGTGGGCGTGTGGACGCTCTGATGGATGGAGCTGTTGCGGGAGGTGCTGGATGGAGCTGCTGCGGCAGGTGCAACGTGTGCCGTGCAGCCGCGATCGGCACGCTGTGCCGGTGCACCAACAGCACACGCGCGCACCATGAACAGACGGTCGAATGCGAGGCCTGCGCCATGCACAGAGAGAGTGCAACCATGCGTGCGTGTCAAAGTGCCGCACCGTGTGTGTGTGCCGATACGTTGCATGGCATAGCACGTGTGCCCACATGACCACCCCCACGCCTTCTCGAGCCTGAACGAGAGAGGAGATCTTGTGCCAGTCTGCCATGCAAGCCAGCACGCCATGCACCCTCACCTGACTCTGTCAGCGTCGCGGTGTTCACGGCTGTGCCACAACAGGACTTAATAGGGTACACATTTAGTGCGGTGATGGCGAGGGGCGCCATCGCGATGAGTGTGCGTGCGATGAAAAAATGCCCTTTTAGCAGTCCACACTCACTCACCACACCTCAGCGCTCTCCCTGCACACGACCGCACTGTTGGCGAGGCATCCGCCTTCCTTGTTACACCCTGAGTGCAAACCACGCGGCGCAGCGGTGCTCGGGTGCCATCTCCAGGGAACCCGCAGCAAAAAAGGAAGCCTTGAGCAGTAGGCAGAGGCAGCGACAGTCATGGGGTCACTCGCGGCGCTCGGCGGTGCTATTACGAAGGCGATCTCTAACCTCAATGCTCAACCCATCGACGAGAAAGTGCTTGACGGTGAGTAGACACGCCCCCCTCTTTGGGGAGAGGGCGGCGAGGTCGGCCGGGGCGTGTCCACCCCCGTGTGCCCACATGGAGTACGGGAGCATTCAACCTATGCGGCAGTGCAGCGGTGCATTCATCAGAGGTCGTGGCGCGCCATGCCCATGCACCTACTTGCGCATGGCGCATGGCTGTCCCTCAGGGCCTGGCACATGCGCGCACATGCGCCCCCTACGCTGCCCGCAGGCTGCCTCAAGGATATCTGCACCGCGCTGCTTCAAGCCGATGTGAACGTGAAGCAGGTCATGGCGCTGCGCGCGGTGAGGGGCATCGCACGCGCGCTCGCTGAGCGTTAAGGGGGCCGCATGGGGCGAGCACATGCATGCACAGCAGCATGCGCGCCGCACTGCAACACACTCGGTCGACATACATACGTCCAGCCCAGACACACACACACACACACACACACACGCACGCACACCTGGCCGTGCCTGCCGTCGCATCTCCGCATGCGTGCAGGGCATCAAGAAGCGCGTCAACATCGAGGAGCTGGCCGCCGGGCTCAACAAACAGCGCGTGATTGAAAAAGCGGTCTTTGATGAACTGTGTGCGATGCTGGACAGTGCGGGAGGGGATCCCAAGGAGATTGCGCCGGTGCGTGTGTGTAGTGGTTTCCTTTTTGGCTGTCCACAGCCGGAATAGGATGCAGTCAAACGGCTGTGGAAAATAATGCAGTAAGTTGCGCCGGTGCGCGTGCGCAGTGGTTAATTTTCCGCCTGGCCACAGCCGAGCACAGCCAGAACAGGATGCAGTCAAATGGCTATGGAAGATGATACAGTAAATTGTGCCGATGCGTGCGCACAGTGATTTATATTCCGCTTGTCCACCGCCAGACAAAGCCAGAATAGGATGCAGTCAAACGGCTGTGGGAAATGATACAAACAACATTAAGAGGAAACCACTGCGTGCTCGCCAGCGGTTCCGTCACGCCCCGTAGGATTCCCACAAGGCTTTGCCCCCAATGATGTCGCCAACCCACAGCAGTAACAGCAACATCGGCTGTCCAGCAAAGACATTTTATAGCCCTCTTACCACCACATAGGCCACAGCAGAGACACAGAAAACGGCCCCTGTCTGGTGTGCGTGCCGTGCCGTGCTGTTCTTCTGCCGTGTGCCGTGTGCCGTGCGCCGTGCGCCGTGCGCCGTGCGCCGTGCGCCGTGCGCCGTGCGCAGTGCGCAGTGCGCAGTGCGCAGTGCGCAGTGCGCCGTGCGCCGTGTGCAGTGTGCCGTGTGCCGTGCGACGTGCGGCGTGCTGTGCTCGTGCCGTGTGCCGTGTGCCGTGCGCGTGCCCATGAGCACAGTCACCCCTGCCGACCAACCGGCAACGGCTCCTCGCCCTTCCACAGCCACGCGTATTGTTACCCCGGCACCACGGCACTGCTACGAGCTTCGTGCCTAGGGCAATACCAATCACCCAAATTGTATTACATCGTGACAGAGCTTTAAAGCTCTATACTACCTAAACAGGCGTGTAGCTTGTAGTGCTGGGGCAACAATTTGGTAGGGTTGGTACCAACGCCTCGTTTTGACACACACATACACACACATACACACACACACACACACACACACACATACACACACACCTCGCCGCGCCGCGCAGATACCAGAGCTGAAGAAGGGCAAGACGACGATCGTGATGACGGTCGGGCTGCAGGGAAGCGGAAAGACGACGACGTGCACCAAGTGGGTCGTGGGAGGCGGGGTGTACGTTTTGCAATCATATTTGAGCATGCAAGAGCTGCCCACAGCCACCGTGCTGCGTGCATGCTCCAGACTTCAGTTGGCCATGGTGTATGGGACTTGCACCCAACCATCCACCCAACCGCCCAACCGCCCAGCCCACTCAACCGCCCACCCACCCACCCGCCAAACTGCAGGTACGCCTACTACTACAAGCGCAAGGGCTGGAAGCCAGCGCTCGTGTGCGCAGACACGTTCCGCGCGGGCGCGTTCGACCAGCTGAAGCAGAACTCGACGAAGGCCCAGGTGCGTCGCCGTATGAGGGTTTCCGTTAGCCACCCCACACCGCGCAAAATTGAATTTGCGGGGTGAGATTACGCGAAGTTCGACCCACAAAGTGTGAAAATAGGCGTTCTCGCACTTTTACGCCAAACAATGGCCTCCGCTGCGGGGTAAGAGTGAGGAAGCGAGCGTGAGGCCCGGCATCACCGTCATTTTCCCAAGATCCTTAGCGGGACCACTGCTGCCCCATCTGCCTAAGACCCTGTTCTAGGACTACTTCAGACGCGACCGTCTGACCAGACTGTTACAGAAACGCTCTCGACAGACGCCCCTGCCCTTCCTACGCAGATCCCCCACTACGGCAGCTACACCGAGGTCGACCGTTTTCAGAAGCACTATTTTAAAAGCCCAGAGGGCTGGACCTAGGAGTGCACAGCAATTTCGTGTGGGCGGAAAAGTGTCGGGTCTGAGGGCAAACACTGAAAGTGCCTCCAAAGACGCGCCACCTAGCCAGAGAGCTAGAGAGAGACATTCTATTATGGCATGTTCTCTCCGTTTGGGCTTGGAGGCTCCGCTGGGCGCGGGGTGGCTGTTTCCGCGGGCCGCACACTCGGTGCGCCCTCGACACGCCGTCCAAGCCCAAACGGAGAGAACATTCCATAATAGAATGTCCTTGCGGTGCTCTCTGGCTAGGTAGCGCGTCCTTGGAGGCAGTTTCGTGCTGGTCTAGTCAGGGGGGGGCATGGGAGCGATCTCGCCCACGGGGCCTTCCAAGGTGTCCTCCGCCTGCGGCATGGCATCACATGGGTATAGAAATAGCGTCTGCTGCAAGGAGGGCGCCTTGGACGGCTTCGTTGGGGTGATCGAGCACTGCAGGGTGGAACCCTGGTGAGGCCGAACTGCCTCCAAGGACGCGCCACCTAGCCAGAGAGCACCGCAAGGACATTCTATTATGGTATCTTCTCTCCGTTTGGGCTTGGACGGCGTGTCGAGGGCGCACCGAGTGTGCGGCCCGCGGAAACAGCCACCCCGCGCCCAGCGGAGCCTCCAAGCCCAAACGGAGAGAACATACCATAATAGAATGTCTCTCTCTAGCTCTCTGGCTAGGTGGCGCGTCCTTGGAGGCACTTTCAGTGTTTGCCCTAAGACCCGACACTTTTTCCCCCACACGAAATTGCTGTGGGAGTGCCTACTAAATGCCCAGGGAACGCCCCAGTTCACAGGAGTGGAGCTGTAAAACCTGCAAGACCTTACCTAAGCCCCTTGCCTGCCACCTGCGCAGATTCGACCGTGGCAGCAGCACTGTTTTAAAAGCCCGATGGGCTGGCCCTAGGGGTCCCTTAATCCACAGGGAGCTGGGAGTGGAGCTGCAGAAAAACACCTCCAGACCTTACACACGCCACTTGCCTGGCGCCTGTGCAGATTCCCTTCTACAGCAGCTACATCGAGATTGGCCCCCGGACTGGCGCTGGCCCTAGGAGTCCCTTAATGCACAGGGAACTGGGAGTGGAGCTGTAAAACCTGCAAGACCTTACACACGCCCCTTGCCTGGCGCCTGCGCAGATCCCCTTCTACGGCAGCTACACCGAGATCGACCCGGCGGTCATCGCGCAGGAGGGCGTGCAGCGGTTCAGGTGGGTGGCTGGGTGGGTGGCTGGGTGGCTGGGTTTAGGTGACTGCACAAGTATGCGGCCCGGGGCTGGCTTGTGTGGCCATGGTAATGCAGGAGGGCGTGCAGCGGTTCATCGGTTGAGTTGGGTCTCGACATTCACTCGCTGGGCAGATCCGCATCAAAATCTGCTGGCAAAATCATCACTTCTGTCTCGACATGCACTGGCCTAAACCATACTAGTTATAAGTGTTTAGGGGTGTTTGGGGGGAGAGGTTCGGGTTCCTAAATGCTTCAATGCAGTCGAAGGATTTAGGCAGAAGTGTCGTGCCCCCCTCCTGTTTAGGTGGCTGCACAGGGACGGGCGCGGCCCGGGGCAACGGGGGATGGCGTGGACTCGGGGTTTCTTACGGGTTTAACCCGACCACAGCCCCATCGTCTGATCCGCGCAAGTGAAGGCGGTCACAATGCCTGAGGCAATCAGGGGTGCACCTCAGGCGGTGGTGGGCGCCTAAGGCGGTCGGGGTGGCGCCTGAGGCGGTTGGGATGACGCCTAAGGCGGCACCCGAGGCGATCAGGTGTCCGCCTGAGGCGACGCCCGAGGCGGTCGGCGCGCTTAAGTCGTCGTCTGATCCGCGCAAGTTAATGCGCCGCCTTAGGCGCCGCCTCAGGCGTTGGGAATGTGTTAGGGCAAGGGCCGCGACCTGATCATGGACATTGTGGACACTATTGGACGGCGAACGCACGTTGTCTGGCAGTCACTCAAACTGATGGCCATTGTAATTGAAGCGCCGAGGCAGAGAGTCTAACACGTGCCCCGCAGGGACTGACACTCAAACTGATCATGATCATCCCATGCAGCGCGAAACATGTACCCCGCAGAGGGACAAGGGACGGGATCTGACTGCCGTCTGACTGTCACCCAAACTGATGATAATTGTGAAGCACTGAGGCAGAGAGCCGCCGCCGCCTCCCCCTCCCCCCCCCCGCAGGGACGAGGGCCGTGATCTGATCATCGTCGACACGAGTGGCCGGCACATGCACGTGGTCACCAAAGTCTGACCGTCATTCAAACTGACGCTCATTGTGAAGCACTGAGGCAGAGAGCACAACACACACACACACACACACACACACACACACACACACACACACACACACACCCCGCAGGGACGAGGGCCGTGATCTGATCATCGATCGTCGGTGGCACCAGCACGAGGTCTGACTGCCGTCTGGCTGTCACTCAAACTGATGCTCAGTGTGAAGCACTGAGGCAGAGAGCACACACAGAGAGCAACACACACACGACACACACACACACACACACACTCACCGCAGGGACGAGGGCCGTGATCTGATCATCGTCGACACAAGTGGCCGGCACAAGCAGGAGGCAGCGCTGTTTGAAGAGATGCGGCAGGTACGTGCGTGTGTGTGTGTGCGTGTGTGTGTGTGTGTGTGTGTGTGTGTGTGTGTGTGTGTGTGTTCCGGCACAAGCAGCAGGCGGCGCCATTCGAGGAGATGCGGCAGGTGCGTGCGTGTGTGTACCCAACCATCCACACCCCACGCCCACAGGTCGCCGCCGTGGTTAAGCCCGACCTCGTTGTAATCTTCGTCATCGGCCACACTCCACACTTTCCCATACCCACACCCCACACCCGCACCACGCCATCCACACCCCACACCCGTAGGTCGCCGCCGCGGTCAAGCCCGACCTCGTTATCTTTGTTATGGACGGCTCCATCGGACAGGCGGCGTTCGACCAAGCCAAGGCGTTCAGGTGACGATGCATCAGCCTATCCATCTCACTAGTTACCCGCTGAAGGGCCCATAGGCAGCCTACATCTATGGAGATGAGTCGACGGAAGCAGCGTTTGACCAAGCCAAGGCGTTCAGGTGACAATGCATCACACCTAGCCTTCTACCTAGTTACCCACTCAAGGGCCCATAGTCAGCCTTCATCTGTGGAGATGAGCACCGGACGGAGGTGTCGTTCGACCAGGCCAAGGCGTTCAGGTGACGATGCATCAGGCCTAGCCTTGTAGCTAGTGATCTAAAGGTCCCATACGATGCCCTAGGGGACGGACAGGCGGCGTGCAACAAGCCAACACTGCTCGCTTCTTCCTTGAGCTCCCTTGACTATTGCCATTTGTCCCCGCCTTCTAGCTGCCTTATAGCTGCCTTATACCGTAGTACCGCTTTGCCTTGCCGATTAAATAATTCGGAGAACGTGGCGGCAAGGTCGATTTCTAAAAACAAATCCTCTGCGGAGCGCCGGCAAGGTCGATCATTAAAACATTCACTTGCGGGGCCGCGGCGACGTGTGGGGAGCAGGGTGTGGGGTGTGGGGCCGGGGTGTGCGCGCAGCGAATTTTCTGCGCTGATGGCAACCGGCTTCGCTGTCGCCTGGTAGATCCGAAAACTACCCCACGAATCCCAAGGCCGAGCGCATGCATGCACTGCACGAGGGCTCTAACACAGGCCATGCGCGCGCGTGTGCATGTGCGCAGCAGCTCATGCGGCATGCGCGGCAGCACATGCACCAGTGTGTGTGCGCGCGTGCCACTTCCTCTCTCACTCACTCCAGCCACCCCTCCTTCCGATCCTGATGGTGGGGCCAGCACCTGAGCGACGTCAACGTCGCTGGGGCACCATCAGGTTCGCTATCAAGCCGGCGCTCCCAGTGGCCCTGAGCGCTCCATGCGTCTATGTGAATGTGAAGACCACACCTTGATGTGAATACCACACCTTGCAGTTGCAGCTCTCTCATTGCAACCCTCTCGTAGCTTTGGATCTCCAAAGCGAGCGTGCTGTCGTGCGACTGTTAAAAAACAAACAAGTGCCGGCAAGGCAGCGGCAAGGTGACAATTAATTC
Organism: Chlamydomonas sp. UWO 241; assembly: GCA_016618255.1. NCBI lineage: Eukaryota > Viridiplantae > Chlorophyta > Chlorophyceae > Chlamydomonadales > Chlamydomonadaceae > Chlamydomonas > Chlamydomonas priscui. The sequence continues at coordinate 350,525 of VFSX01000023.1, forward strand.
GAAAAATCCCGCGGCAAGGCACCCAAATTCTGAACAATTACCCCCTTTATAAAAGTGGAGGCAAGGCAAAGCGGTACTGCGGTAGCTGCCTTAAAGCTGCCACCCCCATACGATGACCTAGGGGACGAGCACCGGACAGGCGGCGTTTGATCGAGCCAAGGTATTTAGCTGACGCTCCTTCAGATTAACTCACTATAGCCATCCTTCAGATTAACTCACTAGCCATCCTTCAGATTAACTCACCAGCCGTCCTTCAGATTAACTCACTAGCCATCCACTCACTGGCTATCCACTGGCTATCCCCCCACTCACTCACTGGCTATCCATGCACTGGCATTTGATCACGCTAAGGCAGCCAGGTGACGCCTTCAGACTAACTCACCAGCTATACCAGCTATCGGTTACAAGTCGGTTGACGATCAGCAGGGCGTCAGCTAGAACCCAGTGAAAAATCAGCTAGAAGGCGAGCTGGAGGGAGGGAGGGGCGTGCCCGTCCATCTTGGTGCTGATGACTGCTCCGACGTCGACGCTCTCCCTGCACGGGGGAAGCAACGAAGGGGGCTGGTGGTAATGATGATGGAGTGTACAGGTGTGCCACAGGCAGCAGTGCACAGTAAGGTTGCCCTAGGTCAAAAAAATTAGCACGGTTTCCGCTGCTCCCCGTAGCAATGTTGTAGGCCTAGGTTATACAGGAACAGCGCCCCTGGTTTGGGGTCCTGGGGTGGCGTGTGCGCGGAGAAATTTGGTTCGGCGGTGTGGGGAGGCCTTGCGGAGAGCAGGTGCCCGGAATGCGGCTAAGGGGCGTCAAAAATCTGACAGGGGTTGGGGTACAGCATGCATGCGGGGGTCAGTTCGGAGGTGTCTGTCCATCCCGGTGATGATGGCTGTACCGCCGTCGACGCTCTCACTGCATGGAGATGGACGGGCACGCCCCTCCCTCCCTCCAGCTCGCCTTCTAGCTGATTTTTCACTGGGTTCTAGCTGACGCCCTGCTGATCGTCAACCGACTTGTAACCGACGCCCTGCTTTCCAACCCACTCCTTGCAGGGAGAGCGTCGACGTCGGTGCGGTCATCATTACAAAGAAAGACGCCCCTCCCTCCCTCCAGCTCGCCTTCTAGCTGATTTTTCACTGGGTTCTAGCTGACGCCCTGCTGATCGTCAACCGACTTGTAACCGACGCCCTGCTTTCCAACCTACTCCTTGCAGGGAGAGCGTCGACGTCGGTGCGGTCATCATTACAAAGAAAGACGCCCCTCCCTCCCTCCAGCTCGCCTTCTAGCTGATTTTTCACTGGGTTCTAGCTGACGCCCTGCTGATCGTCAACCGACTTGTAACCGACGCCCTGCTTTCCAACCCACTCCTTGCAGGGAGAGCGTCGACGTCGGTGCGGTCATCATTACAAAGAAAGACGCCCTTCCCTCCCTCCAGCTCGCCTTCTAGCTGATTTTGCACTGGGTTCTAGCTGACGCCCTGCTGACCGTCAGTTACAGTTACAGTTACATGGCATTCCAGCGAAGACAACACTAGTCCTAGTGCCACCGCCCTGTGAAGGACGATAGCCACTAGCCGGTTACCTGCCGTCTAGACTACCGCTCCCGCCGGCTAGTTTAGACCCAAACAAGTCCCTGAGGGACATGTCTGGCAAGGAGCGTATAGGAAAGGACCGTCCTCCTCCTGGCCTTTGAGGCCAACCACGCCGGCTGTGCCGACTGGCGGCGCTGAAGCAGAAAAGTCCCCGCCTGGCATGGTGCATGGTTGTCCAACTCCATGCATGGGGCTCTGCCTGCGCCCCATGCGTCATGCATGGCCAGGTCCCACCCTCCAGGGGGGCCTGGGCAAACAGAGTCGTCATGGCAGGCTGCCTGAAGACCAATGCCGACGTCAGTCACCGGCAGACGAGTGCCCCCGAGGGTGAGCGCGGTGACAAACGCTGCGATGGTGAAGCGGATCAACTCTGTTGTTGCCTCGGCGGTCACCACCGCTGAAGCCCTGATGGTAGCTCGCCCCCACGAGCAGCCATCTTGACCGATGTCCAGCATGCATTGACGGGCGCCAGCTCCTCCGCTTGTCGATCAACTCGTCGAGATCGGTGCCGCATGGCGTCCTGCATGGGAGGGAGGATAAGGGCCGTCTCCCAGCACGGGTCGCGGCAGCGCCGCGGCTACTCGCCAAGCCATGACAGCGCCGGGCAAGCCGCTCCTGTAGTTTCCACCGAGGGACAGTCTAGCAGGAGCCAGGCCAGCCGTATTTTATCCCGCTCGTCAGCGGCACGGAGATCCTAGTCACCAGCAGCGCCGCATTGCTGGGTCCAGGGCTCGGCGACGAGAACGCGCCTCCGTTAATCGAGTATGTACGTATGTACGTATGTACGTATGTACGTATGTACGTATATACGGATACACCGTCAACCGACTTGTAACCGACGCCCTCCTCTCCCACCCATCCCATGTAGGGAGAGCGTCGACGTCATTATTACAAGGATGGACGGGCACGCAAAGGGCGGTGGCGCCTCCTCACTGGTCTAATACGCCAACATGCGTCCAACGGACCCCAACATTGATCACCATCTGACCCCTGCATGCATACGTCACCACCCACCACGTGCAGGGAGAGTGTCGATGCCGGTGCAGTCATCATTACGAAGATGGACAGGCACCTCCCAACTGACCCCCGCATGCATGCTGTCCCCCCCCCCCCTCCCCTGTATGCTGCTGCCCGTGGCACACCTGTACACTCCATCATCATGACCACCAGCCCCCTTCGTTGCTTCACCCATGCAGGGAGAGCGTCGACGTCGGTGCGGTCATCATAACGAAGATGGACGGGCACGCAAAGGGTGGTGGCGCGCTGTCTGCTGTTTCAGCAACCAAGTCCCCCATCATCTTCCTGGGCACGGGCGAGCACATGGACCAGGTGTGTGTGTGTGTTAGGGGTTTCCTTGGGGTCGGCAATCCTTTCGTTTTTTCCCAAAGAGTTTTTTGAGTCGTTTCAGGCAAAGCGCTCCGTTGACGCGGCTGCTCGGGAAGGGCTCCTTTTGCCACGCCATCGGTTGCAATGTCGCACACCGTTGTTTGATGGCGCCAAGCCCAACCGCTTTTTAAAACCGCCCAGCCCCTGTTTGATGAACTGCGCAACCGCCGCCCAACCGCAGTTTTAGTCGCTTGATGCAAAGCGCTTTGTGTCGCGGCTGCTCGGGAGAGCCACCCGTTGCTACGCTGCAGTTTGCAACCGCTGTTTTAAACCGCCCAACCGCCGCCCAACCGCCCCATCCGCAGTTTGAGTCATTTGAGGCAAACCATTTTGTTGACACGGCTGCTCGGGAGAACCACCATTTGCCATCGGTCGCAATGCTGAACGCCGTTTCTAGGTGGCGCCCAACAGCCGTTTTAAACCGCCCAACCGCTCTTTGATCAACTGCGCAACCGCTGCCCAACCGCCAATCCGCAGTTTGAGCCGTTAAAGGCAACGCGCTTTGTGTCGCGGCTGCTCGGGAAAGCCACACGTTGCAAAGGCACCTGTTTCAATGTCGCACGCCGTTTTTAGCAAGCGCAAACCCGCTGTTTAAACCACGTCCAACCGCTGACCAACCGCCGCCCAACTGCCCCAACCACAGTTTGAGTCGTTTGAGGCAAAGCGCTTTGTGAAGCTGCTGCTCGCAGGCTGACCAATGTTTTTTACTGCCTCCCTGCTCTGCACAAACAGGAAAATTGCGAAGCACGTTGTTCATATTGAGCTGATGTGTTCATGTGTTCATATTGAGCTACATATGTTCAACATTCGTCGTCAACCACCCCGTCCGCAGTTTGAGTCGTTCGAGGCAAAGCGCTTTGTGAAGCGGCTGCTCGGGAAGGGCGACGTTTCGGGCCTCATGGACCGCATCCAGGTGTGTGTGTGTGTGTGTGTGTGTGTGTGTCAGTGTGTGCGTTCATGCGTAGGGCGCGGCAGTATACCGTATACGTGGGCCCGTATACCGTATAATACCGTATAACTAGGGTTGTGGGCAACCGTATATCCCGTATATCCGTACATGGCCACCCCCACCCAAGTTGGCCTCATATGTCGGACATATCCGAAAACGCCCAAACGACCCTCCCCCCCGCCGCCACCCGCGGCACCCAAGATGTGTGTTGGGATGGTAGTAGGCTTGTAGGACTGTCGCTGGTCCTGGGGAGAGGCGTGGGCGTGTGCGCTGGGGGAGGGGCGCCCCCACTGCATGGGCGCATGGAACTTTCCAGCCGCCATGCACGGCCAAAACTGCATGCGCGGGCCTAATTCCAGCGCCGCGAGCTTTCTACGTATCCCATTAAGTTTGCCTTCAAGTGGCGACGCGCGCGGTCTTGTCTGCGTGACGCCCATGGTGTGTGAACATTCCAAACTTCGGATCGGAAGATCACCACCGATAGCTCTCTTCTGGACCTCATTCCACAGCCAAAAGTTTGAGATGTGGCCCATTTGGTTCGTGTTCGAAGGGCATCGCATGACGTTGCGTGCTCGCGCGTCCAGATGCCGAATGTCCAGCGGCACGTGAAAACACACCTCGTGCCGCTGCACCTTTCGACGTCATGTTGCGCGCACACGCAACCTCACGCGCAGCCCTTCGAACACGAACCAAATGGGCCAAATCTCAAACTTTTGGCTTTAAAATGAGGTCCGGGGGTTTCCCCTAGGGGGAGAACGACGCACCTAAAGTTTTGATTTCCATGCGATGTCCGACTTTGTGACACTAATGAGGCCAACTTGGGTGGGGGTGGCCATAAACGGCCGTATACAAAAGCGGGCGGTATACGCACTGCAATATACGTTTAAAAAAAATGTGTGGATTGCGGCTGACGCTGACGCGATCCGGGCCGCAACGGGCCGCAACGGGTCGCAAACAGCCTCAGTAGCAGTAAGCAAAAGATATAGGATGGAGGAACGTGGGCCGCAAGGTCCTTCAGACAGCCAATGGGGTCACACCTTGGAGTCACGCAATAAACGGCAACACTACTCCCCGAATACAGCACGGAATCGGACAATTCTGCTTGCATTGTTAAGATGATGAACATCTCTGTCGATTGCATGCTGCTTTGGGGGGGGTAGTGGTGATGTGCATGGGGCGCATGCATGGGGCTCATGGGGCGGGTGGCGCAACAACTTTGGGGTCTCTCTGGGTCGAGGTCTGGGGTCTTGGTTCTGGGACCTGAGGTCTGGGGTATGGAGTCTGGGGCGGGGGCGGGAGGCGGGGTCTGGGGCCTGGGGCCTGGGTCTTGGGTGTGGGTGGGTGTCTGTGCGGGTGTGCGTGTGGGTCTAGGCAGGGGGTCCCCTGGGTCTAGGGTTTGGGTGTGTGTCTGGGTCTGGGTCTTGGTGGGGTAGTGTCTCGGCTATTACTTGCTCAGCGTTTTAACAAGGGACGGGGGCCCTTGGGTTCTGAAATAGATCAGGTCGTAGACTCAACGGAGGGGGGAGGAGGGAGAGGAGGGGAAGGGAGGAGGGAAGGACTTGGCTCCCGCACCGCACGCACCGCGGCAGCCCGTGCAGCCACAATACGGTTTTGGAATTTACTGAAAAACCTTAGCACGCATGATGATCACACCGAGAGCAACAGTGCCCCTTGTAAATCCAGCGTTCCAACGGCGTGTCTCTCACCCAATTTGACATACATATGAGGCAGCTGTGCTACATATACGGATATGTATCTACGGACATACGGTCGTTACAGTTACATGGCATTCCAGCTAAGACAACACTAGTCCTAGTGCCACCGCCCTGTGAAGGTCGATAGCCACCAGCCGGTTACCTGCCGTCTAGACTGCCGCTCCCGCCGGCTAGCTTAGACCCAAACAAGTCCCTGAGGGACATGTCTGGCAAAGAGCGTATAGGAAAGGACCGTCCTCCTCCTGGCCTTTGACGCCAACCACGCCGGCTGTGCCGACTGGCGGCGCTGAAGCAGAAAAGTCCCCGCCTGGCATGGTGCATGGTTGTCCAACTCCATGCATGGGGCTCTGCCTACGCCCCATGCGTCATGCATGGCCAGGTCCCACCCTCCAGGGGGGCCTGGGCAAACAGAGTCGTCATGGCAGGCTGCCTGAAGACCAATGCCGACGCCAGTCACCGGCAGACGAGTGCCCCGAGGGTGAGCGCGGTGACAAACGCTGCGATGGTGAAGCGGATAAACTCTGTTGTTGCCTCGGCGGTCACCACCGCTGAAGCCCTGATGGTAGCTCGCCCCCACGAGCAGCCATCTTGACCGATGTCCAGCATGCATTGACGGGCGCCAGCTCCTCCGCTCGTCGATCAACTCGTCGAGATCGGTGCCGCATGGCGTCCTGCATGGGAGGAGGATAAGGGCCGTCTCCCAGCACGGGTCGCGGCAGCGCCGCGGCTACTCGCCAAGCCATGACAGCGCCGGGCAAGCCGCTCCTGTAGTTTCCACCGAGGGACAGTCTAGCAGGAGCCAGGCCAGTCGTATTTTATCCCGCTCGTCAGCGGCACGGAGATCCTAGTCACCAGCAGCGCCACATTGCTGGGTCCAGGGCTCGGCGACGAGAACGCGCCTCCGTTAATCGAGTATGTACGTATGTACGTATGTACGTATGTACGTATATACGGATACACGGGGCCGTCCATCTACGGTTGCCCACAACCCTACGTATAGCGTATACCGTATACAGGCCACCCCCACCCAAGTTGGCCTCACAAGTCATTTCCGAAAACGCCCAAACGGCCTTCCAACAACGCCCCGCTGCCACCCGCGGCACCCAAGATGTGTGTTGGGATGACATTAGGCTTGTGGGGCCGTCGCGGGGCCTGGGGAGAGGCGGGGGCGTGCGCGCTGTGGGAGGGGCGCCCCCACTGCATGGGCGCATGCAACTTTCCGGCCACCATGCGCGGCCAAAACTGCATGCCCGGACTTAATTCTAGCGCCGCGAGCTTGCTACGTATCCCATTAAAGTTGCCTTCGAGCGCCGAAGCGCGCGGTCTCGTCTGCGTGACGCCCATGGTGTGTGAACATTCCAAACTTCGGAGGCGTCGTTCTCGGCCTAGGAGGCACCCCCCGGACCTCATTCCACAGCCCAACGCTTGCAAAGTGTACCATTTAGTTTGTGTTTGAAGGGCGTCGCGTGAAGTTGCGTGTGCGCGCGTCCAGACACCGAAAAGTGCTGCCTCACTTGAAAGCACACCAAGCGAGGCCTCACATTTCGGCGTCTGGACGCGCGCACAAACAACGTCATGCAACGCCCGTCATTCACGAACGAAATGGTACACTTTGCAAGCTCTGTGCTGTGGAATGAGGTCCGGGGATGCCCCCGGGGCCGAGAACGACGTCTCTTACGTTTGTGTTTCCATGCAATGTCCGACTTTGTGACACTTATGAGGCCAACTCGGGTGGGGGTGGCCATACAATGGTATACGTGTATACCCTTGATTCCTTGGTCCGGTTGAGATGGGAACGGTGGATTCGGATGCCTGACATGATGGGCATCACAAATCCACTCTAACAAGCATACTTTGCCATGTTTGGTTTAGCGGAAACACAAAACTAGGTTTTTCCCACTGCATGGCAGCCGGAGCGTCCCTGCGTTCCATACAGTTACAGTTACATGGCATTCCAGCTAAGACAACACCTAGTGCCACCGCCCTGTGAAGGACGATAGCCACCAGCCGGTTACCTGCCGTCTAGACTACCGCTCCCGCCGGCTAGTTTAGACCCAAACAAGTCCCTGAGGGACATGTCTGGCAAGGAGCGTATAGGAAAGGACCGTCCTCCTCCTGGCCTTTGAGGCCAACCACGCCGGCTGTGCCGACTGGCGGCGCTGAAGCAGAAAAGTCCCCGCCTGGCATGGTGCATGGTTGTCCAACTCCATGCATGGGGCTCTGCCTGCGCCCCATGCGTCATGCATGGCCAGGTCCCACCCTCCAGGGGGGCCTGGGCAAACAGAGTCGTCATGGCAGGCTGCCTGAAGACCAATGCCGACGCCAGTCACCGGCAGACGAGTGCCCCCGAGGGTGAGCGCGGTGACAAACGCTGCGATGGTGAAGCGGATAAACTCTGTTGTTGCCTCGGCGGTCACCACCGCTGAAGCCCTGATGGTAGCTCGCCCCCACGAGCAGCCATCTTGACCGATGTCCAGCATGCATTGACGGGCGCCAGCTCCTCCGCTCGTCGATCAACTCGTCGAGATCGGTGCCGCATGGCGTCCTGCATGGGAGGAGGATAAGGGCTGTCTCCCAGCACGGGTCGCGGCAGCGCCGCGGCTACTCGCCAAGCCATGACAGCGCCGGGCAAGCCGCTCCTGTAGTTTCCACCGAGGGACAGTCTAGCAGGAGCCAGGCCAGTCGTATTTTATCCCGCTCGTCAGCGGCACGGAGATCCTAGTCACCAGCAGCGCCGCATTGCTGGGTCCAGGGCTCGGCGACGAGAACGCGCCTCCGTTAATCGAGCCCCATGCGTTCCATGCCCCATGCCCCATGCCCCATGCGTTCCATGCCCCATGCGTTCCATGCAACCACCAAATTCTTCCCTCCACCTTATGCTGCATCCAAGCGTTGTTCTGGATAGCCCTTATCATCAGCTGTCTAGTGCAAGTCGAATCATCGAAATCCATGCAGTTTCAAGGGAGTTGGAGCCTTTACGCCTTTTACTTGTCTTCAAAAAAAATGCTGCATACGGTACACATCCCGCCGTATACGGTATCTATACCGTCACGGTATACATACGGTATATACCGTATACGTATACCGTGCCGCGCCCTATTCATGTGTATGTGTGCGTGTGTGTGCATGTGCGTGTGTGTGTGCCTGTATGCATGGACGGATCCAGGTGTTTGGATGTGTGTGTATGTATGTGCGCGTGTGTGTGTGTGCGTGTGCGTGTGTGTGTGTGTGTGTGTGTGCATGGCCTGGATTCAGGTGTTTGTAGAGATGTGTGGATAGATGTGGGTGGGACAAGGGCGACATGTCGGGCCTCATGGACAGGATCCAGGTATGTGTGTGTGCGTGTGTGCATACAGGCATGTGTGTGTGTGTGTGTGTACAATATACGCCACGTCCACACCTCCCACACCTCCCACACCTCTCACACCAGGACGTGATCCCCGAGGACAAGCAGCCCGAGATCCTGGACACCACCACACCACACCAAGGGCAACCATCGCACCCTCCCACGCATCATTTCATGTCATCCTGATTAATTCACAATATACCCCACGTCCACACCTCCCACACCAGGACGTCATCCCCCGAGGACAAGCAGAGACCATCACCAAGGGCAACATCACAACATCCCACCCAATATTAGTATTTTATGATTCACAATGATTCACAATGATTCACAATGATTCACAATGATTCATCTCACATGTCCACACCTCCCACACCTCCCACACCAGGACGTCATCCCCGAGGACAAGCAGCCCGAGATCCTGGAGACCATCACCAAGGGCAACATCTCGATGCGCATCTTCCGCGACATGTTTGAGTCAGTGCTGGAGATGGGGCCGATGAGCCAGGTGCGCTTTGGTGGACCTAAACACGACACTCTAAGCCACGCTTTTTACAGTTTATCCTACAGCCCGTTGGGCGGCAGTGGTGGTGGCAACGCGCAGCTTTCCGCGACATGCTCGGGATGGGGCAATGAGCCAGGTGCGTTTATTCGGCCCTACTAAACACTAGTCAACGTAATCTACACCACGGACACCAGTACCTTAGTACCGCTTTGCCTTGCCGATTTAATAATTCGGAAAACGTCGCGGCAAGCCAATTTCTAAAAAACACTGCCAAAAAAGCCAAAAGTGACGTCAAAACGGGGGAAAATCCAAAAGAATCGAAAAGAACCGCGGCAAGGTACCTAAATTCTAAACAATTACCCCCTTTATAAAAGTGGCGGCAAGGCAAAGCGGTACTACGGTATCTCGATGACACGGCCCGTGGGGCGCCTGTGATGTTGGCGTGTTGGACTGTGGCAACGCGCACTCTTCCGCGACATGTTATGAGTCGGTGCTCAAGATGGGGCCGATGAGCCAGGAGCGTTTTGGTGGGCCTACACACTACACGCTAAGCCACTATTTTTACAGTTAATTCTACGGCCCGTTGGGCGGCTGTAATGGTGGCAACGCGCACTCCTCTGCACCATGCTCGAGTCGGTGCTCAAGATGGGGCCGATGAGCCAGGTGCGTTTCGGTGGGTCACTCACTACACTCTTAGCCACGACTTGTACAGTTGATTATACAGCCCGTTGTGCTTCTGTGGTGGTGGCAACGCGCACTGCTCCGCGACGTGTCTTGAGTCGGTGCTCGAGATGGGGTCAATGAGCCAGGTGCGTTTCGATGAACACTACACTCGACAAGTTTCGGTAAACACTACACTCTAAGCCACGATTTGTACAGTTGATCCTACATCCCGTTGTGCGTCTGTGGTGGTGGCAACGCGCACTCTTCCGCGACACGCTTCAGTCGGTGCTCGAGATGGGGCCGATGAGCCAGGTGCGTGTCGCTGGGCCTAAACACTACACTCTTAGCCACGATTTTACAGTTGATTCTACGGCCCGTTTGGCGGCTGTAATGGTGGTAACGCGCACTTTTCCGCGACGTGTCTTGAGTCGGTGCTCGAGATGGGGTCGATGAGCCAGGTGCGTTTCGGTGAACACTAGACTCTACACACGTTTCGATAAACACTACACTCGAAGCCACGATTTGTACAGTTGATTCTACCGCCCGTTGTGCGGCTGCGGTGGTGGCAACGCACACTGCTCCGTGACATGTCTTGAGTTGGTGCTTGAGATGGCGCCGATGAGCCAGGTGCGTGTCGCTGGGCCTAAACACTACACTCTTAGCCACGGTTTATGCGGCGATTCTACAACCCGTTGGGCGCCTGTGATGGTGGCGTGTCAAACGGTGGTGATGCGCATCTTCCGCAACATGCTTGAGTTGGTGCTTGAGATGGGGCCGATGAGCCAGGTGTGTATTTGGTCGCACACCCGAAGCCTTTAGCCCATTGCCACGCTAAGTCGCACACCATCGGTGCCCCCCCAAGCTCTCAAAGAGTGGTTAGTGATTGTGAATATGAGGAGCCCCGCCTTGCTCTTGATTGTCCTCTCCATCCGAAGCTCAGCTCATGAGAGGTCCAAAGTGTGGAAACGTGGGGCTTCCATACTTACACTAACTTAGAGGCTTGGATCAGGGTAAGGTTTGTGACAGAAGCCCTCCCCGTGAAGCGCTGATGATGGGCATGCTTTCCAGGATGTGGGCGGAGACGCCCTGCGCTGCTCGCCGCCCCTACCCTGCTAGTGGCTGAGAACCCTCCCCGTGCTTGCACCGCAGATGGTGGGCATGCTTCCCGGGATGGGGGCGGACATGCTCGGCATGCAGGGCAACGACAAGAACACACACACACACACATACGCACACACATACGCGTGCGCCCACACAAACACACACATATGCGCACGCGCACACACACACACACACACACACACACACGCGCGCACATCCAGATGATGGGCATGCTTCCCGGGATAGGGGCGGACATGCTTGGCGGCATGCAGGGCAACGACAAGAACACACACACACACACACACACACACACACACACACCACACACACACATCCAGATGATGGGCATGCTTCCCGGGATGGGTGCCGACATGCTCGGCGGTATGCAGGGCAACGACAAGAACAGCTCAATCATGATCAAGCGCTACATCACGATCATCGAGTCGATGACCGAGCAGGTGTGTGTGTGTGTGTGTGTGTGTGTGTATGTGTGTGCGTGGTGGCATGCAGGGCAACGACAAGAACGGCTCGATCATGACCAAGCGCTATATCACGATCATCGAGTTGATGACAGAGCAGGTGTGTGTGTGCGTGTGAGCATGGTTGTACCATGAGTCTGCAGCCCGTTGGGACGCCTTTGAGGGCGTTTTAGACCGTAGCTAGGAAAGAGGCTGGCAGTGGTGTGTGCATGTGTGTGTGTCTGTGCCTGCATGAGTCTGTGCGTGCGTGTGTGTGTGCGTGTCTGTGTGTGCGTGTGTGAGTGTGTGTGTGCGTGTGTGTTTGTGCGTGTGTGTGTGTGATGGCATCGACGCACCCTCCCCCCCCCCACACACACACTCCCTCAGGAGCTCGACGCCACCAACGTCAAGCTTCTGTCCGAGCCCAGCCGCGTGAACCGCCTCGCGAAAGGCAGCGGGCGCTTCCCGCAGGAGGTCGGCATGCTGCTCGAGGCGTACAAGAACTACGCCAAGTACGCGTCGTCCGCACTCAAGGGCCTGCCCAAAAACGCGATCAAGGGCAAGGGCGGGGAGATGAACCCGCGGCAGATGCAGACAGCGATGGCCAACATGCAGCGGTCGATGTCGCCGGCGATGCTCAAGCAGCTCGGCGGCGCGGGCGGACTGCAGTCGCTCATGAAGGGGCTCGAGGGCGGGGGGCTCGGGGGGCTGGACGGGGGGCTGGGCGGGAGCAGCAAGCGGACAAAGAAGTAGTAGTAGCCTCGTTCACTGAATAGTAGTAGCCTCGTTCACTGAATCGGTTGATTTCGCCTGAAGGGCCGTCTGAATCATGCAGGGTCGACCTGGCTGAATCCCACCTGAATCGATCACCTCATTCGTTCACTGAGTCAGGAGGAAGGGGGCAAGCGCGGGAGGTGGCAGGAGTCGTGAGGAAACTGTAGGATGAGAGAGGAGATGTGGTGTTGGCGAGGGAGGTGGGTCGCTTTCAACATACCCCCCACCCCACCCCCCACACACACCACCATGCACAACTGCACAACCGCTCTTGGGTTGCTTGTGATGATGGAGACATCCCCGGAAAGCTGGTGATGAGGCCTCTCGGGTTGATCCTCCTGTGGGTTTACAGTTTTTACACGGGACGTGAGTTTTTTCAGTCTTTGGTGCAACACAAGTTTTACACGGGGCGTGAGTTAAGGCCTAGACTACACGTCTAGGGGTCTCTACCAGGAGAGCCCGCCAGGCCGCGCAGCACGCCAGCCTACCAGGTGATCCTCCTGTGACCGCCGGCAGTGGATTGTAAAACTCGCATCATCATCCTGTGATGAGTTATTGTTTGCATCTACTGCTGGCCGCAACGAATGACCAAGAACCAAAGCTCTAGCTAGACAGCGGGCACCATCAACCAGCCACCAGCAGAAACCAGCACGCAGAAGCCAGAAACCAACCACCATGAGGCCCCCCCAACTAGCTTCCAGTAGAGGCAAGGCAACCATCTGTCCACCCCTCGGGGGGTGGGTGATGGTGTGTGCTTGTGTGAGTGGGGGGGGTCAGCAGTCCCCCAAAACAGCTACCAGTCACCAGCCACAAGGCACCCACCTGTCCACCCGCTGGGCTAGTGTGTGTGTGTGTGTTTGTGTGTGTGTGTGTGGTGAAGCGGGGGTGAGGGTGATAATGATGGAATTTACAGTCGTGTGTGACGCAGCCGGCAGCGTATTCGACATTGCTCGGCGTATGACGCCCGAGCGCTACACATGGGTGGCTGGGTACACTGGTAGTGGGGGGCTATTGGGTCGGGGCTGGACAGGGCGCTCGGCCAGTGATCCTTGGGAAGAATTTAGCAATTAATTATTATTCCGCTTTTTCCCGACTTTTTCCCTGCACAATTATTTTTTTCCCGCTTTTTCCTGGCACAGTTATTTTTTTCCCAGAGCGAAAAAGCGGAAAGCGGAATAGCCTACAAAGCAATTTATAAAAAAAATCCGCTCAAATCACACTCTGAGCCAGCTGGCTCTGAGCGGTGTACTGCCATGGCAAGGATCACTGCGCTCGGCCCCCAGATGTGACACCACGGCCACGGCACGGCTGGGGTTCACAAGGTAGGTACAATTTGGGAATTGCTGGGGATGAGGGTAACAGGGGTAAGTAAACGAATTTCAGAGTACACAGCAGTTATAATAACACATAATGATGATGGGTTTTTACAATCCACTCTCTGGCGGGCACGCGTTCGGTTCCAAAGCTCCAGCAGGACTTAGAGGAAGCAGTCCTGAAGACCTGCCAACAGAAAAAGGGGGGATGCCCCACGGAAGCGCCACCCACACGCGGTGGCGGGCACCAAGCAAGCAGCACCACAGTGCAGGCTCCACACTCAACCCCTCCAGGAAACGGATGGCGGGCCCAAGGTATAAAACCATGAAGGGACCAAAAAGCCCACCCTCAACCCACCGGAAGCGGGGCCGTTGTGCACACCCGCCGCAGCACTCTGCTCAGCTACCACATCACAACCCGCCAGCGCACGCATGTGGCGCCACCTCCCCTCAAAAGAAACCATCCTCTCAGGGATCTAGGACGTCTTGTTCAGAGTGAGCCCGCCGTCCACTACTCCAACAAAGGGTTTAAATAAGTGCTGCTTGCTTGGCGCCCACCACCAAGTGTGGATGGCGTTACCGTGGGCTACTTGTAGCTTGACCTTTTGTGGGCCTTGAGCCTTGATTCTCTAAGTCCCACTGGAGCTTTGGAACCGTACGTGTGACCGCCAGAAGTGGATTGTAAAACTCTCATCATCATAAGTCATCAAACTTAACACTAAACACACATAATCAACACAACTCCACTATTGTTTGCCTTAACATCTTGCCCTAACTTGATGTCGGCCTTAACGTGTTACGGGACAAAAACTACTTGTTATTCACGTTAATCTCTTGCCCTGACTCGTTATCGGCCTTAACGTGTCAGGGCACAGCCGATCGAGTAGAAAGCCAAGCCGTCGCCCACGATCAGAGTTGGCACCAGCGCTGCGGCGCTGGCTGCGGATCTGCTTGATTTGGACCTACTAGGACGTATGGCCGCCGCTCCCTGCCGCATGGGCGTCTAGAGAGTTCACGGACTGGTGCACAGGAGTGAGCGGACCCCAGCGACAGCGTGTGGCAAGTGATTGTGGCGGCATGGACGCCATGCAGCAAATCGGCGGAGGCGAGCCTGGCCCTGCGTCCATTGACCATGTGCTGGAGACCATACAAGGCGCGCTGTCGATCGACAACGCGACCCGCAGCGCGGCTGAGGGACTGCTGCAGCGATGGGAGGCCGACGCGTCACCGGGCTTCCTGGTCTCGCTGCTGCGCATCGTGGAGCAGTCGCAGGCGATCGACGGGGTGCGTCTGCACGCGAATGCCCAGCACTGGAGTCAGAGGGGCAGCGTCATTCTCGGATTTTTGCTGCCATGCGTGCCCATGCGCGCATGGCACACGCACACCCGCCCCTCATGCGCACCCACCCTTCATGCCCGTACCGCGCCCACCATGGGCCGTGCGCATGTTGCCATGCTGAAGTGTGCACACTCTGGGGCCGCGCGCGCACCCCGGTCAGCCCGTGCCCCGGTCAGCCTACTGTACGCATGATCATGCCGCATGAATGACGTCCCTGTCGGAGCATGGCCCGCGCCCGGGCGCCACACGTGCCACGTGGATGCGTGTGCGCGACATATGCCACCCGCTGTGCACCGCCGAAACCGCCCACGCGCCCGCGCCCGCCCCCGCCCACCGCAGGCCATCCGCCTGCTGGCTGCTGTGATCGCCAAGAACACAGTCGGCGCCAGCTGGCGCAAGACGCTCGGCACGCGCGAGTGGTCGCGGTGCGTCGTACCAGTCGTGGCGTTAGGCTAGTGGGTCGGTCAATAGCGGCAACCTTTGTGCGTGCGTACGTGTGTGTGTGTGTGCGTGCGTGAGTGTGTGTGTGTGTGCTGTGGGGCAGTGCATGGCGCACGGCCAGTTAGGCTTGGATCGGACGACTGAGGGCCGCCCACCACACAGCTGCTGGGCCACGCCTACTGTCGCCATACACGACCCCTAGCCAGCACTCCTCACCCCCGTACCCCGCCCGCTGCGCCCCCTCCCGCCGACCCAACACCAACCCGCGCGCAGCGTGCCTGACGACGAGAAGCACCTCGTCCGGGAGG
>VFSX01000023.1:371407-376407 GCA_016618255.1 Chlamydomonas sp. UWO 241
TTACACTTCCTCTCTGTCCCCTTCTCTGTCGCCCTCTCTGCTGCCTTCTCTCATATCCAATGGTCTGAGCTTGGCGGCCGCGCGTGCGCGTGCATGCCGCATCTTGCGTCTCATCCGCACCCCTCGCCACCAACGCCACTCCCCACTACTCTCTCTACTGCTTGCTTGCGCTCTGCTGCTGACGCGCCCTCTCTGGTGCCTTCTCTGCTGCCTTGTTTCATATCCAATGGTCAGAGCTCGGAGGCCGCGTGTGCGAGCGCATGCTGCATCTTACGACGCACCAGCACCCCTCGCCACCAACGCCACTCCCCACTACTCTCTCTGCTGCTTGCTCGCGCTCCGCTGCTGACGCGCCCTCTCTGTTGCCTTCTCTGCTGCCTTGTTTCATATCCAATGGTCAGAGCTCGGAGGCCGCGTGTGCGAGCGCATGCTGCATCTTACGACGCACCAGCACCCCTCGCCACCAACGCCACTCCCCACTACTCTCTCTGCTGCTTGCTTGCGCTCTGCTGCTGACGCGCCCTCTCTGTTGCCTTCTCTGCTGCCTTGTTTCATATCCAATGGTCAGAGCTCGGAGGCCGCGTGTGCGAGCGCATGCTGCATCTTACGACGCACCAGCACCCCTCGCCACCAACGCCACTCCCCACTACCCTCTTTGCTGCTTGCTCGCGCTCTGCTACTACCGCGCCCTCTCTGTTGCCCTCTCTGCTGCCTTCTCTCAGATCCAATGGTCGGATGTAGGAGGCCGCATGTGCGAGCGCATGTTGCGCCTGATGCCCCATCCCCCTCTCTCCGACACATGTGAACACTCTTACATCATTTCAGATCCAATGGTCGGAGCTCGGAGGCCGCGTGTGCGAGCGCATGTCGCGCGTCGCGATCGCGGCGCTCGACCAGTACCCCATCCCGTTTGCGGCGCTGCTGCCGCCGTTCCTCGAGCTGCACGGTGAGCAGATGATAACGGCATAATAAACGCATAATAAATGCAAGGCAGGCGCCAGTACCTCCCCCCCCTTGCAAGACCCCATCCAGACCCCATCCAAGGCAGCGCCCCAACACTACCCCTACCCTCATCCCGTTTGCGGCGCTGCTGCTGCCGTTCCTCACGCTGCACGGTGAGCAGATAGCAACACTCGGGAGCCATAGCCAGCCCACTCCCTCCCCCCCTTGCGAGACCCCATCCAGACCCATCCAAAGCAGCGCCCTAACGCTATCCCCTAACCCAGTGCCCCCATCCCGAGTGCGGGGCTGCCGCCTCCATTCCGTGCACTGTGATGAAGCTCAAAGTGCGAAGCCGTAGCCAGGCCGCTCTCCCCTAGCCATCCCCCCCTTGAACCCCCCACCCCCCCACACAAACCCGCAGTCGCACACACCCTCATTGCCCTCAACGCCGCAACCTTGCGCGGCGTGTGTGCGCCCACACCGCCCACACCATTCAGACCACCACTCTGTTCACATCATCCACACCATCCACACCTCCACCCCCACACACCTCCCTCCACCCACTCCGCAGTCAAACACGGAGTCATCGCCCTTTATGCCGCAACCGTGCGGCGTGTGTGCGCCCACACCGTCCACACCATTCACACCTCCACTCTGCCCATACCATTCCACACCTCCAACCCCCCCCACCTCCCCCCACCCTCTCCGCAGTCGAACATGCTCTCATCGCCCTCGACGCCGCAACTGTGCGCGGCATGCGCGCCAAGCGGCGTGTGCTCATGGTGCGTTGTTGCTGGTGTTGCTGTTGCTGCGTTTGTTGTTGCTGCGTTTGTGTTGCTGTTGCTGTTGCTGTCGCGGTTGCTGTGTTTGTTGTTTGCTGCATTTGTTGACGCTGTTGCTGCCGCTGCCGCTGCCGCTGTTGCTGTTGCTGTTGTTGCCGCATCGCTTAGACACACACACACACTCACACACGTAGGGCGCGGCACGGTATACGTAAACCGTATATACCGTATTCATACCGTTACGATATAAATACCGTATACGGCGGGATGTTTACACACCGTATACAGTGATTTTCGCGCGGCACGTAAAAGGCGTATAGGGTTTAACTCCCTTGATTCTGCACGGATTTTGACGATTCAACTTGTATTGGACAGCTCATGACAGGGGCTATCCATAACAACGCTTGGATCCAGCATGAGGTGGAGGGAAGAATGTGGTGCTTGCATGGGGCGCAGGGACGCTCCGGCTGCCGTGCAGTCGGAAAAAACTAGATTGGTGTTTCCTGTAAACCCAACATAGCAAAGTCAGCTTTTATAGACCGGATTAGTGATGCCCATCGTGTAAGGCATCCAAATCCACCGTTCTCGTCTCAATCGGATCAGGAATCAAGGGTATACACGTATACCCTTACAGTTACAGTTACATGGCATTCCAGCTAAGACAACACCTAGTGCCACCGCCCTGTGAAGGACGATAGCCACCAGCCGGTTACCTGCCGTCTAGACTACCGCTCCCGCCGGCTAGTTTAGACCCAAACAAGTCCCTGGGGGACATGTCTGGCAAGGAGCGTATAGGAAAGGACCGTCCTCCTCCTGGCCTTTGAGGCCAACCACGCCGGCTGTGCCGACTGGCGGCGCTGAAGCAGAAAAGTCCCCGCCTGGCATGGTGCATGGTTGTCCAACTCCATGCATGGGGCTCTGCCTGCGCCCCATGCGTCATGCATGGCCAGGTCCCACCCTCCAGGGGGGCCTGGGCAAACAGAGTCGTCATGGCAGGCTGCCTGAAGACCAATGCCGACGCCAGTCACCGGCAGACGAGTGCCCCCGAGGGTGAGCGCGGTGACAAACGCTGCGATGGTGAAGCGGATAAACTCTTGTTGCCTCGGCGGTCACCACCGCTGAAGCCCTGATGGTAGCTCGCCCCCACGAGCAGCCATCTTGACCGATGTCCAGCATGCATTGACGGGCGCCAGCTCCTCCGCTTGTCGATCAACTCGTCGAGATCGGTGCCGCATGGCGTCCTGCATGGGAGGAGGATAAGGGCCGTCTCCCAGCACGGGTCGCGGCAGCGCCGCGGCTACTCGCCAAGCCATGACAGCGCCGGGCAAGCCGCTCCTGTAGTTTCCACCGAGGGACAGTCTAGCAGGAGCCAGGCCAGTCGTATTTTATCCCGCTCGTCAGCGGCACGGAGATCCTAGTCACCAGCAGCGCCGCATTGCTGGGTCCAGGGCTCGGCGACGAGAACGCGCCTCCGTTAATCGAGCCCCTATATACCCCTGTATACCCCTGTGTACCCTGTATACCCCTGTGTACCCTGTATACCCTGTGTACCCTGTATACCCTGTATACCCTGTATACCCTGTACACCTAAACCTGTATACCCTGTATACCCTGTATACCTATACCCTGTATACCCTGTATACCTATACCCTGTATACCCTGTATACCCTGTATACCCTGTGTACCCCTGTGTACCCCTGTGTACCCTGTATACCCCTGTGTACCCTGTATATACCCCTGTATACCCTTGTGTACGGTATACGTTATACGGTATTTTACGGTATATGGGCCCACGTATACGGTATACTGCCGCGCCCTACACACAAGCACACACACACTCACAGGTCCGCTTCATCGCCAAGGCTCTCCTGAATCCGTTCTACCGACCAGAGTGGGCAGCGGCGCCGATCCCAGAGCGCGTGCCAGACCTGCAGCGCATGCAGGTGTGCGTGTGTGTGTGTGTGTGTAGTCGATTTTACAGTCCGTCGGACGCCTTTGATGGCGATGGCGTTTGTGTTTGTGTATCTGTGAAGGTGTACGTGTGTAGGTGCGTGTGTGCGTGTGCGCGCGTGTGTGTGTGAAGTGGGAGATACCAGAGCGCGTGCCAGACCTGCAGCGCATGCAGGTGGTCGATTTTACAGTCCGTCGGACGCCTTTGATGGCGCATTAGACCCGGCAGGTGTGTGTGTGTGTGTTTGTGTTTGTATCTGTGAGGGTGTGCGTGTGTGTAGGGTTCTGGGCAACCGTAGATGGACGGCCGCGTGTATCCGTATATACGTTCATACGACCGTATATCCGTAGATACGTATCCGCATATGTAGCACAGCTGCCTCATATGTATGTCAAATTGGGTGAGAGACACGCCGTTGGAACGCTGGATTTACAAGGGGCACTGTTGCTCTCGGTGTGATCATCATGCGTGCTAAGGTTTTTCAGTAAATTCCAAAACCGTATTGTGGCTGCACGGGCTGCCGCGGTGCGTGCGGTGCGGGAGCCAAGTCCTCTCCCTCCTCCCTTCCCCTCCTCTCCCTCCTCCCCCCTCCGTTGAGTCTACGACCTGATCTATTTCAGAACCCAAGGGCCCCCGTCCCTTGTTAAAACGCTGAGCAAGTAATAGCCGAGACACTACCCCACCAAGACCCAGACCCAGACACACACCCAAACCCTAGACCCAGGGGACCCCCTGCCTAGACCCACACGCACACCCGCACAGACACCCACCCACACCCAAGACCCAGGCCCCAGGCCCCAGACCCCGCCTCCCGCCCCCGCCCCAGACTCCATACCCCAGACCTCAGGTCCCAGAACCAAGACCCCAGACCTCGACCCAGAGAGACCCCAAAGTTGTTGCGCCACCCGCCCCATGAGCCCCATGCATGCGCCCCATGCACATCACCACTACCCCCCCAAAGCTGCATGCAATCGACAGAGCTGGTCATCAGCTTCAACATGCCAGCAGAATCGTCCGATTCCGTGCTGTATTCGGGGAGTAGTGTTGCCGTTTGTTGCGTGACTCCAAGGTGTGACCCCATTGGCTGTCTGAAGGACCTTGCGGCCCACGTTCCTCCATCCTATATCTCTTGCCTAACGCTACTGAGGCTGTTTGCGACCCGTTGCGGCCCGTTGCGGCCCGGATCGCGTCGGCGTCAGCCGCAATCCACACAAAAATAAAAAATAAACCGTATATTGCAGTGCGTATACCGCCCGCTTTTGACATCCGTATATGCGGTCGTATAAACGGATATACGGATATGCGGGATGTACGGTTGCCCACAA
>VFSX01000023.1:381407-393907 GCA_016618255.1 Chlamydomonas sp. UWO 241
TTCAAACGGCATTCCCTCAATGATGACCAGATACAGCCTATCTAGGTCTGCCGTTCAGAGTTTTCTGTAACAATCCCTCCCTCCCTCCCTCTCCCTCTCTCTCTCTGTGTCTCCCTCACCCTCTTTCCTTCTCCCTCTCTCTCTCTCTCTCACTGTCTCTTCTGTTTCACACTCATCCACACTCTTTCACACTCACACGCGCACACACACACGCGCACAGGGCACCTCGCAGTCGCCCGAACAGCAGCAAGCGTCTCCCTCGCTATCCAACACATTCTTGCCCCCCCCCCCGTAAACACGTAGGTGCAAGACCTCGTGGTGGCCCTAACGGCTGTCAGCGTCTCTCTCCCTGTCTCTCTCACACAGTAACAGTAACACGGGGTTTCCAGCTAAGCAGGCTACTCTTCTACTAGAGACACCCGCCGATACTCCAGCACACTTTAGTACTAGAGTACCGCCGGCTCCCGGCCGATAGACTACCGCTCCTGCCGGCTAGACTACCCCAAACAGCGGTCTCTGAGAGACATGTCTGGCAAGAGCATATAGGAGAGGACCTTCCTCAGGGTCACAGTAGTGGCCTTGTGGCCAGTCAAGCCGGCAGAGCCGACTGGCGCTGGCTGGAACGGTCCCCGCCTGGCAGTGCATGGCTGTCCAGCTCTCGTTTGCATGGGGCTCAGCCGGCGCCCCATGCCTCATGCATGGCCAGGTCCCACCCTCCAGGGGTGCATGGACGACAGAGTTGTCATGGAGGCTGCCTGAAGACCTTCCAACGCCAGTCACCGGCAGACGAGCGACCCCGAGGATGAGCGCGGTGACGAACGCTGCGATTGGTGAAGCGGATTTAATCTGTGTTGCCTCGGCGGTCGCCACCGCTGAAGCCGTGATGGTAGCCCGCCTCCACGGGCAGCCATCTTGACCAATGTCCAGCATGCATTGACGGGCGCCAGCTCCTCCGCTCGTCGATCAACTCGTCGAGATCGGTGCCGCATGGCGTCCTGCATGGGGGGAGGATAAGGGCCGTCTCCCAGCACGGGCCGCGGCATCGCCGCGGCTACTCGCCAAGCCATGGCAGCGCCGGGCAAGCAGCTCCTGAAGTGTTCCACCGAGGGGCAGTCTAGCAGGAGCCGGGCCAGTAGTATTTGACCCCGCTCGTCAGCGGCACGGGGATCCTCGTCACCAGCAGCGCCGCATTGCTGGGTCCCTCTCTCACACACTATTCATATTTTCTTCTCACTTTCTCTTTCTCTCTCGTTCCCTTTCTCTCACGCCTACATGCGTGTGCAAGACCTCGTGGTCGCCTGACAGCAGTGAGCATCTCCCTCCCTCTTTTTCTCTCTCTCTCTCTCTCTCTCTCTCTCTCTCTCTCTCTCTCTCTCTCTCTTTCTCTCTCGCTCTCTCTATCTCACACACTCTTTTACCGCCCCCCCCCCTTCCCACACACAGGTGCAAGACCTCGTGGTGGCCCTGACGGCTGTTAGCGGCGCGCTTGCACTCACGGCGGCAATCATGGACGACCAGCAGGTGGGTGTGCGTTCGCTCGTGTGTGTGTGTGTGCGTGCGTGCGCGTGTGTGCGTGTGTGCGTGTGCACGTGCGTGCGTATGCACTCGAGGGTGCCCGTGTGCAAGTGTTTGTGTGACCCGTGCCAGCATCAGAACCTCCCGACCCTGTTGCGCCTCGCAGCATTGCCACCGTGCAACACCGTGCAACACCTCGCAACAACAGGCGCTCGAGCAGTGCGACGTAGCCACCACGGCATGCGCCCGCAAAACGACTCTGGCAACGTCGCCGGCAACACCACCCTGCAACACCCTGCAACACCTTGCAACACCTTGCAACACCTCGCAACACCAGGCGCTCGAGCCGTTCGCAGCAGCGACCATAGCATGCTTCCCCCCCTCATGTTGCGACAGTGCAACACCTGCAACACCCTGCAAAACCTGGAAACCCCTGGAAACACCAGGCGCTCGAGCCGTTCGACGCAGCGACCACAGCATGCCTCCCCCCTCCTTTTGCGACACTGCAATACCGTGCAACACCTGCAGCACCTGCAACATCTTGCAACACCTTGCAACACCTCGCAATACCAGGCGCTGGAGCAGTACAAAGCAGCGACCAAGCCCTAGGCTGGCATGCCCAACAACCTGCCCCCTCCCCCCCTTGCACACAACTGTCTGCAACACCTTGCAGCACCTTGCAACACCTTGCAACACCAGGCGCTCGAGCAGTACGATGCAGCAACCAAGCCCAAGACCGGCATGCCCAACATGATGGAGGCTCTGCAGCTGCGGGAGACGTCGGCACAGGTGTGGGGTGGTGGTGGTTTTACATTGTGTGCTGTGTTGAAATCACACTAGCAGCCACACACACATACGCATACGCACGCACGGCATGGCCAGCATGATGCAAGCGCGCTGCAGGCAATGGCGGCACGGGCACGTTATGGCAATCACGCACGCGCGCACACACACACACACACACACACACACACACAACCTGTCCCCCCCTGGTAGGCTGGCGCTGGCTCGACCTCGCAGGCTCTCGTAGAAGAGCCCCCCTAGACATCTAGTCTTAGGCCTTGACTCTTGCCGTGGGGTCCTCCGGGCACGTAAAATATGTATACACGCACACACACGCACACACACGCACACACACACACACACACACAGGTGCTCGAGGGAGGCGAGGAGGTGGATGAGGTAATCGCCGAGACGCGGAAGCGGGTGGAGCAGCGGCTGCAGGTGGGCTGCTGTAGGCTGTTGTTTTTTGGTGGTTGTTGGCTGCCGGCTGTTGGTGGTTGGTGGTTGGTGGTTGGTGGTTGTTTGAGGCGGGTGCAGCAGCGGCCGCAGGTGGGGCTTTCTGCACCTGCTACAGTCGCAGTTACCTACTCAGCACACACTTTACTGCAGTGTAACCTAGCTACGTCGTGCATATTTACGGTTTGGAGCAGTGATGTCCTCAAGGTAACAGAAATTGCGTTTTGCCCCCGCAACATGGGGGGTAACATGCCGAATCGCCCCCGCAGAAGGAGACTTTTCGCGGAAAGTGTGGAAATAGTCAAGTTTCACACTTTGCGGAGCGAAGCCCTCGCGTGTCACCCTTGCAGATTCCGCCCTAATGTCCCGGTTTTCCCCCCGCAGCGGGGGCTGCAGGGGCTGCGGGGGCGCTAAGGACATCACTGGTTTGGAGCGAACGTACATGCTTACCAACATCTAGTACCTCAACCCTAAGCCCTGAACTCGAAACCCCTTACCCCTCCACCCTTCAACTTTTACATGCATGCATGCATGCATGCACGTCGTGTGACTGATACTCACCAGTGTCCCCTGGGAAGGATTTTAGTAGTTATTTATTTCCCGGCTCGAGCAACTTTGACCGCCCATACCAGGCGCAATACATAGCGGGCCTTCACGCAACGCATGCCGTTGTGCTGCTCTCGGCGACACCTTTCCAACGCACCCCTCCACGCCCTCTCCCACAAAGCGTGGCGTGGTTTTCTGGGAAATGGGAAATCCGGCTCGGAGCGGTATACGGCTCGCAGGGAAATCACTGATACTCACCCGACCAATGCACAGGCACTTGGGGAGACGATGTCTGCCGCCCTTGGCGGCTGCTTCAAGCTGCTGGAGCGGCTGAGCGAGGTGCGTGCTTGTGTGTGTGTGTGTGTGTGTGGTGGGCGGCGGGGTGGGGTGAGGGGGGGTCTCTGCGGCTGCGTGAAGCTGCTGGAGAGGCTGAGCGTGCAGCGTGTGTGTGCTGCCGTGTGTTAATGTGTCATGTATGTGTGTGTGGGGGGGGGAGGGGGGCGGATGGCGCTCGCACAAAACAATGTCTGCCGCGCATGCTGTAGGGAAGCGCGACTCCACGAAGCCGGGTTCCACCAGTGGTCCCTGGGAAGGATTTTACTAAAAAGTAATTAGTTTTTTGCCGGCTCCAGCAACTTTGACTGCTCATACCAGGCACAATACACAGCGGGTACTCATGCAATGCATGCCGTTGTGCTGCTCTCGGCAAGAGCTTTCCAACGCATCGCGCCACGCCCTCACCCACCAAGTGTGGGGTGATGGTCTGGGAAATAGGGAATCCGGCTCGGAGCGGTATACGGCTCGCAGGGGAATCACTAGGTTCCACGCCATGCGAGCTCAGCTTGCCGACCAACCGACGTTTGCAAGCAAGCACCCCCTCTTATGCAAAACCGAAAAAAAACAGGTTGAGTCCATGGTGTGCGTGCTGCAGCTGGTCAGCGTGTTGGAGGTGATGGGCACGCGCATCCTGCCACCCTAAAACCTAAAACCTAAAACACCCCGTTAGACATGCAAAAAAAAACTTATAAACCGACAAAAAAAACCTACTTAACCGCAGGTCGAGTCCATGGTGCGCGTGCTGCAGCTGGTCAGCGTGCTGGTGGAGGTCATGGGCACGCGCATCCTGCCACACCTGGGCGTCGTGGCTGGTGCCCTCCCACACATCTGGGCGACGGCGAGCAGCCACCTTTCCAAACACTCGGTGGTTTGTGGCGGGTTTGGTGTGGAAGTGTGGGCATGTGTGTGGGGGGGGATGGCGCACCTTGGCGTCGTGGCTGCTCTGCTTTTCCACACATTTGGGCGACGGCGAGCTGCCACCTGTGGGAGCCATTTGGTGGGTTTGTGTGGGGTTTGGTGTGGAGTTTGTGGGAGGTGTGGGGAGTGTGGCGCCACACTTTGGCGTCGTGGCTGCTGCTCTTTCGCTCATCTGGGCGACGGCGAGCAGCCACCTCTCGAACTACTCGATGGGTTGTTCGGGGTGGGTGTGGGGTGTGTGGGCATGTGTGTGGAGTGTGGCGCCACACTTCGGCGTCGTGGCTGCTGCTCTTCCATACATATCTGGGCGTCGGCGAGCAGCCACCTGTTCAAGCACTCGGTGGGTTGTGTAGGGTGAGGTGTGGAAGTGTGGGGATGTGGGCATGTGTGGGGAGTGGCGCCACACTTTGGCGTCGTGGCTGCTGCTCTTCCGCACGTTTGGGCGACGGCGAGCAGCCACCTGTCCAAGCACTCGGTGGGTTGTGTGGTGTGGGGTGTGGAAGTGTGGGCATGTGTGGGCAGGGTGTTGAGAGTGTGAAGAGGAGTGTGAGGGGGGTCTTCCACACATCTGGGCAACAGCGAGCAGCCACCTGTCCAACCATTCGGTGGGTTGTGTTGGGTGGGGTGTGGAAGTGTGGGTAGGAGGTGTGGGCGGGTGTGGGCAGGGTGTGGAGGGTGTGAAGAGCAGTGTGGGGGAGGCAGAGAGGAGGCAGAGAGGAGGCAGAGGCAGAGGAGGCAGAGGAGGCAGAGAGGAGCCAGAGAGACATCTGGGCGATTGCGAGCAGCCACCTGTCCAAACACTCGGTGGGTTGTGTGGGGTGGGGTGTGGAAGTGTGGGCAGGTGTGGAGAGTGTGGAGAGGAGTGTGGGGAGACTGTCCGCAGTTACAGTTACATCGGCTTTCCAGCAAAGACTACCTCTAGTCCTAGTACCACCGCCTAGACCCAAGTCCAGTTCTGGCCCTAACAATTACTTGTGAGGGGCGGTAGCCACCAGCCGGCTGCCTGCCAACGTGTAGTCCCAGAGCAAAAAGGAGAGCTATTGTGCGACGCCTCCAAAATAGGTCCTAACTGCTTCTAGGGGATAGGGGGTCAAGTGGCGCTTGCCAATCTACTTGACCGCCGTGGTGGAGGGGCCGGCGCCTGAGGGGCAGCCGGACCGTACACCACGGCTCTCCACCCGACCCTATCCTGAGCACGCTCAAACGCCGTGTCCGAAAAAGTCTTCCAATCAGAACGAGTGCCACTAGTTTCGCCTAGCTGCTGAATCAGTAGCTTAAGAAAATAGTGTCGGGAGGAGGCTGGAGGCCGGCCTTGCTGCCGAGCCACATCCATTGTGCAGTCAAAAGTCGTACGAGGAAGACGAGAAGCCGGCATGCGCATCACATGGCCTAGCCACTGCATTGATCGCTTTGCCACAAGGCTCTCAATTGGCTCAGTGTCGCACGCCTGCCGAATATAAGTTAATCTGTGCCGGTCGACCAGGCACACACCCAGAATGCGACGAAGGCAGTTAGAGTCAGTAGACTGTCCGCACATCTGGGCAACTTGCGAACAGCCACCTCTTGAACCACTCGGTGAATTTGTGTTGGGTGGGGTGTAGAAGTGTGGGCAGGTGTGGGCAGGTGTGGGCAGGTTGTGGAGAGGAGTGTGTGGGGGGTCTTCCACACATCTTGGCGACGGCGAGCAGCCACCTGTCCAAGCACTCGGTGGGTTGTGTGGGGTTTGTGTGGAGAGTGTGGGGAGTGTGGGCAGGGTGTGGAGGGTGTGGAGAGGAGTGTGGGGGGGGATCGTCCACACATCTGGGCGACGGCAAGCAGCCACCTGTCCTAGCACTTGGTGGGTTGTGTCGTGTGGGGTGGGGTGTGGGGAGTGTGGGCAGGTGTGGGCAGGTGTGGAGAGAAGTGTGGGGAGATCTTCCGGGCGACGGCGAGCAGCCACCTGTCCACTGGGTGGGTTGTGTGGGGTTTGGTGGGGGAAGTGTGGGCAGGTGTGGGCAGGTGTGGGCAGGGTGTGGAGAGGAGTGTGGGGGGATCGTCCGCACATCTAAGCGACCTCGAGCCGCCACCTCTCAAACTACTCGGTGGGTTGTGTCGGGTGTGGGCGCGTGTGAGCGGGGCGTGTGCGCGCGCCCTGTATCTCCTTGTGTCCCGGGGAAGACACAGGCAGTCGTACGCCTGAAATCTCACTATGCCTTGCACACGCACACCACACACACACACGCACACACACACCACACACACAGTCCTCCCAGCCGTCCTCCCAAGGCACCGGCACCGGCACCCTCTACACGGACGCGGTCGTGCGCCTGCACTCACACTTACGAATGTCATCCCCCCCCCCCCCCCCCCACACACACCCCTCCTCCCTTTCCCCATTCAGAGCTCACAGCCGTCCTCCCAAGGCAGCGGCAACGTCGCCGGCACCCTCGACACAGGCACAGGCGCAGCCTGCACTCGTACTTACGAGTGTCCCCCCCCCCCCACACACACACACCTCCTCCCTTTCCCCCATCAGAGCTCACAGCCGTCCTCCCAAGGCAGCGGCAACGTCGCCAGCACCCTCGACACAGGCACAGGCGCAGCCTGCACTCGTACTTACCGCTGCATCCCCCCCCCCCGCCCCGCCCCCATCCTCCCTTTCCTCCATCAACGACACCCTCGACACAGGCGCGGTCGTGCGCCTTCACTCTGCGCTCACTATGCGACACGCACACACGCACAGACGCACACACACACACACACCACACACACACAGTCCTCCCAGCCGTCCTCCCAAGGTACTGGCAACGTCACACTCGACACAGGCGCGGTTGTGCGCCTGCACTCTGCGCTCATCGCGGTGCTGACGCACCTGGTGGGGAAGCTGCGGGCGGTCGCTGTGCGCGACACGCAGGTGCGTGCCAGCTCCTACACTGCTTTGCTTTATGCACAGTTACACACAGTTACACAGTGTCTGAGAGACTTCACCACAAAGCATCGTTTAACACTCTTTTACTTGGTAATACAGCAAGGACCCACCTGGTGGGGAAGCTGAGGGCGGTCGCGGTGCGCGACACGCAGGTGCGCGCGTTGGGTTTAACGGTTTAGGGTTTAGGGTTTATGGGCTAGCGTGCCGTAGGTTGTGTGCGTGTGTGGTGCTTGTTGCTGTTGTTGTGTGGATTTTCAGCTTGATTTTATTAAGCAAAGGATTGAAGCCTGGTGTAGACAGGACACGCACGCACTCTGCGCTCATCGTGGTGCTGACGCACCTGCTTCACACAAACACGCACACAGAGAAAGAGAGCCACACGCACGCACACACACACACAGATCCCCCCCCCCCCCCCCCCCCCACACACGCAGATCGCTGATGTCGTCTCCCCCTGCTCGAGTTTTTGACATCGCTCAGTCCAAATACACACACACACACACACACAGCAGGGTGTGACACACACACACACACACACACACACACAGACAGACAGACAGAAAGAGACGCACGCACGCACACACACACACACACACACACACACATACACACACACACACACACAGAAAGAGAGGCGGACACGCACACACGCACGCACACACGCACGCCCCCCCCCACACCCCCCCCCCACGCAGATTGCGGGCGTCGTCTTTCCCCTGCTCGATTTTTCGACGTCGCTCGGATCCCAGGAGTCAGAGTGCCTCGTGGAGGAGGCGTTCCGGCTTTGGAACACGACCCTCTGCAGCCTGCCGGAGGTGCCGCAGCAGGTGTGGATGAAGGGTGTGGATGGCGTGTGGAGGGGATGGGTGTGGGGTGTGAAAGGGTGCGCGGAGGAAACATGAAAATGTGGAGAAGGCGTTCCGTTTGTGGAACAGGGCCTTCTGCAGCCTGCCAGAGGTGCCGCCGCAGGTGTGGAGGGTGTGGAGTGGGTGGGCAGTGGGTAGGCGAGAACAATAATGAAACAAATAATGAAAAATCTAGACAGTGGGGTTGGGGAAATGTGTACGAAGCCTTTCGTCTGTGGAACACGGCCCGCTGCAGAGGTGCCGCAGCAGGTGTGCAGCAGGTGTGAAAGGCGGGTGGGGTGTGGCAGAATCATGAAAGGATAAGCGAAGAAATATCAAGAAAACCCAGGAAGAGGGGGGAGGGGCGGGTGGGTGGGGGTGGAGCGCGGAGATTATCAGCCTTTCCAAAGGCTCCCCCTCAGGTAGAGGGTCGCGTTGTTGCTGCTGCTGCTGCTGCTCTTGCTGCTGTCTGTTGTTGTTGCTGGCGGTGGTGGTGTTAGTTGGTGTTTGTTGCTGCTGCTGCTGCTGCTTGCTGTTGATGGTGCTGGTGGTGGTGGTAGTAAGGGTTGTTGCACCCGCTGTTGCCGCCCCCCTCACCAACTTGTCCCACCAACATCCCCCCCACCCCCTGCCCCAGCAGCTCCTGTCTCTCCTCCCACACCTCGGCGCCCTGCTGTCGCGCGGCAGAGACAACGCACCACACGCACACACACACACACACACACACACATGCGCACACACACACACACGCACACGCACACTCACACGCACGCACACCAGTGCGCCGTTAAATGTGTCCAATGGACTTCAACATCGCCCCCACCCCACCACACGCGCGCACACACACACACACACACACATGCGCAGCTCCTGTCTCTCCTCCCACACCTCGGCGCCCTGCTGTCGCGCGGCAGAGAAACGCAGCACACACACGCGCACACAAACACACACACATTCGCACACACACACACACACACACACACACACACGCACGCGCACACACACGCACACGCACACCCACACGCACGCACACCAGTGCGCCGTTAAATGTGTCCAATGGACTTCAACATCGCCCCCACCCCACCACACACGCACGCACACACACACACACACACACACACACACACGCACACACGTACACACACACACACATGCGCAGCTCCTGTCTCTCCTCCCACACCTCGGCGCCCTGCTGTCGCGCGGCAGAGATAACGCAGCACACACACGCACACACACGCACACACACACACACACACACTCACCAGTGCGCCGCTAAATGTGTCCAATGAACTTCAACATCGCCCCCACCCCACCACACGCGCGCACACACACACACACACACACACACACACACACACATGCGCAGCTCCTGTCTCTCCTCCCACACCTCGGCGCCCTGCTGTCGCGCGGCAAAGACAACGCGTCCGTGTTCCCCATCATCGAGTCATATCTGCTGCTGGGGGCAGCGCAGGTGTGGGGTGTCCTGTGGGGTTTAAATGGGTTTTAGCTCCCCTAAAATATGTTTTAAATCGTCGCGCACGCACCACGCGGCCGTTTTCCCGAACATGGAGTCGTGTCTTGCTTGCTGGGGGCGGCGCAGGTGTGGCCGATGTGGTTCAAACCTGTGGCCATATCTGGGTCGAATGGTTTTTTCAGCAGCCCTAAAATGTGTTCAAACTGTCACGCACGCACCACGCGGCCGGTTTCTCGGACATGGAGTCGTGTCTGCTTGCTCGGGGCGGCGCAGGTGTGTGGTCGATGTGGTTCAAATATGGAGTGAAATCTGGGTTGAATTGGCCGTTTAAACGGGGTTGAATCACTCGGCGCGCGTTTGCTGTCGCGCGGCGAGGGCAAGGGCATATCTGCTGCTGGGTACAGCGCAGGTGTGGTGTGCCCCGTGGGGTTTAAATGGGTTTTAGCAGTTATTGAATGCGGTTTAAATCGCCACGCGCGCACCACACGGCCGTTCTTCCGATCATTGAGTCATATCTGCTGCTGGGGGCGGCGCAGGGGCATGGGGTCGTCATCGGCGCCGTGAAATGCCAAAAATGTGACGTACATTGAGCGGTATGGCATGTGGGTATGGTATGTGTTTATCATTGTATTTGACACAACCAAGAGTGTGACCACACACGCGAGTGCTCCCCGCAGACGTGCTGCGCCGTTTTGTAACACGCCCGTGTGATGTTCTTGTGCGCAGGCGCTCAACCCTCTCAGCTCTGCGATCCAGGCCAGTGATTCCCCTGCGAGCCGTATACCGCTCCGAGCCGTAGTTCCCAACTCCCAGAAAACCACCCCACACTTAGTGGGAGAGGGCATCGAGCGATGCGTTGGAAAGCTCGTGCCGAGAACAGCACAACGGCATGCGTTGCATGACTACCCGCTGTGTATTGTGTCTGGTATGAGCGGTCAAAGTTGCTGGAGCCGGCAAAAACTTATCACTAAAATCCTTCTCAGGGACCACTGATCCAGGCAACACATTCGAGGCCGCGGTCACAAATGTGGCCACAAACGACCGCTGACTTGAGCACGTTCTGCGTACAGTTACAGTTACATCGGCTTTCCAGCAAAGACTACCTCTAGTCCTAGTACCACCGCCAAGACCCAAGTTCAGTTCTGGCCCTAACAATTACTTGTGAGGGGCGGTAGCCACCGGCCGGCTGCCTGGCAACGTGTAGTCCCAGAGCAAAGATGCGTGATGGTCAAACACCCAAACCCTAAACCCTTCAGCTCCAAACCCTCAACGCGCGCCATGCAACACCCTCGTGTGCGCAGGCGCTCAACCCTCTCAGCTCTGCGATCCAGGCGACACTCGAGGCCACCGTCAAAAATGTGACCACAAACGCTGACTTCACCGAGCTCTGCATGGGCACCCGCCCAACCCTAAACCCTTAAACGTCAAACCCTCAACGCGCGCCATGCAACACACTCGTGTGTGCAGGCGCTCAACCCTCTCAGCTCTGCAATCCAGGCGACACTGGAGGCGACGGTCAAAGGTGTGACCGAGGCGGTGGTCGCTGCGTCAGCGTCCTCACTGCTGCCACACCAGGTGCGTGCGTGTGGATGCGTGTGTGTGTACGTGTGTGTGTGTGTGTGTGTGTGTGAGTTCAAGGTGTGGCCAAGAGTGTGACCGAGGCGGTGGTCGCTGCGTCAGCGTCCTCACCCCTGCCACACCAGGTGCGTGCACGTGTGTGTGTGTGTGTGTGTGAATACGTGTGTGTGTGTGCGTGCGTGTGTGTGTGTGTTGAGGTGTGGCCAATACCGTGTTCGTCGTGGTAGCCTCAGCGTCCACACCCGTGCCACACCAGGTGCATGTGTGGGCGCGTGTGCGTGTGTGTGTGGGGGGGGGGGCATGCGTGCGTGCATTTGTGTGCGTGGTGTGTGCACGTGGTGTGAACTTGTGCTGTCCGAGCGTGTGTGCGGGTGCGTGTGTGCGTGCACGTGTGTGTGCGTGCACGTGTGTGTGTGTGTGTGCGTGCGTGCGTGCGTGCGTGCGTGCGTGCGTGTGTGTGTGTGCGTGCACGTGCACGTGTGTGTGCATGTTTGTCTGCATGTGTGAGCGTGCGTGTGCTGGCAACTTCAAAACGTGTCAGACCTTTCTACCCCCCTGCCCCCCCCCCCCCACACACACGAACCCCTGCACCCTGCGCATCGGCCCAACGGCCCCCTGTCCTGAGGAGGGAGACCCATGAAAGCAACGCCAGGCCTGGGGGCGTGCCGGTGGCGCCCGCAGCCGCAAAACAAACGTCCTGCCTCCCCGCCCAGAACACTTTACCCTAAACCCTAAACCCTAAACCCTGACCTTATTGGACCCTGAACCTGCACCAGTGGTCCCTGGGAAGGATTTTAGTAATTAGTTTTTTCCCGGCTCGAGCAACTTTGACCGGTCACACCAGGCGCAATACACAGCGGGTGTCCAAGCAACGCATGCCGCTGTGCTGCTCTCGGCGAGAGCTTTCCAACGCACCCTTCCACGCCCTCTCCCACCAAGTACAGCGTGATTTTCTGAGAAATGGGAAATCCGGCTCCGAGCGGTATACGGCTCGCAGGGGGATCACTGACCTGCACCCAAAACCCTAACACACACCGTGTGCAGCCGCCAAACGGACCGCTGTCGGGAGGAGGAGGGCCTGTCAAGGCAAAGCCGGGACCGGGGGGCGTGCCGGTGGCCCCAGGGGGGGGAGCAGCGCGCG
>VFSX01000023.1:396407-398907 GCA_016618255.1 Chlamydomonas sp. UWO 241
CTGATTTAGGGGGGCCACTATGTGCCAGGGGGCCATTATGTGCCAGGGGGCCAGGCGCCGGGCCCACGACTTGACTCACATCAGACTTCCATTACGAGACCCATCGCCATTGATGAATCACACTGTGCACCAACTTGCTCACACCCCTCCACCCCTCCCTCCCTCCCTCCCTCCCTCCCTCGCTCCCTCGCTCCCTCGCTCCCTCGCTCGCTCGCCTCCCTCCCCCCTCGCTCGCTCGCTCCCTCACCCCTTCTCACCCTCCCCCCACACTCCCTCACTCATTCCCCTCCCCACACTCCCTGGTTTGTGCGCGCACCCACCCACCCACCCCCACCCACCCACCACACACCTACACCCACACACAGGGCGTCGACGTAAAGGTTATTAACACGATGGAGGGACCCCCCCCCCACACACACTCCCTGGTTGTGCGCACACACACACGCAAACACACACACACACACACACACGCACACACACACACACACACAGACACACACACACACACAGGGCGTCAACGTCAAGGTGCTCAACGTGATGGAGGGATTCCTCGAGGTGCTCGGCCGCCATGACATGTGGCGTCCAACAGAGGCCGTAACACACACGCACACACACACGCACACACACACACACACACACACACACACACTACACACACAGGGCGTCAACGTCAAGGTGCTCAACGTGATGGAGGGCTTCCTCGAGGTGCTCGGCCGCCTGCTGCTCGCGTCGCCTGGGCTGTACCCCGCGCTGCTCGAGGGGCTGCCAGAGTCTGCGTCGGCGCGATTCCTTGACCGCTGGCTCAACATCGCGTCGACACGCTTTCTGGAGGAGGTGCGTGGTGTGTGTGTGGCTGGGCGGTAGCTGGGTGGTAGCTGGGCGGTAGCTGGGCGGTAGCTGGGCGGTAGCTGAGTGGTAGCTAGGCGGTAGCTGGGCGGTAGCTGGGCGGAAGCTGGGCGGAAGCTGGGCGGTAGCTGGTCAGAAGGTGCCACTTGGTGTGTATGCAGCTGTTTCGGAACGCAAGCCGCGCCTGACTAGGGCACGCTGAAGTTGCGTCCTCTATCGCCAAGGATGGAATGGACTCAGTTTTTACAGTTTTTACAGGGTTTCCTTTTACAGTTTATACATGTACGCGCCCAGAGGACCCCGGGGCGTGAGTTAAGGCCTAGACGACACGTCTAGGGGAGCTCTACTAGTAGAGCCCGCAAGGCCACGCAGCGCGCCGGCCTTCCAGAGATGGGCTGGAGGTGCTCACTAGGGTTAATTGTGCAGGCACGTGCACACACGCACACACGCACGCACACGTGCACGCACACATGCACACGTACGCTCACACGCACATACACACGCACACACACGCGCACACACACACACACACACACACACACACACATACCCCCCCACCCCCACACCCACCCACCCCACACCCACCCCACACACAGGTCATCGGCGTGAAGACCATGGCGATGCTTGGGCGCTTCCGC
Source organism: Chlamydomonas sp. UWO 241 (assembly GCA_016618255.1). Taxonomy (NCBI): domain Eukaryota; kingdom Viridiplantae; phylum Chlorophyta; class Chlorophyceae; order Chlamydomonadales; family Chlamydomonadaceae; genus Chlamydomonas; species Chlamydomonas priscui. The sequence goes on from VFSX01000023.1 coordinate 397,892, forward strand.
CGCCGCATTGCGACCGCGGCCCTCGGCAGCGTGATCACAGCGGGCACGTGCAACGACGTTTATGAACCTCTGAAGCTCGTGCGAGTGGTTAGCCTGAGCTTGCAGGTGAAACTGAGAGAGAGAGTGAGAGAGAAACGCGGGAGAGTGTTTGTGCGTGTGTGTGTGTGTGTGTGTGTGTGTGTGTGATTGCGGCGGGCACGTGCAACGACTTTTATGAGCATTAAAAGCTCGTCCGAGTCGTCAGCCTGAGCTTGCAGGTGTGTGTCTGTCTTTGTCTTTCGTCTGCCTGTCTGTCTGCCTTCTGGCTGGCTGGCTGGCTGGCTGGCTGTGCAAGTGTTGGTGCGTGTCAGTGAGAGGGTGTGTGAATGCAGGTGTGTGTGTGTGTGTGTGTGTGCGTGTTTGCGTGCACGTGCCACGACGCATATACGAGTCGCAGGAGCTCGTCCGAGAGTGGGCAGCCTGAGCTTGCAGGCGCGAGGCATGCTGAAAGAGAAAAAGAGAGGGCGGTGCGGCCTAACATCCAGATAGAGAGGGAGATGCAAGGAGAGGGGAAGGAAGGAGGGAGAGTGGGTGTGCGTGTCTTGTCTGAATCCACGCACACATGCAGGCGCACACATGCACATACACACACACACACACACGCCATCAAAGGCGTCCGACGGACTGTAAAATCGACCACACGGACACACACACACACGCCCCCCCCCCCAAACACACACCTTAACCCTGAACCCTTTACCCTTCAGGCGCTGCTCGATGGTCTGAATCCACGCACACATGCAGGCGCACACATGCACACACACACACATACACACACACACGCGCATCCCCCCCCCTCCCCCCAACACACACCTAAACCCTGACCCCTAAACCCGACAGGCGCTGCTCGATGACCCCGACTTCTACAGCGACCCGACCCACACACACGCACACACAGACACACGCACACACACACACGCATTCACGCACACACACAACATGAAACACTAAACCCTACACCCTTAACGCACGCACAC
>VFSX01000023.1:403907-448907 GCA_016618255.1 Chlamydomonas sp. UWO 241
CGGCTGGCAATCACGCGCAGACCCACGCGCAGACCCAATCTGACCCCATGCGCCTGCCGGAAAATGTGGGTGATTGGTCAATGGTGCCACAAACACATGCACGCACACGCTCGCACACACACACGCTACCCTTGTTTTGGCCCCCCCCCCCCCCCCCCCCCCCCAGTTCTGGACTCGCGCAGCAACACAGATACATGCACAAGCACGCGCGCACACACACACATACACACACACTCCCACACACACGCGCACACACACACACACTCCCAGGTTCGCGCGATGCTGCTCGGGCTTGCCGGCAATGTCGGGGGAGAAGCTGCGCTGCAGGTGTGTGTGTGTGTGTGTGTGTGTGTGTGTGTGTGTGTGCATCAGTGCAAGTGGTGCATGAGGGCGCGACGCTGATGCGTGCGTCGCACGGGAGGGTCGTCCCGGCGAACCAACACGCCTGGAAGCCACCGTTTTTTTCGTGTGGGGCGTGAAGTGAGGGTGACATGAGGGTCGCCAGCGCTGAACGGAAGGGTTTAGGGTACATTAGATGCCGCAGGTGTTAGTTTAGGGTTTAGGGTTTAAGGTTTTAGGTTAACTGAACGGCCGACGTCAACACTGTGTCTCAACAGTTTCAGTTACATGCAGTTTCAGTTACATGCAGTTTCAGTTACATGCAGTTTCAGTTACATGCAGTTTCAGTTACATGCAGTTTCAGTTACATGCAGTTTCAGTTACATGCAGTTTCAGTTACATGCAGTTTCAGTTACATGGCCCCACCCGCGGGCGGGCACCATAATGGAGATGGCGGTTAAGAACGGGGAATGAGGCTACAGGGAGAGGATACGGGTTACAGATGCCAAAGGGGAACGGCGGAACAAGGATCAGCCATAGGTGTCACGGGGAATGGCTAAAGAACGGGAATGAGGCGGGTGGGACGGGTGCTGGCGCGCATGGAGCGCGGCGCGGCGCATGGAGATCGCATGGCGGCGCCCATGCAGGGACGAGATTGCTGGCGGGCATACAGGAGATTGCTGGCGGGCATGGAGGAGATTGCTGGCGGGCATACAGGAGATTGCTGGCGGGCGTGGAGGAGATTGCTGGCGGGCATGGAGGAGATTGCTGGAGCCAATGGCGGCGGCGGGACTAGTAGTAGAACACAGGCCCACACCAACAATGCGTTGCTGTCACTACCTGGGTGGTATAGGGTGGATCTGGGGGCCCAGTGTCCTGTCTAGGTCCAGTGCGTGCGCGCGTGTGGGGGTTACCCTCACCCCTACCAGGTAGCCAGCCAGTTTCCCACAAACTGAGTTTAAGGTGTCGGGCGCTAGCGCCGACACCGGTCTTATACATCATTACTGGTGTCACACAGACTGTAAGATCCATCATCATCATCATCATCATCATCACATGCAGTTTCAGTTACATGCAGTTTCAGTTACATGCAGTTTCAGTTACATGCAGTTTCAGTTACATGCAGTTTCAGTTACATGCAGTTTCAGTTACATGCAGTTTCAGTTACATGCAGTTTCAGTTACATGCAGTTTCAGTTACATGGCCCCACCCGCGGGCGGGCACCATAATGGAGATGGCGGTTAAGAACGGGGAATGAGGCTACAGGGAGAGGATACGGGTTACAGATGCCAAAGGGGACGGCGGAACAAGGATCAGCCATAGGTGTCACGGGGAATGGCTAAAGAACGGGAATGAGGCGGGTGGTACGGGTGCTGGCGCGCATGGAGCGCGGCGCGGCGCATGGAGATCGCATGGCGGCGCCCATGCATGGACGAGATTGCTGGCGGCCATACAGGAGATTGCTGGCGGGCATGGAGGAGATTGCTTGCGGGCATACAGGAGATTGCTGGGGGGCGTGGAGGAGATTGCTGGCGGGCATGGAGGAGATTGCTGAAGCCAATGGCGGCGGCGGGACTAGTAGTAGAACACAGGCGCACACCAACAATGCGTTGCTGTCACTACCTGGGTGGTATAGGTTGGATCTGGGGGCCCAGTGTCCTGTCTAGGTCCAGTGCGTGCGCGCGTGTGGGGTTTACCCTCACCCCTACCAGGTAGCCAGCCAGTTTCCCACTGAAACTGAGTTTAAGGTGTCGGGCGCTAGCGCCGACACCGGTCTTATACATCATTACTGGTGTCACACAGACTGTAAGATCCATCATCATCATCATCATCATCATCACATGCAGTTTCAGTTACATGCAGTTTCAGTTACATGCAGTTTCAGTTACATGCAGTTTCAGTTACATGCAGTTTCAGTTACATGTTTCAGGATTTTTAATGAACTCTTCCACAGCCGGATTTTGCGTTGACCGCGTTGACCGTTGACCTCCCGTTGGCCGTTTATCCTCATGTATAGGTCTCTTGAAAGCTCTAGACGAGCTCTGTCTGGTGGGCTTTGCAGACTTCCAGTCCACTGAATCGGCTGAGCTATGTTCAAGGTCAAAGTACAGCCGGAACGCACTTGAATGGCTGTGGAGAGTCAAAAAGGAAATCACTGCTCTTGAAAGTGCCATTTCCGGTGCATTTTCGGTCATTTCGACGACGTGGAGGTACACATGACGTAAAGTACATGTTGCAGTACGGAAAGCCAGCTCGGCCCTACACATGGCAGCGTGAGCACGCGCGCAAGCCCTCTCAGCAGCCTGTGGGCTGGCTCTCTCTCCCAATGCCCCCCCCCTCCCCCCCTCTCTCTCTGTATCTGGCCCTATGTGACAGCTCCTCTCACCCCCACCCCCATCTACCCCGTGGTCCAGCACATCTCTGACCCAATGCGACCCCCCACCCTTCTCTCTCTCTCTCTACCTGAGCCAATGCGACCACTCCCCCCTCCCCCATGACCTGCTCTATCTCTGATCCAATGCGACCCCCCAGCCCCTCTTCTTTCTCTACCTGAGCCAATGCGACCCCTCCCCCCTCCCCAATGGGCCGGCTCTATCTCTGATCCAATGCGAACGCCCCCCCCCCTCTTTCTCTCTCTTCCTGAGCCAATGCGACCGCTCCCCCCCCCCCCCATGGGCCGGCTCTGGCTTATCTCTTGACCCAATGCAACCACTCCTCACCAATTCACACCAATGCGACCCACCCTCTGACCCCACCCACTCCCCCCCGTGGGGCAGCACATCTCTGATCCAATGCAACCCCACCCACCCTCTCTCTATCTCTACCTGATCCAATGCGACCACTACTCCCTCCTCCCCCATGGGCCGGCTCTATCTCTGACCCAACCCGACCACCGAACACCAATTCACACCAATGCAACCACACACACACACCCCGCTCAATCGCAGGCGCTGGTGCAGCAGCATGCGAGCCCGCGCTCGTCGTCGCAGCTGGCGCAGGTGTTGCAGGTGGGTGGGTGTTGCAGGTGTTGCAGGTGAGTGGGTGTTGTAGGTGTTGCAGGTGGGTGGGTGTTGTAGGTGTTGCAGGTAGGTGGGTGTTGCAGGTGTTGCAGCTGGCACAGGTGTTGCAGGGTGGGTGGGTGCTGCACGTGCTGCAGGGTGGTGGTTGCAGACGTTGCAGGGTGGGTGTTGCAGGGTGGGTGTTGCAGGTGTTGCACATGGGTGTTGCAGCTGGTGCTGCAGGTGTTGCGCACGCCGGCGACCTGCCTGATCGCTCCCGCCATCCCCTTCCCCCCAACTCCCCCCAACCCCCCAACCCCCCCGACTCGAACCCCCCCCCCGACTCAACACGCCTTGCGCCGCCCCCGCTCCCTCTCTCTCAGGGCAACCTGGAGTTCTCCGACTCGGGAGACGACGAGCTGCTCTACGGCAACAGCATGCTGCCGTCTCGCGATGGCATGACGGGGTGATGGGAAGATGATCACTCACAGGAGGTTGCTGTGCTGTGCAGCAGCAGCAGCAGCAGCAGGGGAGCTGCTCCAAACGGCAAGACAGCATGCTGCCTTGGCGCGGCTCTAGGGGAAAAGCACGCTGCCGTCCCGCGATGGCATGTCAGGGTGATGGGAGGGTGGCGGGGTGGTCGGACGTTCGTCGTCACAGGTAGTCGTGCTGTGCTGCAGCGGCGGCATGGCAGCGGCGGCATGGCAGCGGCTCTACGGCGAACAGCATGCTGCATTCGCGAGATGGCATGACGGGGTGATGGGAGGATGGCGGGGTGGTCGGACGTTCATGGTCGCAGGTCGTCGTGCTGTGCCGCAGCTGCAGGGCACTGCACTGTGCAGCAGCAGCTGCAGCAGCCGGGCAGCTGCTTTTCGTGCGGCATGACAGGGTGATGAAAGCGCGCCGGCGTGGCGTGATGGTGGAAGGGACAGGTGCTGTGCAGGACCTGTGCAGTGCCTGTGCTGGCAAGCAGCAGGGCAGCTGCTCGGCAGCACATCATCCTGTGTGTGGTGATGTGCAGCGTGCGACAGGGTGGCGGCGCTGCAGGATGGTCGAAGGGTCACAGTGTGCCGTGATGTGCAGCAGCAGCAGCAGGCAGCTGCGCAGGAAGCTGTGTAGCAGCAGCAGCAGCAGGCGGCGGCGACTGCTCTACAGCAGCAACAAGCACGTGCTGCTCGTCTCGCGACGGCCTGGCCGGCTGATGGTTGAGGGGCGATGCGGCTGCTCGTGTGCAGTCACTACATGGCACGGAGAAGCAAGTTGCTCCCTCTGCTTTGCGGCACCAGCTTTCAGCCACAGTGTGGCTGCCCTCTCATAACGCGCACGACAGGATGACTGTCACTGATGATCGAGTGTCGCGCATGCCGGGACGCGGCGCGTTTGGGGACATACGGCCTTCGAGTAGGCACTCCTAGTTCACACAAAGGTGTTCGCACTCTAGTTGTTGTGTGTGTGGGTGCTTTGGTGTCGAAAGCACCCGTCTTCTGGCCTGGTTGTGGAGCAGGCATGTGGGGGCTACAGACGTATATAGGATACGTTATGTGAGCGAGTTGCAGTAACACCAGGGGGACAATCGTCGCTTGCAGGCACATGCATGTGTTGTTTGGCTGCAGCCAGATAGATGTCACCGTCACCCCTCACCACCACATACATGGGCGTGCTCAGCCCAGGCATCGCCGCCGCTTCTCATCGCCGCTACTCATCACCATGTGCGACCCCGCTGAGCCGCCCATCAATCATTACCGCGTCAGCACCAAGCCTTGTATCATCCACTCATCCGTCGGCATAGAATCCAAGGAGGATCAGTACACGTTTTGCTAACACCCGCATGATTGCTGGCGAGGGGAGATCAAGCAGCCGCACCAGAGCCGGAATGATAGTGGCCTGGTTCTGAACATGGTCGTCAGCTAGCTTGGCCAGTGCAGATGCTGCTATGTAAGGGCTCCGCTGTTATATAGGCGTTACATAGTTTTGCGAGGCGAGGGTTGACAGGGAATTTGCGGGGGGGGCTGGAGCGTGGGAGGAGCGGGGGGACGTGCGCGTCCCGATCGGTTTGTTTGGCTTCTGCCTGCTGCCTTGTCTGGTTGCTGCCAGTTAGCTGCATGGCACACGCACGAACACACACACACCGCCTAGCTGCCGCCCCAAACTGCAGCACATGCTGATTGCCAACAGCTGAAGCAATCAAGCTTCCTAGCTGCAACACGCTGCATAGCTGCAGCATGCTAGCCGCACGCGAGCACACACACACACGCACACGCTGTCTACCTGCAGCAGGCTGCCTGCCGCATGCACGTGCAGGCTGTCTAGCTGCAGCGCCTGCATGCTAACTGTCTGCCTGATGCCCGGTAGCTGATAGCTGCGCACGGCAGCGTGGTTCGGTTCTCGCATGCTTGCCCGCACTTAGTCGCAAAAATGAGCAAAGCGGGGCGGAAATCGAACTCGCAACCCGCGAAATAGTGATTATACTTCGCTAGTGGAAGAGGGAGGCGGCTGCATGCAAGAGGAGCCTACTACGATAGCCATGCATGGCTGTCCGACAACACGTCGCATGTCGCGCACACTGCACGGCAGCTTGTGCGCCGAGGAGCCTAGGCAGCAAAGACTCGTTACTATGGCTAAGCGTCGGAGATCGGGGCGACGATGGCGAACTGAGAGACCGCAACTGCTGAACGGCTATGCATGCATGGCTGTCCTACAGCACGTCGCATGTCGCGCACACTGCACGGCAGCTTGTGCGCCGAGGGCTAATGCTCGCTAAGACTCGTGGCTATGGCTGTGCCCGGAGATCGGGGCGACGATGGCGAACGGAGGGACCGCAACATGTGGAAGACCACTTCGCGCACACTGCCCCGCTGCACGTGCAGCAAAGGGCGCTGCGTAGCGACGATTTGTTGCAGCATGTCTGCAATCGCGACGACGAAGATGATGGCGACATGAGAAAGGTGAAGCACCGCCTGCTTCTAGCTAGCTCCGCCCTAAGTGGCACAGATAATCCCTTACGGTATTACGTAGTAACACCGGTATTTACAACGTAATACCGATCGGGGATCTGCTATAGAAGTGCAGAGGGCTCGAGTTCCAGCAGCCGCACCAAAGCAGGAATAGCACCAGCGGCTGAGATGAAGGCCTGATTCTGAACATGCTTGACAGCCAGGTTGTTCAGTGCAGTGGCTGCTGCACGTTGAAGATGTGCAGAGGACACGGGTCCCAGCAGCCTCACCAGAGACGGAACGGCACCAGCGGCTGAGATGGAGGCCTGGTTCTGAACGTGGTGAGCAGCCAGGTTGGCCAGTGCATGCTGCTGCAAGTTGTATGTCAGTGGAGGTCCCAGCAGCCGCACAAGAGCTGGAATGGCTCCAGCGGTAGCAATCGCTGCTTCGTTTTGTACATGCCTGTAAGCCAGGTTGCCCAGTGCAAGTGCTGCTGCGTCCTGCACATCTGCCGGCAAGTCGTAACCCAGCAGCTTCACAATAGCCGGAATAGCACCGGCGGCGGCGATGTCATCCTGAGCTTCGAGAGGTCCCTCTTGAATCCTCATCTGGTGGACCCGAGCATTTGCTGCACCCGCCTGCATGCTGGGTGGAATGCTGCGATGCAGCTCGTGCACCACGCCCCCAAGCTCGACAGACGACGGAGCTGCCAGCTGGGTGCACGACAGGCTGCAGGTCTTGCACCTGGGCGTTGAGCGCAGGCAGGCAGGCTCGCAGGTCGAGCTTGCGGAGCTTGAGGCAGGCCTTCAGCGGTGCCAGGCTGCGGACCCCAACGTCGCTAGCCATCCACAGCTGCTCGAGCGTCTCGCTGCATGCTCCGAGCGACGACAGGCCTGACACGCTCACGCATCCGGGCATCCACAGGCACTGGAGCTGCGCGCAACTGCAAACGTCGATGGAGCGCAGGTCGATGCAGCCGCTGAGGTCGATTACTCGTAGCGTCGCTGCCACGCCGCTGCTGATGAGCGTCGCCGGCAGGTCCCAAGGATACGCCACGCCTGCGTCAGCTCGCGGGGCCTGTATTGCTGTGTGGCCATCACGGGCCACAGGAGGCATGCCATGTATATTTGGCACACTGCGGGGACTGTCAGCGCATGCGAGGGATCGGCGTGCACAGCACAGCACGCAGGTAGCCATGCCACACAGCCATGCATCATGCGACCGCGCCTATCCGCATGGTGTCCCCACCACCGTGGCTGACACCACGCTTGCAATGCGAGATCTGCAAGTGCATGAGCATCCCGAGGGATCGGCGTGCACAGGGAGCATGCCCCCCAGCCATGCCACGCCCACGCATGCGCCATGCGACCGCGCCCATGCGCGCATGGTGCCCCCCCCCACCTGGCGCACGGTGAGGCTCGTGAGGCGTTTCAGCGCCGCCGTTGTGGTTGCCAGTGGTGCGAGATCAGCTGTGCCTCCCACGTTGAGCAGGGAGAGGTGGGTGGTGCGAGGCCAGAGCAGCAGCGCTTTGCTCAGCGCATCGGGGCTGAAGCCCGACGCAGGGCTGGCCACGACCTCGATCAGCTCATCCACCAGGCGTCGTATGGTGCTGCTCACGCCGCGTAGGCCGGCCTTGCTGCCGCGATCCAGCCACCGCCACAGCTTGAGGGACAGGTCGGCGGAGAAGAGGACTTGGTGCGCACTCGCACTCGCAGCAGCAGCCTCCTCGGCGGCTGCCACACGAGCGGATTAGCGGGTCTGCATGGGCATGGTGCACGGCGTAGTGTGCTGAAGGGAAAGCGGGTTGTGCCATGGTGAGGGCAAGTGTGGAGGAGGAAGATGGGGGGCCGTGTGCGCGTTTGCTGGTGCCTCTCCTTCCAAGGTCCCTTGGCGTTTACGTTTAGCGTTTAGCTACATATATCAAACTTCAAGTGTATTTGTCCAACTTGATGCAAGGGCTATGTGGGCGTTGGTGTGCACTACACAAACTCACAGCGAGAGTGATGAACAGGCCAAGGCCCCGGCGACTGTGTCACACGCCCATGCCCACGATTGCCAGCCAGAGTCGAAGCAATCATGGGGGAAACGGCACATGAGGGCTACAGCACAGTATGCATCTTCCTCTGCTAGCAGCCTATAAACTGGCAGTTGAATGGTATGCAAAGCATTGGGTCGCTGCTCAGTCCGCAGCAGCAGCAGGCGCGGAGGGCGCTGCAACATATGTGTGCCGCCCTCCAAACACGCTGCGTATCGCGTGCCCGACCCCAACATCCAGTGCAAAGTGGGATCTGTCAACCCGAGTTCGACCACCACGCTGCCGCTCTGCTGTGGTTCGGGCGGGAAGCGCTGTGATGCTAGCGCTGCGCTGCGCTGCAAAGTGCTGCGATGCGCTGCGAAGCGCTGCAATGCTAGCGCATCACGGTGCACCATGTCGTGACCGGTGCAGCGGGGGCGCACATAGGCGGGTGGTTGTAGTGGTGGTGGTGCTTCATGGATTTGGGCGGCCGGCGGGACAGGGAGGATGGACAATGATGGTGCTCGAGGGGGGCACCGCACCAGCAGCACCAGCCGCAGCCGCCAAACAAGAAGGCCACGACGTCGTGTGTGCCACCGCCACGCTGGTGCGTGCGGTGCTGCTGTGCACGAGCGGGGGACACACGCACGGGGGCTCACGCGTGTTCCCGCGGTGCCCTGTCGACTGCGTTCGCCTTGCGGGGTAGCTTCTCCCAAGAGAGCTGGCCTCGCCCCTCCACCATACACGCTGCGCGCGTGTGGTGGCATAGGGGGGCCTTGTGGAAGCCCATTAATGGGGGGGGGGCTGCAACAAACGCTGGGCTGAGTGCACCGTAACTGCAGCTGGCGCCTATCTCCTCCGCCCTCTTCCTCTCTCTATTTCCTCTATTATATATATATTTCCACTCTCTCTCTCTCTCTCTCTCTCTCTCTCTCTCTCTCTCTCTCTCTCTCTCTCTCTCCCTCGCAATCTCTCTCTCTTGTGGTAATAAAGTATCCTCTGCCTCTCTCTCCCACGCGTGCCAGGAGGCCGAAGTGGGTTGAGGTGGAAGTGTGGGGAGATGGTGCGACTTCAAGTTGCTAACAATGCCTTTTATGTTATTGTTGGTGCAGGCTCGGCCTGTTCAGAGGGGGGTGGGCACATGCCCCCCCTGTCCTGTTCTTCCTGTCTTTCCGTTTTCCTCTAACTAATTTTAGTTAGGATGTGCCCTTCACCGAGTCCTTCTGTGCCTCCCCCCAAGAGGAGGGGCCTGCGACAAGCTCAAAGTCGTGCTTGGTGCAACACAAAGGGCTGGGCATGTGCCCAGAGCCAAGTTAAGGGTGGCAGGTTTCAAGTCCTGTGTGCTGGTTGAAATCCCAGTTAGAAATCCCCTTAACGTATGAGGTTGCAGCCCGGCTTTTCATCATTTTGGGGGCCACGTCTTGGCCGCACTCCCTCCTACTAAGTGGATTGTAAAAACTCATCATCCTACAATAGGGGGGGCTGTCTTGACTGCCCACACCCTCCGGGTGTGCGGTGATGCTTCCTGCCAAATTGGCGGATATGCGAGTATCCAACCATGTCCAGTGCATATGTGTGGGGAGGAGCCGAACTACCGTAGTGACACGCTCATTTGGGGGTTCGATTGGGGGCAGGCTACCCCCAAAACCGTGTCGAGGGTGGCACTGACGCTCGGGGCTACCCCAAACCCGTGTTGCAAGTCAAAGGCGTATGTGCTGTAACTCACTCGATACTGCATGGATTTCGTCGATCATAAATGCATTGGAAAGATAATAACAAGGGCTATCCAGAACACTGCTTGGATGCAGCATGCAGTGGAGGGAAGAAGGCGGATGGGCAGTGTGGGTGTGTGAAACTGCCCCCAAATGCGTGTCACCGAGGACGCTGCGTGCCGGCGGCTAACCCCAAACCCGTGTCATTGGTGGGCACAACCCCCAAATGGCCGTACCCCCAAATGAGCGTGTCACTACGGTATATGTACTCCCCGGGATTTTCCATGCAGACCGGGGTGTTTTTTGGCTTGAGGGTCCCTGACTTTTTCTGGCACTGGTTTTGCCCCTTTGCAGGACCCGCTTACGCAATGCAACCCTCCAGCGGGAGACAATGCTACTTTTGTCAGGGGGAGGGAGAGGGATGGTGCTGAGGCGACCCGGGCCGTGTGGGGCCCCGGGGGTGGCGGAGGAGTTGAGGTGGGAACGAGTTAGGGGCGTGCCGCCTCAGCGTTTGTCGTGTGTGGACATGGGCTCGCATTCCCGCACCTGGCTCTCAGAACCGTCTGGGTAGTATTTCTTTGCGGTTCGTCCCGACGGGGGACTGTACTGGGGGGGTTGGTGTGCGCCTCGCTGGCTGTAGTAGCTTTGGGTTTGTGTTTTTTTCTCAGGGTCTAGGCGCTCCCGTTGTGTTATGCAAACGACGACGACGCTAACATTCACCAGCTAGAGAAGCAGGTCCTCATGCCTGCCCCTGGCATAGGAGCTCCTACGGGCTGCAGGGGATCAAACCAACACATCCCAGTGCTGAGTATCCTGCCTGTGGGCCTGACTGTGAGCAAGTGCGGATCAAGGGCGACGGCAACGTGGGCGTCACATAGCAGGGTGTGACACACACACACACACACACACACACACACACACACACACGCACACACGCACGCACACACAAACACTTGATTGTTGCTGTTGCTGTTGCTGTTGCTGTTGCTGCTGCTGTTGCTGTTGCTGCTGCTGCTGCTGCTGCTGCTCCTGCTGCTGCTCCTGCTGCTGCTGCTGCTGCTGCTGTTGCTGCTGCTGCTGCTGTTGCTGTTGCTGCTGCTGCTGCTGCTGCTGCTGCTGCTGTTGCTGCTGCTGCTGCTCCTGCTGCTGCTGTTGCTCCTGCTGCTGCTGCTGCTGCTGCTGCTGCTGCTGCTGCTGCTGCTGCTGCTGCTGCTGCTGCTGTTGCTGTTGCTGCTGCTGCTGCTGCTGCTGCTGCTGCTGCTGTTGCTGCTGCTGCTGCTGCTGCTGCTGCTGCTGTTGCTGTTCCTGCTGCTGCTGCTGCTGCTGCTGCTGCTGCTGCTGCTGCTGCTGCTGCTGCTGCTGCTATTGCTGCTGCTGCTGCTGCTGCTGCTGCTGCTGCGCTGTCCCCACTTGTGTGGTTATTCGTGTAATCTGTGATTTGACAAATCTGTGATTTGCCTGAATCCCAGCCACCACCAGGGATTGCTTTTGCTTGTTTGAGTAAGCTCCCAATCGGACGCAAAAGGCAGGCAAACCAAGGAGAGACAGCCAGCTGCAGCAGACTCTGAGAGGCGTCATCGTGGCGTCACCGGTAGGAGGTTGCGAATCACGTCGTTGGCGTGGCGCGCTTGACTTCTGCGGGCTACCTGCTGCGCCTGTGGTCGTGGCGCCGCTCGTGGGCCCTGCTTTTGACGTGAGTGGAGTGGCGGTGTGCTGATTGCCAGTCTGCCATCCACGCAAGCACTGACCAGAGATCAAGATGCCTGCAACCCCCCGTGCATAGGGTGATGCAGCGAGCCCACCAGTGGGGCTCGCCCATGCGGATTGCACCACCCAGGCCCATGCTTGCATGCACCGCGCGCTCATGCATGCACCCTCCCTCTCCAATCTGCCGCCACGCACCAGGCAGGCAGCGAGATGCGGCCATCGGTGCAGTCCACGCCGCGCCCCGAGCGGGTGCCGGGCTGGCTGCGGCTCGTGGACGTTGCGATGCTGGCAGCGGGCTTGTGCTGGTGTGCCTGGGCTGTGTACACCCACCGCACGGCAGACGCCCTCGCGATGTGCCTCTCAAACTGTGCCGGGCTCGCCCTGACACTGTCTCCCCGGTTCTCGCTTGAGGCACACTGCCTGTTCCCGTCAGCGTGGGCAATGTGTGCCCTTGCTGTGGCTTTTGCAGCAGAGCTCGCGTGGTCGAGGCTGGGCACGGGCGCGTTCGTTCTGCCTCCCCAGCTCGTCCTGGCCTTCTTCCTTGCACCCCCGGGTGGCAAAGGGGTACTGACATCGCTCCTCGTCACGGCTTTCCAGGTGCGACGCCACCTCCGACATGCTAGCCATGCATGCGACTCGCTTACCACGCCATGCATGCATGGAGCGCTCGCCATGGGGCGCACTAGGAATGGCATGCCCGCATGCAACAGGGAGGAACAGGGTGCGTGCTAGGTGCCCAGCTGCAGGTCTGTAGCTCTCCCACCGCACACACCCTGCCTCGCATTCAAATGACCTCACCTTCTCGAATGTCGCTTTGCGCAGATCGCGACCATCGTGGTCTGCACCGAGCGCGGGCCCTCCAGGCGTGCGATGTCAGGATGCCAGGCTTGGGCCAACATTTCCAGCCACCTGCTCCTCCACAGCATGCTCGCAACCCAGGCTGCCTTTGGCATCCACATCAACGCGGCACTGCAGACCGAACTGGCGGTGATTGCTGCGACCCAGTGCGTTGCGCCGCTGCTGCTGCTGCTGCTCACGCCCAGGGCCGCCCCCACTACTCGTGCGAGCGGCAAGGCGAGCACCACACCAGACGAGCAGCCGGCCCCGCCCGTCGCTGCCCTCACCGATGCGCAGCCCGGCGCCGGCACGCTTGCCCCTGCTCCCGCAAACGACACCGCCATGGCGCATGCAGCCGTGCCTGTGGTGCCCCCCACATCTGATGGTGCCCAACCGAAGTACCGCTCCCGCATGCTGAGTCGCTCGGTGGCCTTCACCGCCAAGTTCCCGTCGCCGCATCTGGCCGACCACCCTGCTGCTGCCACGCCAGCGTGGCGTGACACCCTGAGCGTACGTTTTGCAATCATGCTGAGCGAGCAGGCCTCGCTGCAGCGTGGGGTGCCCGTGTCCCTGCGTGTCATGCAGATGGGACTGGGCGCAGGCTGCGTCGTGGTGCACGGCCGAGTGTTTGAGAACAACAGCGGCGTGTCTGTCAGTGGTGACAAGGTGGCTGCGATGCTGCGGGCCATGGGCACGTCGGACGTGCTGATGCGGCTGCTGCCGCAAGGCGCGTGCCTGCTCGATGGGGACACCGCAGTGCTGCAGCTTGATGACGGTGCGCCTCCGATGGAGCTGGCTTACAGTGCTGCGGACGGCTGCTTTGTGGAGGCTCCTGCGCGCTCTGCGCCGCCCCCGGTGCCCCCGCCAGGCGTGCCGCTTTTGTCTGCCACGTGGCCGCTGCTGGCGCTGCCGGCTAGCGGCAGCGGCCGCGTGCACCTTCAGGTAAATGATGCACCCTGCCGCCTACGCGCATATGCATGCTCGCATTGAGCGCTCCCTTGGCCATGCGGCCCTCCCCACTCACCCACTCGTCTCCCTGCACACCCGCAGTTTGGGACGGCTCTGCTCGCACACGCGCTGGGACACGAGCCTGAGCTCGTGGTGAGCTGGGTGCCATCGGGCGCATCCGCAGCACCCACCCCGCTTGTGCGTGAGCGCGTGGCGGCGCTACAAGCAGCCGCACGTTCACGCGGCAATCCTCCGGGCCTGATCGACATCGACGTCGACCTCGGCCCGCGCCCTTCCCACGGCATGTTTATCGCGCAGCTGGTCGACGGCGACACCTTGCTCGCCGCGCATGCCGTGGCCCTGTTGCCTGCATCTGCAGCTGTGGTGGTTGCGGAGCTGCTGCGTGCTCGCCTGCCATTGGACACCCTGCATGCCGTGGCGCACGACCTGGGCGTGCTCCTGTGCGGCCCGCGCGTGCGTGCGCCGGGCGATGCAGCGGAGCTGCGCAGTGACGTGGTCGCCCTGATGGAGTGGGAGCGCGCATGCAACCCTGGCCTGCCGGCCCTGCGAGCGCTGCTCGACGGCTTGCTGCGCAAGCTAGACGCAGGGGGTGCAGAGGAGATGGCTTCGCCGCGCAGCAGCAGCCCCGTCACCCCCGCGACCGATGTGGCCACGCCGCGCCTGCCCCGCGCCAACCGCCCACTGCTGCTCTGGGTCTGGACATGCCTCATCATTGCCTCAGTCATGACAGTGCAGTTCGTCGTGGAGGGCTCAGGAGTGGCCGCGCTGGCCATGGCCTTCCACGGCATGCCGTACGTCCTCACTGCCTTGCCACCCACTTCTCGGCTGCTTCAGTACCTCCCGCGTGCGCTGCGCGGCGTTGACAGCTGTGTCGCTCGGCGCGTATACGGCACCATCGTCGCTGTTCTTACTATGGCGTCGAGGGCAAGCTTTTCCTCGCGAGCTGTGTACTGCAACTACGGGGGTGACATCCCCTTGCTTCTGGCATGGGCCTGGTTTGAGCGGCCGCGGTCGCCCGTGCTGGGCGGCGCAATCTCGCTGCTCGTTGAGCTGCCAACCTTCTGCCTGCTCCGTTGGTACGAGTGTGGCCAGCCGGCGAGCGTGCGCCAGATGCTGTGCGAAGTCGGCCTGCGCGAGGCCGTGCTCACGGCTCTCCACGTCACGATATGGTACAAGTGCGGCCGCAGGGATGGCGCGGGCGCCAGCAGCTCCGGCAAGCTCAAAGTGGCGTGAGTAGCGTCGTGCGGCCAGCCGGCGAGCGTGCGCCAGACGCAGTGCGAATTCGGCATGCGCGCGGCCGTGCTCACGGCTCTCCACGTCACGATATGGTACAAAAGTGCGGCCGCAGGGAGGGCGCGCGCGCCAGCAGCTCCGGCAAGCTCAAAGTGGCGTGAGTGGCGTCGTGCGGCCAGGCGGCGAGCGTGCGCCAGACTCTGTGCGGAGTCGGCCTGCGCGCGGCCGTGCTCACGGCTGTCCACGTCATGATGTGGTGCAAGTGCGGCCGCAGGGATGGCGCGAGCGCCAGCAGCCCCGGCAAGCTCAAAGTGGCGTGAGTTGCGGTCCCGGCCCGGCGGCTGCGCGAGGCGAGGCATTGAAAGGGGGCACACAACTTTGGACTTGTGCCAAAGCCCAGAAACGAGAGAAAACAACTTGAGTTGCGCGAGGGAAACTGTGTCCGAGAAAAAATAGTACTTAATCTGGGGTGGGGTGCTGCACATGCTGGGCCTGGCCTTTGGAGGTCAAAAAAAAACCTCGGGGTTGTTCGCAGTGGTCCCTTGAAAGAATTTTAATAATTTGTTTTTTGCCGGCTCCAGCAACTTTGACCGCTCATACCAGGCACAATACACAGCGGGTATTCATGCAACGCATGCCGTTGGGCTGCTCTCGGCACGAGCTTTCCAACGCTCCGCTCCACGCCCTCTCCCACTAAGTGTGTGGTGGTTCTGGGGAATGGGAAATCCGGCTCGGAGCGGTATACGGCTCGCAGGGGAATCACTGGTTGTTCGGGGACGTTAGGGGGGGGGGGGGGAACTTCGAATTTTGGCACCGGATTTTGGCACCCTTCGCCGCACATATTAACGTCCATTGCTTGACCTGTGCGCCTAGAAAACTATCCGGGGGCGCCCCACAAATCGCCCCACAATTGGCTTAAACAAAATGAAGTCGAGCCTTCAGCCAACCCGTGCGAGAAGGAAATGTGTGTTGACGGTTAGGGAATATTCCCTTGATTAATGCACTCGCCGCCCAATCCGGGGAGTGCCTCCCCGCATGTGCGATCACGACAGCATGCGCCGCATGTGCATGGGCCGCACGTGCATGGGCCACGCGTGCATGGGCCACATGTGCATGCGCCGCACGTGCATGCGCCGCACGTGCAGGGGGCCGACACACCACATGCACGGCTGCCCTGCGTGGCGTGTGTATCGCCGTCGTGGCCCGTCACCCACGTGCGTGTGGTGCCTCGAGTAAATTCAGATGGCGTCTGCTTCCCATGCAGCGGGGGCGCAGCCCCTTGGGTCACAGCTCTGTTTCACCCTCCCCCAAGACATTGCTGCACATCAACAGGACGCTCTCCCGATTGTCGTTTCCTGCCAGAGCCCCAAGTGGTGATGTGTTTCCGGTCATGCTAATACTCTGTCATGCCCTCCCCCCACCCGCACCCCCACCCCCGCGCCTGCCCTGTAGGGTTTTACAAGTATTACACGTTCGCGCCCGGAGGACCCTGGGGCGTGAGTTCAGGCCTAGACCACACGTCTAGGGGGGCTCTGCTAGGAGAGCCCGCAACGCCACGCAGCGCGCCAGCCTACCAGGGCCTGCCCAGTAGATGCAAACATCTTGACTCAATGATTGTAGTGTTTTATTTCTATGAAACCTTTAATGACATTCGAGTGCACTTCCTCAATTGTTTTGTTTCTATGAAACCTATTATGACATTCGAGTGTACCTCCTCAATTGCAGGCCCCGAAGACTGAAGGGGCACTTTGGCTTTGGGGAACCAGCTGGCCTGTTGCGCTGGTCACCCCTTGTGGGTGTTGTCGTAACCGCCTAATACCCCAACTTCATTAGTTGTATGCCCTTCATCGAGTTGTCCCGACCCCCCCCCTCATTGCCCGCCGAGGGGCTGACTGGTTGGGGTGGGGTGGGGGGGCACGCATACCGTCGTGCTTAGTGAAACATCAAGGGGCGAGCTTGTGCTCAGAGCCGCGTAATGTGTGGCAGGTTCAGGATCCTGTGAAGTCTAGACTGAGTTAACCTAGTTGAAAATCCTGTTGACTAAGAGCTTGTGCGGGCGCGGCTGTGGGCTGCTTTTGTAGCTTAAACCGTTGGTGGGCCTCGTGCCTGCTGTCTCATGGTCCCGCTGGAGCGAGTAAGCAAGCCGGTTTGCAGGTTTTACATGTATGCGCCCGGAGGACCCCGGGGCGATGAGTCAAGGCCTAGACTACTCGTCTAGGGGGGCTTTACTAGTAGAGCCCGCGAGGCCACGGAGCGCGTCAGCCCGGCAGTCCAACAGTGGTTGGCGGCCTGCCCCCAGTAGCCCAAGCCAACCCACGGTTGGCCAGACACCCCCCACCCACACCCACCAGGTCACCGTGTGGGCCACAACCGAACTATGCCCCCCCCACACCAGCCGACGTCGACACCACCAGCTCTCCTAGTTTACACTAGTGTGCACTTTGCCTGCCCACACCAGCCGGCCGGCCTATCCACCCCGCCTCCGCATTCCACAAACGTCGCCCGCCCCGGTTGGTCCGCCCGGGGCAAGTAAGGATCTCGAGATGTCCGTATTCCGCTGCAGGCACCCCCAAGTTACTTTGTTCCTCGAGAATGCGGCATATTGGGCGCCAGATCTGTTAGAACCAGAACCAGTGGTCACCTGTTGGCCACGCCCAGCGCGGTCCGCCCCATTGCCACGTCGTCATCACCAGCTTGCTAGGATGGGCTTAGTCCACACCATCCGGCTGTGGTCTAGTCCACACCACGGCCGCTCACACCCCAGCGCACGGTCACCGGTTGGCCACGCCCAGGGAGGTCTGCCCCCGCGGGCATTGGCCAGGCCTGCCCTGTGCCGGCGGCGACCCACACCGCCAGGTCACCGGTTGGCCACGCCCAGCGCGGTTCGCACCCGGGCGCCGCCCCCGCCGGCCACGGCTTTGGCCCTGTCTGCCGCGTTGCCGACGGCTCCCGAGGCGATGCGCTCCGCCGCTCCGACGACCGTGCGCGTGACGGTCGACACGCCGTCGACGAACTTGGTCCTGCAAGTATGTGTGCGGGTGCGTGTGTGTGTGTGTGCGCGTGTGTGCGTGTGTGTGCGTGTGTATCCGGTGTTGGTTCCACGCCGACGACCGTGCGCGTGACGGTCGACACGCCGTCGACAAACTTGGTCTTGCGAGCGTGTGCGTGTGTGTATGTGTGTGCCTGTGTTGATGGTGGGCATTGCACTCCGCCGCGCCGACGACCGTGCGCGTGACGGTCGTCAAACTTGGCCCTGCGAGTGTGTGTGTGTGTGCCTGCGTGTGTGTGTGGTGGGGTGATGGTGCTCCGCTGCGTCGACGACAGTGCGGGCGAAAGTCAGCACGCCGTCGACAAACTTGGTCCTGCGAGTGTGTGCGCGTGCGTTGCGTCGAGGTGTCGGGGATAGAAGTGAGTTCGGCGTTGCGCTCTGCTGCGTCTTACCTCCCATCCCCGGCCCCGCCCCTTCCAGTGGTCCGCTCCAAAGGATCTTGGGGAAATGATGGCTCAACCCGGGTCGCACGGCTCACTCCCCAATCTCAACCCGAAAGTGCACTTTGTCTGGTTGTGGGTTGGCGAACGGAAACACTGCCCCCCGCCCTGCAGATGATGCATGTTGTTCAAGAAGTTGTCCTTGCGCGACACGGCACGCACCAGCCCCCCTAACCCGTTCACACCCGCACACCGCTCGTATTCCGCTTCGCACTTATAGATGCTTAAGGGCCTACTCAAGGGCCTGCTCAAGGCAGTGCTTTCCTTTTCGGCTCTACACAGCCATTTGGCTGCATGCAGACTGTACTTTGACCTTGCACACAGCTCAACCCATCCAGTTGATTGTTAGTCTGACAAGCCCGCCAGACAGAGCACGTCAGCAGCTTTCAGATTACCTATGTATGAGGACAAACGGTCAACGGGAGGTCAACGGTCAGTGCGGTCAAAGCAAAATCCGGCTGTGGAAGAATTACCGTAGTGACACACTCATTTGGGGGTTCGTCCATTTGGGGGTCGGGAAAACGGCCGCTCTATGCCCACCAAAGACACTGGTTTGGGGGTAGCCGCCGGCTCGCAGCGCCCTCAGTGACGCATTTGGGGGCAGTTTTACACACCCACACTGCCCCTCCGCCCTGTTCCCTCCACCCCATGCTGCATCCAAGCAGTGTTCTGGGTGGCCCTTGTTATACGCTTTCCAATGCAATTATAATCGCCAAAATCCATGCAGTCTCGAGTGAGTTACAGCATATACGCCTTTTTCTTGCGACACGGGTTTGGGGGTAGCCCCGTGCGTCAGTGACACTCTCGACACGGGTTTGGGGGTAGCCTACTCCCAATCGTACCCCCAAATGAGCGTCTCACTACAGTAACAGTAACACGGGGTTTCCAGCTAAGCAGGCTACTCTTCAACGGTGATTAAAAATCCTGAAAAGGAAATCAATGGCTCAAGGGCATCCGATGATGTGTTACCTGAGGATGCTGTTTGTTGACGAAGGCACGCGACACGATGAGGAACTGCCCTGCCCCTCTAACTAACTCAAACGAACCAATAGGCATGACTGCGTTGACTGCATCGTACTTGTTATACATGTTCACGAGCATGAGCATACGATTAAGAGGATTCTCATGTGTTACCTGAAGATGATGTTTGCGTTGTTGAAGAAGCCGTCCTTGTGCGACACGACGAGGAACTGCGATTGGGGGAAGTGCTCCTTGATCATGCGCCCGATGTTCTGGCTGTTGTTGAGGTCGAGCGCAGAGTCAACCTCGTCCAGGATGTACAGCGGAGCTGGCTTGAAGCTGCACAGCGTATGTGCGGTGTGTGTGAGAGTGAGAAAGACAGAGAGTGAGCGTGCGTCCGTGAGACCGAGAGAGAGAGAGAGCAAGAGAGAGGGAAAGGGGTTATCTGATATTGTCTTGCTTTGCACACACACCAGCACCTAACACGTACACGCACCGGCAGAGCGCGAGGGTGAGCGACAACGCCAGCAGCGCGTGCTGCTTGCTGCTCAGCAGCAATCAACACGAGCTGTAACTCATGAGAAAGGGGAACCGACAGCTAGTCGGTTATCTTGATCCAGCCAGAGCCAAGCCTTAACACGCACACGCACCGGCACAGCATGAGGGTGAGCGACAGCAGCAGCAATCAACACGAGCTCTAACTCGTGAGACAGGGGGGCCTACAGCTAGTCGGTTATCAAGATCCAGCCAGAGCCAAGCCTAAACAAGCACACGCACCGACACAGCGCGAGGGTGAGCGACAGCAGCAGCAGCAGCAGTGCGTGCTGCCCGCTGCTCAGCAGCAATCAACACGAGCTCAAACTCATGAGAAAGGGGAATCGACAGCTAGTCGGTTATCTTGATCCAGCCAGAGCCAAGCCTAAACACGCACACGCACCGGCACAGCACGAGGGCGAGCGACAGTGCCAGCAGCGCGCGCTGCCCGCCGCTCTGGCACTGGCTTTCAACAGCGGTCAAGTCGGGTACCGCTTAGCAAGGGCTCAGTTGGCTTGGCCCAAGCCTTACACACACGAACGACACACAAATGAACGTACCGGCAGAGCGCCAGGATGAGCGACAGCGCCAGCAGCGCGCGCTGCCCGCCGCTCAGCTCTGTCAGCGACTCCTTCCACACTCCGCCAAACGCGACGCGCATGTCGAGGCCGTCCTGTGTACATGTGTGTGTGTGTGTGTGTGTGTGTCAAGAGACTCCTTCCACTCTCCGCCAAACGCGACGCGTGTGTCGAGGCCGTCCTGTGTGTGTGTGCGTGTAAACAATGGTGTTGTTGAGCGCGCGTCCTGCCGCTCAGCTCTGTCAGCGACTCCTAAGAGGAGCAGAGTGGAGACCTCAGAGCTAGGAGGAGGAGGAGAGCGGAGAAGGCGGCACTGAATGACTTGTTCACACCCCCACACCCCCAATCCACACTCAGCACCCCCATCCACACGTACCAGGTACGACTGCCCCTCGGGCGGCTGCAGCGTCGCGTCGGAGCCAGGCAGCAGAGTGGAGAAGATAGCGCTGAAGTAGTTGTTGACAATGTCCCACGTCTGCTTGACCGCGGCCTTCTTCTTCTCGTCCAGCTCCTCAATCACCTGCATGTTGCCAGGTTGGTGGTGTCCAGCGTTCATGCTGGCAGATTAGTGTCCAGCGTTGGTGTCCAGCGTTCATGTTGGCAGGTTGGTGTCCAGCGTCGAGTCCAGGTTGGCGTCTAGCTCCTCAATCACCTGCATGCTGGCAGGTTGGTGCGAGTTGGCACACGTGAACGGGGTTGACGGCTCTGATGGTGTGCTCTGATGAAGTGCTCTGATGGTGTGCTCTGATGGGGTGCTCTGACGGTGTGCTCTGATGGTGTGCTCTGATGGCGTGCTCTGATGAAGTGCTCTGATGGGGTGCTCTGATGGGGTGCCCTGACGGGGTGCTGTGATGGAGTGCTCTAATGGGGTGCTCTGACGGGGTGCTGCGACGGAGTGCCCTGACAGGGTGCTCTGATGGGGTGCTCTGATGGTGCTGTGACTCGTTGGCGACTGGCCATGTCTGCTTAACTGCGGCCTTGTTCTTCTCGTCCAACCCCTCGATTACCTGGTATGGCAGTCGGGGTGCTCTGATACTGCTCTGATGACAATTCTCTTATGGGTTCTCTGATGGGCTGCTCTGATCTCAAAGCAACTAGCAGGTCCCCGCCCCCTCAGAAACAGTAACAGTAACATCGGCTTTTCAGCAAAGACTACCTTCTAGTCCTAGTACCACCGCCTAGACCCAAGTCCAGTTCTGGCCCGAACAATTACTTGTGAGGGGCGGTAGCCGGCTGGCTGCCTGCCAAGGTGTAGTTATAGAGCATAAAGGATATTATTATGCGACGCCTCCAAAATATATCCCAACTACTTCCAGGGGATAGGGGGTCTAGTGGCGCTTGCCAATCTACTTGACCGCCCGCCTTCTCCCTCCCTCCCTTCACAATGTCGCATCCACACCCCAATCCACCCCCACCTGCACCAGACTCTCTCGGTCATTCTCCATAATGTGCCTCTTGTCCAGCAGGGCCTCACACTTCGTTGTTTTCATTTTGTGCCCGCCCCCCGCCTACCCCCTCCCGTCAAAGTGTGAAGTCCACACCCCCACCTGCACCAGGCTCTTTCGGCCGTTCTCCGAAATGTGCCTCTTTTCCAGCAGGGCCTCACACTTTTCTTCATTTTGTGCCCCCGCCCCCCCACCCTTCCCCCTCCCGTCAAAGTGTGAAGTCCACACCCCCACCTGCACCAGGCTCTTGCGGTCATTCTCAACTACGTGCAGAATCTTGCAGAAGCAGAATCTTGCACGCAAGTTTTGTTTAGCTTTCCCCTACCACTAACCCTTCCCCACCTGCATCAGGCTCTTGCGGTCATTCTCCACAATGTGCCTCCTGTCCAGCAGGGCCTTGCACTTCGTTTTTTCATTTTGTGCTCCCCCCCACACCCCCGCCTCCCCCCTCCCGTCAAAGTGTGAAGTCCACACCCCCACCTGCACCAGGCTCTTGCGGTCATTCTCCACAATGTGCCTCTTGTCCAGCAGGGCCTCACACTTGATTTTTTTCATCATGTGCCCCCCCCCCCCCGCCACCCGTCAAAGTGTGAAGTCCAACCCCCCACCTGCACCAGGCTCTTGCGGTCGTTCTCCACAATGAGCTTCTTGTCCAGCAGGACCTTGCACTCCTGCTCCGCCTTCTCCAGCTTCGTCACGCACTGCAGTGCGTGGGTTTAGGGTTCAGCGTTTAGTGTGTGTGTATGTGTGTTTGTGAGAGGGGACGGAGGTGTGGAGTCACACTTGGCGGTTGGTTTTGGAAAAGTGGCGTGCCATTCCTGCTCCGCCTTCTCCAGCTTCGTCACGCACTGCAGTGCGTGGGTTTAGGGTTCAGCGTTTAGTGTGTGTGTATGTGTGTTTGTGAGAGGGGACGGAGGTGTGGAGTCACACTTGGCGGTTGGTTTTGGAAAAGTGGCGTGCCACCCCTGCTCCGCCTTTTCCAGCTTCGTCACACACTGCGGGGAAGGGGAAGGGGCGTCCCTCTTCTGGTCCCAACGTCGCTTGTTTGTCGCCCTACTCCCGTCCCCATTTCGGCAACCTTTTGGCTTCTTTTTGGCCCCCAGTATTGGCCCCCCTCAACCCTCATCGTCCCACACAAACCTGGTGGTTGACCCTGCCCTTGAGCTCCTCCAGCCTCGCCTCAAGCTTGTGGTACTCCGTTAGCGCCATATTCTGGCCCCCTCATTCCTTGTTTTCCCCCCCATTTGCAATCAATTTTTGGCTGCCTTTTGACCTCTTTTGGGCCCCCCTTGTTGGCCCCCCTCAGCCCTTCCACCATCCCACACAAACCTGGTGGTTGACCCTGCCCTTGAGCTCCTGCAGCCTCGCCTCGAGCTTGTGGTAGTCCTCCAAGGCCTTCTTCTGGCCCCCTCATTCCTTGTTTTTGCCCCATTATTGTCCCATTCTCGGCTACCTCGACGTCTTTTGGCCCCCAGTATTGGCCTCCTCAACCCCCGTTGCCCCACACAAACCTGGTGGTTGACCCTGCCCTTGAGTTCCTCTCCTGAAGCTTGTGGCACTCCACCAGCCCCCTCTTCTGGCCCCCCTTGTTTTCGCCGCGTTTGTGTCCCATTCTCGGCTGCCTTTCAACCTCTTATTGACCACCCTCATTGGCCCCCCCTCACTCCCCCACCATCCCACACAAACCTGGTGGTTGACCCTGCCCTTGACCTCCTCTCCTGAAGCTTGTGGACTCCGCCAGCGTCCTCTTCTGGCCCCCTCATTCCTTGTTTTCGCCGCGTTTGTGTCCCATTTCCGGCTGCCTTTCAACCTCTTTGCGGCCCGCCTTATCGGCCCCCTCACTCCCCTGCCATCCCACACAAATCTGGTGGTTGACCCTGCCCTTGAGCTCCTCCAGCCCCGCCTCGAGCTTGTGGTACTCCGCCAGCGCCCTCTTATGGCCCCCTAATTCCTTGGTTTTGCCCCATTATTGTCCCATTCTTGGCTACGTCGACGTCTTTTTGGCCCCCAGTATTGGCCCCCTCACTCCCCCAGGGCTCGATTAACGGAGGCGCGTTCTCGTTGCCGAGCCCTGGACCCAGCAATGCGGCGCTGCTGGTGACGAGGATCTCCGTGCCGCTGACGAGAGGTGTAAAATACGACTGGCCCGGCTCCTGCTAGACTGCCCCTCGGTGGCACACTTCAGGAGCGGCTTGCCCGGCGCTGCCATGGCTTGGCGAGTAGCCGCGGCGCTGCCGCGGCCCGTGCTGGGAGACGGCCCTTATCCTCCCGCCATGCAGGACGCCATGCGGCACCGATCTCGACGAGTTGATCAACGAGCGGAGGAGCTGGCGCCCGTCAATGCATGCTGGACATTGGTCAAGATGGCTGCCCGTGGAGGCCGGCTACCATCACGGCTTCAGCGGTGGCGACCGCCGAGGCAATACAGAGTAAATCCGCTTCACCAATCGCAGCGTTCGTCACCGCGCTCATCCTCGGGGTCGCTCGTCTGCCGGTGACTGGCGTTGGAAGGTCTTCAGGCAGCCTCCATGACAACTCTGTCGTCCATGCCCCCCTGGAGGGTGGGATCTGGCCATGCATGAGGCATGGGGCGCCGGCTGAGCCCCATGCAAACGAGAGCTGGACAGCCATGCACTGCCAGGCGGGGACCGTTCCAGTCAGCGCCAGTCGGCTCTGCCGGCTTGACTGGCCACAAGGCCACTACTGTGACCCTGAGGAAGGTCCTCTCCTATATGCTCCTTGCCAGACATGTCTCTCAGAGACCGCTGTTTGGGGTAGTCTAGCCAGCGGGAGCGGTAGTCTATCGGCCGGGAGCCGGCGGTACTCTAGTACTTAAGTGTGCTGGAGTATCGGCGGGTGTCTCTAGTAGAAGAGTAGCCTGCTTAGCTGGAAACCCCTTGTTACTGTTACTGTTACTGTCACTCCCCCACCATCCCACACAAACCTGGTGGTTGACCCTGCCCTTGAGCTCCTCCAGCCTCGCCACGAGCTTGTGGTACTCCTCAAGTGCCTTCTTCTGGCCCCCTCATTCCTTATTTTTGCCCCATTTTAAATCAATTTTTGGCTGCTGTTTGACCTCTTTTGGGCCCACCTTGTTGGCCCCCCTCACACCCCACCCTCCCGCACAAACCTGGTGGTTGACCCTGCCGTTGAGCTCCTTCAGCCTCTCCTCGAGATTGTGGTACTCGTCAAGGGCCTTCTTCTGGCCGCCGTACTTCTTGAAGTCGTAGTCTCCGGTGCCGAACGAGTCCTTCTCCTGTGGTGTGGATGTGTGGAGGCATGTGTGGGACGGAAGTGTGGCAGTCGAGTGTGTCCGCCGGCACCTTCTTCTGGCCACCGTACTGAAAGTCGTAATCGCCGGTGCCGAACGAGTCCTTCTCCTGTGGTGTGGGTGTGTGAATGGATGTGTTGGAGGGAAGTGTGGGAGGGAAGTGTGGCAGTCGAGTGTGTCCGCCAGCGCTTTCTTCTGGCCGCCGTACTTCTAGAAGTCGTAGTCGCCGGTGCCGAGCGAGTCCTTCTCCTGTAGTGTGGGTGTGCCAATGGATGTGTGGGAGGGAGGTGTGGGAGGGAAGTGTGACAGTCAGGTGTGGACGCCTTCTTCTGGCTGCCGTACTTTGTGCAGTCGTAGTCTCCGGTGCCGAACGAGTCCTTCTCCTGTGGTGTGGATGTGTGGATGCATGTGTGGGACGGAAGTGTGGCAGTCGAGTGTGTCCGCCGGCACCTTCTTCTGGCCACCGTACTTAAAGTCGCAATCGCCGGTGCCGAACAAGTCCTTCTTCTGTGGTGTGGGTGTGAATGGATGTGTTGGAGGGAAGTGTGGGAGGGAAGTTTGGCAGTCGAGTGTGTCCGTCAGTGCTTTCTTCTGGTCGCCGTACTTTGTGAAGTCGGTAGTCGCCGGTGCCCAACGAGTTCTTCTCTTGCGGTTTCAAATTCAAATGGGGAAGCGGGCAGAAGTGAGCGCTACACGTGCCGAAGTTTGCCTCGCGTTGGAGGCAGTTCTTGGACTGCGTGTGTGTATGTGTGTGCATGTGCGTGCGTGCCTGCCATGCACTACGCGCCTGCAGCAGCCACGAGTACTTCTCCTCCAGGAGACCGCTGTGCGTGGCCGCCTTGTTGGCATGCACGCAGACATGTGCGTGAACACGCTTACATGCGATGCATGCATGTGTGTGTGTGCACGCGCGCGCGTGTGTGCGTGTGTGTGTGTGCGTGGAAAGACACTTGCCTGCAGCAGCCAAGGGTACTTCTCCTCCAAGTTCACACACTGTTTGGCAACGGGCATGCCCATGCATGTGTGTGCATGCGTGCGCATGCATGTGTGTGCGCGTTTGTGTGGACGTGTGCTTTCACACCTGCAGAAGCCACGGGCACTCCTCCAGGTTCACGCAGACCTTGGCAACATAGTGCCCATGCATGCCCATGTGTGCGCATGCATGTGTGTTCGTGTGTGTGTGCCTGCGCTTCTACTCGCCAGGTTCACGCAGTGCTTGGCCGCCTCGTTGGCATGCCCATGCATGCGTGTGTATGCGTGTGAATGTGTGTGCATGCGTGTGTATGTGTGTGCATACGTGTGCATGCATGTGTGTGCGTGTCTGTGTGTGTGTGCGCTTCTACTCGCCTGCAGCAGCCACGGGTACTTGTCCTCGAGGAGACCGTAGTGCTTGGCAGCATGGTGGCATGCCCATGTATGTGTGTGCATGCGTGCGCATGCATGTGTGTGCGCGTTTGTGTGTGTGTATGCGCTTCTACTCGCCTGCAGCAGCCACGGGTACTTCTCCTCTAGGAGTCCGCAGTGCTTGGCCGCCTCGTTGGCCTGCTTTGTTGCCACGGCGGCCTTGGTCTCGGAGCGCTTGGCTTCGACCTCCAGATCGGACGCAGCCTGCGTGCGTGTGTGTGTGCATGAGATGGACACAGAGAGACAGAAAAGGGAAGAGAAAGAGTCAGAGAGAGCGAGATTGAGAAAGCGGGAGAGAGGGCCTTGGTCTCGGAGCGCTGGCTTTGACTTCCAGATTGGAGGCTGCTTGCGTGTGGAGTGGGTTTGAGAGAGAGCGAAATAGAGAGAGAGTGAGAGAGAGAGAGAGAGAGAGAGAGAGAGAGAGGGGGGGACGGAGCGAAGGAGAGCGAAATAGAGAGTGAAATAGAGAGAGCGAAATAGAGAGCGAAATTGAGAGAGCGAAATAGAGAGCGAAATTGAGAGAGCGAAAGCAAGAGAGAGAGAGACAGAGGTATAGAGAAACAGAGGAAGAGCGAGCGAGAGGACGAGAGCGAGAGGGCGAGGGAGTGTGTGAGGCACCCACCTTCATCAGCTTCTTGCGCTCCTTCTCCATCACTTTGATCTCATCGTCGCACTCGCGCATGCGCATGCGCGCTGCCTCCAGCACGCCCTTGGCCTCGTCGAACTTTGCCTTGGTCGCGGCAGCGTCCGCGCGCAGGGCGTCGACCTCTGCCGAGAGCGCGGCGACCGTTGCTTCGCCGGCTTCCACCTGTGATGGGGGCAGGTGCATGGAAGGTGAAGGGCAGCTACAGGGAAGGTGCAGGGAGGCTGTCGCGCCCGCGCGCAGGGCGTCGACCTCTACCGAGAGCGCCGCGACCGTCGCCTCGCCTGCGTCCACCTGTGGTTTAGGGTCCAGGGTTTATGCGTGGCAGGTAAAAGGAAGGTGCAGGGAGAGTGCAGGAGAGGTGCAGGGGGCGGGCGTCAAGGGCAGGGCAGGGCGTCGGCCTCTGGTGAGAGCGCAGCGACTGAGGCGTCGCGAGCCTCAACCCTCGGCAGCACAGCACACAACCCTACCATATTCCCAGCGCCTGGGGCGCCGCCTCAGGCAACGCATTTACTTGCGCGGATCAGGCGTCGCCTCAAGCGCGCCGACTGCCTGAGGCGCCGCCTGGGGCGCAAACTTGATCGCCTCAGATGCCGCCGTAGGCGCCAGGATCCCGACCGTCTTAGGCGCCCACCACCGCCTCAGGCGCAACCTCGACCGCCTCAGGCGTTGTGACCGCATTCACTTGCGCGGATCAGACGATGGGGCTGTGGTAGGGAGTGGGCACCAGAGCGGGGCAGATGGGAAGCCCCGCCCCAGCGCGCGCCAAAGCGCGCATGTTGATGCTTTGCTGCTGTGCAAACGCATGCAGAGGGGTGCATACTCATCTTTGCGCGAAGCTCTGCGATCTCAGCGTCCGCGCCCTCGGCTCTGCCGCCACACGCATGCACGCACGCACGCATGCACGCACACACACACACGAGAGAGAGAGAGAACGAGAGAGGCAGTGACAGAGAAAGAGATCGCTACAGAGTACTTTGAACAGCAGGTCTAGAGACACTATTTCTGGTCATCATTGAGGGGATCACAAACGTGCCCGCACCCACACCCACACAAGCATACATCCACACTCCTTTGCGCAAAGCTCTGCGATCTCAGCGTCCGCGCCCTCGGCTGTGCCGACACGCGCACGCACGCACGCACGTACGAGAGAGAGAGAGAGAGGCAGCTACAGAGAAAGAGATCGCTACAGAGAACTTTGAACAGAAGACCCAGAAACGCTGTTTCTGGTCATCGTTGAGGGAGATCACAAACGCACCCGAGCCCACACCCACACAAGCACATACCCACACACCTTTGCGCGAAGCTCTGCGATCTCAGCGTCTGCGCCCTCGGCCTCAGCCGCCACCTGCAGCGGTTGTGGCGGATGAAACGGTTAGGGACAGCTGTCAAACAACCGGTACCGTTGAGCATGAAAAATACAGACACAAGCCCAAAGGTGGCGTATAAAACCAAGCTCGACGCGGAGTGCACGAGCACTTCAGAAGTGCCCGAGCACTTCACTCATCTCGAAAACTTTCAGCGCCCAGGGCGCGGAAGGAAGAGCTGGTGAGCTCTGGCCCTCCCTTTCCCGGTGCAGGTGCAATCCTCCCCGAAATCCACTCCAGCGCGCGCGCCTCTGCCAACCTCTGCCATCCGCACCAGCTTGCTGCATTCTCTTAATACAGCCTCCCAGCCGCTACCACCACCACTGCCCCGAGCCCGTATCAACCAACTCGGCCTGTACCCTACTAGGCAAGTCCTGAACGCCAGGGTGTCCCAGCACCCACCCCCCGAGCGCGCGCCTTGCCTCTGCGCACCAGCTTGCGGCATTCCTTCATACAGCCTCCCAGTTGCCACCACCACCACTGCCCCAAGCCCGTATCAACCAACTCGGCCTGAGCCCTGCTAGGCAAGTCCTGAACGCCAGGTGTCCCAGCACCCACCCCCCGAGCGCGCGCCTTGCCTCTGCGCACCAGCTTGCGGCATTTTCTTCATACAGCCTCCCAGTTGCCACCACCACCACTGCCCCGAGCCCGTATCAACCAACTCGGCCTGAGCCCTGCTAGGCAAGTCCTGAACGCCAGGTGTCCCAGCACCCACCCCCCGAGCGCGCGCCTTGCCTCTGCGCACCAGCTTGCGGCATTTTCTTCATACAGCCT
Source organism: Chlamydomonas sp. UWO 241 (assembly GCA_016618255.1). NCBI lineage: Eukaryota > Viridiplantae > Chlorophyta > Chlorophyceae > Chlamydomonadales > Chlamydomonadaceae > Chlamydomonas > Chlamydomonas priscui. The sequence continues at coordinate 433,116 of VFSX01000023.1, forward strand.
CCCAGTTGCCACCACCACCACTGCCCCGAGCCCGTATCAACCAACTCGGCCTGAGCCCTACTAGGCAAGTCCTGAACGCCAGGTGTCCCAGCACCCACCCCCCGAGCGCGCGCCTTGCCTCTGCGCACCAGCTTGTGGCATTCCTTCATACAGCCTCCCAGTTGCCACCACCACCACTGCCCCAAGCCCGTATCAACCAACTCGGCCTGAGCCCTACTAGGCCAGTCCTGAGCGCCAGGGTGTGCCAGCACCCACCCCCAGAGCGCGCGCCTGTGTGCATGCGCCCCCCCCCGCCTACAGCCGTCCAGACCCTGCCGTCCTGCCGTGCCTAGACCCTTGTCCTTAAGCCTTGTCAATCAAGCATGACTGAACCCTGCCTTGAACCCTGGTCCCCACCCCCAGAGCGCGCGCCACTGCTGCATGCATGCGCTTGCCGCCCCCCCACCTACAGCCGTCTGAACTCTGTCGCCATCCCTGTCCTGCCTGAAGCCTTGTACTGAACCCTTGTCCACACTAGTCACGAACCCTGGTCCCCACCCTCAGAGCGCGCGCCTGTGCTCTGTGCATGCGCTTGGCCCCCCCACCTCCAGCCATCCCAGCCCTGTCACCAACCCTGTGTCCTGCCTGGAGCCTTGTCCTGAACCCTTGTCCACACTAGTCCACACCAGTCCTGGTCCCTCGCCAATCAACCCTGGCTGAGCCCCTGCCCCGAACCCTATAGTCCACACCTCCAGAGCGCGCGCCTCTGCTGCGCGCATGAGCTTGCGCCCCGCCTCGGCCTCGGACTTTGCGCGCTTGAGCTTGTCCTGTTGGTGGTGGCGTTGTAGGATGTGATATGACAGACACAGGCACAGACACAGCCAGACACACAAACAGATTCAAAGGCAGGTAGACCCGACTAGTCGCACCTGCGCCGCCTTGAGCCGCTTGCCGTGCTCGCACGCAGGCAGGCAGGCAGGCAGACAGGCACAGCCACACACAAACAAACATACACACAGACAGGTAGACCTCACAAGTCGCACCTGCGCCGCCTTGAGCCGCTTGCCGCGCTCGCACGCAGGCAGGCAGGCAGACAGGCACAGCCACACAAACATACACACAGACAGGTAGACCTCACAAGTCGCACCTGCGCCGCCTTGAGCCGCTTGCCGCGCTCGCACGCAGGCAGGCAGGCAGACAGGCACAGCCACACAAACATACACACAGACAGGTAGACCTCACAAGTCGCACCTGCGCCGCCTTGAGACGCTTTCCACGCTCAGACGCAAAGTCACGTATCTCGCGCTCCAGCGACTGCGCGGCAAAATAGTGTGAGGATTTGTGTGGGAATGTGTTGAAATGTGTGGAAAGTTATGGATCTGACGCTCCAGCGCATGTGCGGCAAAATAGTGTGAGGATGTAGGTGTGGAAATGTGTAGAAATGTGTGAACATTGTGGGTGGATGGATGTGTGCAGCGATCGCGCGGCAAGGCAGTGTGAGGATGTAGGTGTGGAAAGTGTGGGTCGGTGGATGTAATGAAGTTATGGATGTAATAATAAAGCGTCAGCAAGGCAGCGGGCGGGAACAGTGTGTGGACGGTGTGCAGCAGTCCACACTGGTTGGCTGTCCATACACTGCCCACACATCCATCGCCCACCTTGGCCTGCTCTGTCAGCTCGCGCGTGCGCGCCTCGGCTGCTGTTGCGGCATCTCCGGCCTCCTTGAGCTGCGCCTCGAGGGCAATCACCTAGGAGCAGGCAGGCAGGCAGGCAGCAGGTTGGTTGTGAGTCGAGGGGGCCAGAGAGTGCGCGTGTGGATGGGTGGGTGTGGAGGGTGGGGTGGAGTGGGGGGTGTTTCTTAGAGCATAGCGCAGCTGGGAAAGCGGCGTCTCCGGCCTCCTTCAGCTGCGCCTCGAGGGCAATCACCTAGGAGCAGGCAGGCAGACAGCGGGTTGGTTGTGAGTTGAGGATGTCAGTGATACTGAGTGTGTGTGTGGGTGGGTGGGAAGGATGTGTGTGTGGGCTTTGTTCAGAGTACATCGCAGCTGGGTCCTTCAGCTGAGCCTCGAGAGCGATCACCGAGGAGCAGGCAGGCAGGCAGCGGGTTTATTGTTTTGTGTGGTGGGAGGGAGGGAGGGAGAGAGGGTGAGGGCGGGGGGAGGCACGGTCCAGAGTCCCGAGCATGGGCGAACGAGCCTGACACGCACACCCCCGCTCGCTCCTGCAGCACGCCTTGACATACATGCGTAAACACACCCACACCCACACACGCACCTGCCCCGCCAGCTGCGCTGCCCACCGCAAGCTGTAGCAGCAGGCCTTGACACACACACACACACACACACACACATCTGCGCTGCCAGCTGCGCTGCCCGCCGCTTGCTCCAGCAGCAGGCCTCGACACACACACACACATGCACCTGCCCCGCCAGCTGCACCGCCTCGCTGCCCGTCGCACGCTGCAGCAGCAGGCCTTGACACACACAACACACACACACACACCTGCCCTGCTAGCTGCGCTGCCTCGCTGCCCGTCGTACGCTCCTGCAGCAGGCCTTGAAACGCACACACATACACACACACACACCTGCCCTGCCAGCTGCGCCGCCTCGCTACCCGCCGCACGCTCCTGCAGCAGGCAGTGCGCGTGGCGCGCCAGGTCCAGCTGCTGGCTCAGTCGCTTGTGCTCCTGTGTGTGTGTGTGTGTGCGTGTGCACGCACATGTGTGTGTGTGTGTGTGCGTGTGCACAAACGTGTGTGTGTGTATGTGTGGTGCGTCAGGTCCAGCTGCTAGCTCAGTCGCTTGTGCTCCTGTGTGTGTATGTGCGTGTGTGTGTGTGTATGTGTGTGTGCGAGGTCCAGCTGCTTGTGCTCCTGTGTGTGCGTGTGTGTGTGTGTGTGCGTTTGTGCGTGTGTGTGTGTGTGTGCACACGCGTGTGTGTGTGCGTGTGTGTGTGTGTGCCAGGTCCAGCTGCTGGCTCGGCCGCTTGTGCTCCTGTGTGTGTGTGTGTGTGTGTGCGCACGCGTGTGTGTGTGTGTGCACCAAGCCCAGCTGCTGGATCAGCCGCTTGTGCTCCTGTGTGTGTGTGTGTGTGTGTGTGTGTGCGCGTCAGGTCCAGCTGCTGGCTCAGCCGCTTGTGCTCCTGTGGGCAGCGTGGGGGTAGGGATTTTGGTCCAGCAGGCTAGGAGGCTAGTAATCACATACGGGGTTGGGGGCGCAGCATGCTATGCTCCATGGCACGCTTGCTCGTCGCTCCCCTCTGCCGCGGGCACCATGGCACGCCGCCCCCCTCGGTACACACTGCCCACACGTATGTATCCACACCTTGGCTGCAGCCGCCATGCCACCCAGGGCCTCCTCCACAACTCGCATCTGCGCCGTCAGCTCGCCCAGCCTGCCCTCGGCCGCGTGCAGCTCGGAGATGCGCGCGAGCAGCCCTCCCTGCTCGTGTGTGTGTGTGTGTGTGCGTTTGCATGCGTGTGTGGTCTTGGCGTTCGTGTGTGTATGTGTCCCCAGCTCTCCCAGCCTGCCCTCGGCCGCGTGCAGCTCGGAGATGCGCGCGAGCAGCCCTCCCTCCCTGCTCATATATGTGTGTGTGTGTGTGTGCGTTTGTGCACGTGAGAGTGTGTATGTGTTGATGCACGAGCAGGCCCTGGGGGTTTGCTTTTTGTCTGTCACATCTTGATGTTTTTTTTTGCGACTACACCCCGTCATAAGAAGCGCCACGTGGCACACACACACACACACACACACAAACACCTGCTGTACGAGGTCTACGCGCAAGCCACCCGTTGGCAGAGCCCTGTCCCACCACACAAGCATGTGGCTCGTAGTTTCTCTGGCACCGCCGCCCTTGCACAGAAACCGTACTGCCGGCGAACACACACCCCTCCCGACCACCACACGCAATACGCCATGCCAGGCGTCTGACAGACCGTTAAATCGGCCAAACTTCACCTGCTCTGTGCGTGAGCCGCCAGTCAGCAGGCCGCCCTTGTATGTGGCTCTTGGCTTCGTTTGTTTCTGGTGTATTTTGTGCACCCACCCTTGCACACAAACCGAGGCCGGCACGCACCGACACACACACACGCGCGCACTCACACACACACACAAACACACGCAAACAAACACACACACAACAACACGCCATCAAAGGCGCCCGACAGACTGTACACTCGACCACACATCTGCTTTGCGCGCGAACCCCACGTCAGCAGGCCGCTCCTCAACCAGCCTTGCATACGGCCCATATTACACCGCAAAAGCCGCCGACACACACACGTTACACCATCTAAGGCGCCAGGGATTGCGGAGTCGCCCCACACACCTGCTTTGCGCGTGAGCCGCCCGTCAGCAGGCCGCTCGGGTTGAAGTCGTCACCCTGCAGTGTGTGTGTATGTGTGTGTGTGTGTTTGTATATGTGTGTGTGTGTGTGTTTGTGTGTGCGTGTGCGTGTGTGTGTGTGCGTGTTCGTCTCTGCTGCCTCCCCCAGGTAGCGTGTGCGCAGCTGCTTGCCATCCTGTGTGTGTGTGTGTGTGTGTTGTGCGCGCTTGGTACCTGCGGCATCCCGCAAGCAGCGCGTGCGACAGTGTTTCCGTTTGCCACCGCGCACCCCGCAGAGGCGCATTTGCAGGCTGAGATTGGCCAGTTCGGGCCGGCGCTGCGGGGTGAGATCGTGCGAATTTCGACCTGACAAGTGTGAAATCGACCTTTTGCCGCCCCCACATTGCCTCTGACGGGGTCAGACTCAGCAGGTGGGTGTGAGGCAGTGATGTCCTTAGCGCCCCCGCAGCCCCCGCAGCACCCGCTGCGGGGGCAAAACGGAAAATTCGGGGCGGAACTGCGGTGGCGAATCGCGCGGATTTCGTTCCGAAAAGTGTGAAAATCGAGAATTTCACACTTTTCCGCAAAAAAAATCGCCTCCTGCGGGGGCAGTCCGGCATGTTCCCTCCAATGTCGCGGACAAACAGGAAATTCTCGGTTTCCTTAAGGACACCATGGGTGTGAGGCCCGGGGTGAGCCGCCACCTTCCCAATATTCTAACCACTGGTGGCGGTGTGGGGCAGTGTTGGGTCGGGTGAAAATCAAATTCAAATCTCAGCACACGAATTTGAGGGTTTGAACCAGCCCCCCCCCCCCCCCCCAACCCGCTCCTCCCCCCTCCTCAGCCCGGTACACAGCACACAAAACAGCACACAGACACACACACCTGCATCGTGGCGGTGTGGGGCAGTGTTGGGGCGGGTGAAAAATCAAATTCAAATCTCAGCACAAGAATTTGAGGGTTTGAACCAGGCCCCCCCCCCCACACACCCACACACAAGCCCCTCCTCAGCCCGGTACACAGCAAACTGCACACAGCACACAGCACAAAAGACACACACACCTGCAGCGTGACGCAGCGACAGCTGACCTCGCGGCTGAACGCCAGCTTCTTCGCAGTGCCAGCGTCCTGGGTGTGAACATGAGGGGTTGTGTGGACCCAGTTTGTGTGGACACAGGTAGTACGAAGGGAGGTGAGTGTGTACTTCAACGCTTACTAAATATCCCCCTCGTACCCAGTCAGCTACAGTGCCCCACACAAGTGTGACCACCCCCACACAAGTGTGTCCGACGCACCTGGCACACAAAAACGCCGCCAAAGGTGTACTTCATTGCTTGCTCCACATCCTCCGCATAACCAACCAGCTGCAGCGCGGGCGCCGCCTTGCCGGCGCCTAGGCGCGCGGCCGCAGAGAGGACGGAAGAAGAGGTCTCGCGCACAGACACCTGTTGAAGAGGAGTGGTGTCGAAATCGGGTAAGTTTTTTGTGTTTTGAATGTTTCGGGCGGCTTGAGCGTGTTTCCAGCGCCTGAGCGTGCAGCTGCATAGAGGATGGACGACGACGTCTCGCGCACTGACACCTTTGATGAGGGCGGTGGGTGTCGTCCGTTCTCTCTCTCTCTCTCCCTCCCTCTCTCTCTCTCTTCCGGTTGTTTAAATTTTGGTCGGGCGTTGCAGTGTTGCCGGCGCCCAGGCGCGCGGCCGCAGAGAGGACGGATGACAACGTCTCGCGCACAGACACCTTTCGATGAGGGCGGTGGGTGTAGTTTGTCCCCGATCGGTATTACGTGGTATTTTTTATTTATTTTTTAGTAAATACCGTAAGGGATTATCTTGGTGCCACGGGCTTTAGGGCGGAGCTAGCTAGAAGCAGGAGGTGTCGTCCCCTTTCTCATTCCGCCATCGTCGTCGTCGCCGCAAGTGCAGACATGCTGCAACAAATCGTCGCTACGCAGCGCCCCTTGCTGCACGTGCAGCGGGCAGTGTGCGCGAAGTGGCCTTTCACTTGGCCGGTCCCTCCGTTCGCCATCGTCGCCCCGATCTCCGGCGCACAGCCATAGTCACGAGCCTTCGCTAGCATTAGAATTCGGCGCACAACCTGCCGTGCAGTGTGCGCGACATGCGACGTGTTGTAGGTACAGCCATGCATGCAAAGCCGTTCAGCAGTTGCGGTCCTTCAGTTCGCCATCGTCGCCCCCATCTCCAGCGCATAGACATAACAACGAGTCTTCGCTACCTACGCTCCTCGGCGCACAAGCTGCCGTGCGGTGTGCGCGACATGCAACGTGCTGTAGGTACAGCCATGCATAGCCATTGCATGGCTGTCATAGTAGGCTCCTAGCATGCAGCTGCCTGTCTATACCACTAGCGACGCAATAGCGAAGTAAAATCACTATTTCGCGGGTTGCGAGTTCGATTCCCGCCCCGCTTTGCTCATTTTTGCGACTAAGTGCGTGCAAGCATGCGAGAACCACGCTGCCTGTGCGCAGCTATCAGCTACCAGGCATCAGGCAGACAGTTAGCAGGCAGGCGCTGCAGCTAGGCAGCCTGCGCGTGCATGCGGCAGGCAGCCTGCTGCAGGTAGGCAGCGTGTGTGTGTGTGTGCGTGTGTTCGCGTGCGGCTAGCATGCTGCAGCTATGCAACGTGTTGCAGCTAGAAAGCTTGATTGCTTTAGCTGTTAGCAATCAGCATGTGCTGCAGTTGGGGGCGGCAGCTAGGCGGTGTGTGTGCGTTCGTGCGCCATGCAGCTAACTGGCAGCAACCAGACCAGGCAGCCAAACAAACCGATCGGTATGCGACGCAGGAGCCCTTACATTATACATCTCTCTCTCCCTGTCTGGTTGTTTACATTTTGGGCGGGCTTTGGGTTTTACCGACGCCTAGGCGCGCGGCCGCAGAGAGGACGGACGACGTCGTCTCGCGCACAGACACCTTTGATGAGGGCGGTGCTCCAGCAATGGAGGGGGAGGAAGTGGTGCAAAGGCAGCGCAGGCCCCATCCCGCTGCCCATTCCATTTAAGCATAGAAACCTAGGTTGCACCCACCTTGTTCAGTGGGATAGTCAGTCACTCTCTTGATGAGCCCCACCCCGCACTCCAACGGAGGGTGGGAAGAGCATAACCCATTCCATCAGAGCAAACAAACCCTAGGTTACACATTCCACATCATGGGGTGATGGTCACTCTTTGGGAGAGCGCCACACCTACCTTGTTGAGTGTGACGATGGCCACGCGCTTGATGAGCTTCCCCACGCTCCAGCAATGACAAGGCGGGGGGGGGGGGGGGGAGTTCGGAGCGGCGCACACCACGCATGTGAACACATGTGTCTTATGAATTGGACACCCATTCCATTCCGGAGCAGGCAAACCCTAGGTCAGACCTACCTTGTTGAGTGGATGATGGTCACTTTCTTGATGAGCCCCCCCGCGCTCCAACGGAGGGTGGGGAGCGCATAACCCATCCCATCAGAGCACATAAACCCTAGGTCACATCTTCTTGACAGTGTAGAGTGATGGTCACTCTTCTGAAGAGCGTCACACCTACCTTGTTGAGTGGGATGATGGTCACTCTCTTGATGAGCTTCCCACGCTCCAGCAGCTCCTTGGCCGTGACCTCGGTGTCGACGACCACCTTGGAGGTGGCATGTGCAAGTGCCGCGTGTGTGGATCCTTAAGTGCAAGGCAGGCGCATGGTGTGTCTGTGTGCGTGCCAGTGGTGCAGAAAGCCGTGACGCGGTTATGCGCGTCACACGGGAGGGTCGTTTGGCGGGACCGTATGCAACCCTACGTGTTGCGATGTGTGTGTATGGGGGCGCGCGTGCGTGCGTGCGTGCATGTGCGTGCGTGCTTGTACAAGTCCAGCGCTGTATGTGCAGGTCCGGCGCTATATGTGCCCATTATGACCACGCAATGACGCAACCCAACACTCAGGACACACACACACACGATTCACACGATACACACACACACACACAAACACGCCAACACACACCTGGTAAAGCTTGCCGCCCGCAGCGACCTCGAGCGCAGTCACATTCGAGGGGTCCGCCACGCGCACGAGGGACGCCACCACGCCCTGCCAAACAGGCAAGCACAACACAGCTCAGCCCAAGACGGCGTTGATCGCCAGGTGCTGCTGGTGGGGGCAGCAGGCAGCACGAGGTCGAAGGGTACTGCACAGCACAGCAGGGTGCAGCAGAGTAGGGTGCAGCACAACAGAGTGCAGCACAGCCTAGCAGCCTAGAAGCAGCAGCCTAGCAGCACAGACGTCACAGCGCAGCACGTCACAGCGCAGCACGTCTGATGGTGCTCTGATGGTGCTCGGGTGGTGCTCTAATGGTGCTCTGATGTTGCTCTAATGTTGCTCTGGTGGTGCTCTGGTGGTTGTCTTCTGGTGCTCTGATGGTGTTGTGATGGTGCTTTGGTGGTGCTCTGATGGGGTGCTCTGATGGGGTGCTCTGATGGTGCTCTGGTGGTGCTCTGATGACACTCTGATGGCACTCTGATGGTGCTCTGATGGTGCTCTGATGGTGATCCTATCGTGTTCTGATGTTTCTCTGATGGTGCTTTTATGGTGCTCTGATGGGGTGCTCTGATGGGGTGCTCTGATGGGGTGCTCTGGTGGTGCTCTGGTGGTGCTCTGATGGTGCTCTGTTGCGCAATGCAATGGTGCTCTGAGGAATGGTGCTCTGGTGGTTGTACTCTGGTGCCCTGATGTACGGCGCTGTTCCCGAGCATCCCTTGGCACACCTTGACGGACGCGCGGTCGAAGCCAGGGCGCGGGTCGGTGTACCGGAACCCGCACCCGGACGCCTCGTGCGCCAGCCTCTCTACCTCTTCCCTCGCGGCCCTCAGCTGCGGACCCAGCCGCTCGCGCTCGCCCTCGAGGCGTGCAAGCTCTGCAGCGTCGAAGCGGAGAGAGGACAGCTTCACCTCGGCGTCTTGGACGGCCGCGACCTGTTGTGGTGTGGTCAATGTGGCCAATGTGGTCAATGTGGCCATTGGTGTGTGCGCTGTGTGCTGTGGTGGTGGTGGGGGGGGGGTTGGCTCTGTGCCGATTAGACACGCATATACTAGGGAGAGACTAGGCGGATCAGGCAGATCAGGCAGGCAGGCAGGCAGGCAGGGAGATCAGGCAATACAGACTTGGCAGAGCATGGCACGAGACACTCGGCGACTAACCCCACAGCTGCCTGGCCAGCTTGGACGCGAGCTGCCCGCCCTCACGCTCGGAAGCTGACGCGCAGATCAGGCAGGCAGAGAGACGATGCAAGAGCGCAGAGCATGGCTCGAGTCACAGCAGCATCGGCTTCGAAGCAGTAAAGACCTCGTCCTGCCTGATTACCACCGCCTCGACGCAAGTCCAGCTCTGGCCGTAGGCCCCCTAAGCAGCTCTGGCCCTAGGCCCTAAACTCTGGCCCAAGTCCCCCCTAACCATCAAAACGAGGCTCAGCGACCACCCTTCCCTACACACCCACTCTGCCAGTTCGGGCGCGAGCTTCCCACCCTTGCTTAGAGAAGGCAGGCAGAGAGACTCGGCAGAGCGTAGAGCATGACAACTCCCCGACTCCCTCCCTACACACCTGCTTAGCCAGGTCAGACACGAGCTTCCTGCCCTCGCTTAGAGCAGGCAGGCAGAGAGACTAGGCAGGGCAGCGAGCATGACAACTCCCCCTCTCCCTCCCCACACACCTGTTTGGCGAGGTCAGACGCCAGCTTCCCGCCCTCGCGCTCCTTTGCGGTGGCGGCCTGCGCGTGGAGCAGCGCGGCGACGTGGAAAGTCAAGGTCAAGGCACAGCCATGTTAAGGTCAATTCACAGCCACGTTAAGGTCAATTCACAGCCAAGTTAAGGTCAATGCACAGCCATGTTAAGGTCAAGGCACAGCCAAGTCAAGGTCAAGGCACAGCCATGTTAAGGTCAAGGCACAGCCACGTTAACGTCAATTCACAGCCAAGTTAAGGTCAATGCACAGCCATGTTAAGGTCAATGCACAGCCAAGTCAAGGTCAAGGCAAAGCCCAGTCAAGGTCAATGCACAGCCATGTTAAGGTCAAGGCACAGCCAAGTCAAGGTCAAGGCACAGCCCGGTAAAGGTCAAGGCACAGCCAAGGTAAGGTCAAGGCACAGCCAAGGTAAGGTCAGGGAGGAGTGCGGTCGTGGCACACAGGCAAGATGCACGGTCAGGAGGGAGCAGCGCACCGCGCGGGCGTGTGCGGTGGGGTGTGGGGGTTCGGGAGTTTGAACACGACGGCCTGCACACAGGGGCAGCGCAGAGGCGTGGCGCAGGCAAGCGTGTGCGTGGGTGTGTGGGGTGTCAGTGGGCGTGGGAGTTACGCACGAGTGCAACATGCGTGTACACCAGGGTTTTCCCTGGGGCTGCCAGGCTGTCGGGTTTCCTGGAGAGGGTCTCCCGGGCTCGCAGGGCTTCCGGCCGAGTTCCCCGTGCGCTCTCCAGGCTGTCACGCCCTCTTCTTCCCCGGGTTTTCCGACCCCCCCACCCCTCGCTCCTCATCGGCAAACCGCCAACCGGGCGGTCTCCTCATCGGAATCCGGTCGGCTAGGAAAACCCCGGTGTACACACATGTGCCCATTCGCCCCCCCCCCCCCCAACACGCACGTACACACCCACAAGTCCATCACACCGTTACATGAGCGCCAGCTGCATGCACAGGCAATGCTTGTGCTGCCACTTCTTCAACACTCACGCACACCATCAGAGGCGTCCAACGGACTGTAAACTATGCACGCAAGCACGCGCGCACACGTACGCCATCAAAGGCATCCGACGGACTGAAAAATCGACCACACGCATACCTGATTCGTGTCTGCTAGCTGCCTAGTCAGGTGCTTGGTGCCCCCTTCCCCCCCCCCACACACGCACACAAACACCTTCTTCGTGTCTGCCAGCTGCTTGGTCAGGTGTTTGCTGCACACGAGCGCAGTCTGCCTCTCTGCGTCAGCTGCCGTCTGCCCGTTCTGCGCGTCCGCCAGGCGCTCCTGCGGATATAATTGTAACGAGGATTGTAAGGAGAGGCAGGGGGGAGGAGAGCTGAGGCATGTGTGTCTGTGTGGGCGAGCGTCTGCCTCTGCGTCCGCTGCCGTCTGCCCGTTCTGCGCGTCTGCCAGGCGGGTTGGTGACACGTCGGGGAGGAGTGAGGGGGGGGGGGTCAGGGGGGAGCCAGGGCATGTGTCTGTGTGGGTGTGGGTCTGCCTCTCTGCGTCATGGGGTCGAGAATCTGCTGTTCTTCCCCCCCCCCCTCCCCTGCCTCTGCACGTCATTCTTCCCGGGCGGACCCTCCCGAAAACCATCGGGGGCGCGCCCTCAAAGCGTTGTTTTTTGTTTCCCGATCGGGAAGGAAACCCCTGATCAAGACGCCCCCAAGCCCCATCTAAGCCCCGCACCTGCAGGCTCCGGTTCGACTCGTCGCGGCCGTCTCCCGCCTCTGCTCCAGCCACCTCGCGTACCGCCGCCTGTGTGTGTGTGTAAGTGTGTGTGTGTGTGTGTGTGTGTGTTATGTGTGTGTATGTATGTATGTATGTATGTATGTATGTATGTATGTATGTATGTATGTGTGTGTGTGTTTGTGTGTGAGTGAGTGATTTTGTGGGGAGCCGTGTGTTGCTTGCTCCCGCATCTGCGCCAGTCACCGTGCCGCAGCATGCATGCGCGACATGATGTGACATGCGACATGTGCAGGGTGGCGGGTGATGGTGACTAGCTGCGTGCGTGCGGCGGCGGCGGGGGGGGGGAGCGCAGCTCAGCCCAGCTCACAGCAAACACCACACCACAGTTGACATAATGTCACACAACACAGCACAGCACACACATGCACACACACACTTGCACTGCCGCATGCACTGGGATGTCCCGACACGCACACACGCACACACAGAGAGAGACAAAGAGACATTCGTTACAGTTCCCACCGCACAGGCAACCTGGATTACGGCTCATGCCTGTGCAAACTAAAGCACAGACCCTGGCAATCGTTTCAGAAGTCGAAAACGCCCTTGAATCTTCGTCGAGTGCGGCGCAGCACAGCACAGACACACGCACACGCACCTGCACTGCCGCTTGCTTTGGGATGTCTACACACACACACACACACACAAACACACACATACACACACACCTCCACAGAGCGCTCCGTTGCGTCGAGTGCGGCGCGCGCCTTGTCGCGCGCCTTCTCGGCAGCTGCCAGCTGGGACGGCAGGTCCTGGTGATCCGAGGGGTAGGGGGGGGGGCAGGTGTGTGTGTGTGTGTGTGTGTGTGCGTGTGTGTTTGGAAGCAGGGGGGAGTCTTCTCGGCAGCTGCCAGCTGGGAGGGCAGGTCCTGGTGATCCGAGTGTGTGTGTGTGTGTGTGTGTGCGGTTGGAGGCAGGGCGCACCTTCTCGGCAGCTACCAGCTGGGAGGGCAGGTCCTGGTGGTCCGAGTGTGTGTGTGTGTGCGTGTGTGTGCGTGTGTGTGCGGTTGGAGGCAGGGCGCGCCTTCTCGGCAGCTGCCAGTTGGGAGGGCAGATCCTGGTGATCCGTGTGTGTGTGTGCGTGAGTGGCTGGGGACATGGCAGGTGTGGGTGTGCGGGGGTGTTGGGGCTTCTAGCTGTCTTCCACACCCTCCTACACCCCAAAACCGGCAGCTTCCTTTCACATCCGGCAGCTTCCTACCTGCTCCCCCAGCTTCTTCAGGTCTGCCTGCAGCGCCTTAAGAGCCTTGTCTTCGGCGGTGAGGGTCTCTGCCTTGTTCTTTGCGCGCGTGCTCTCCTCGGTCAGCCTGTGTTGTGTGTGGGGGGGGAGGCATGTGTGTGTGTGTGTGTGTGTGCGTGCGTGCGCAAGCTTGTGTGCGTGTGTGTGAGTCAGTGTGTGTGTGCGTGCGTGTGTTTGTGTGAGTTCGTGGGTGTGCGTTCGTGAGTGTGTGTGTGTGTGTGTGTGTCTTTGCTGTGAGGGTCTCTGCCTTGTTCTTTGCGCGCGTGCTCTCCTCGGTCAGCCTGTGGTGTGTGTGTGGGGGGGTGAGGGTGGTGATGGGGGGGGGGCGTGTGTATGCGTGTGTGTTTGTGTGTGTGTGTGTAATGTGTGTGTGTGCACGTGTGCGTGAGTGTGTGTGTGTGTTCACGGTGAGGATCGTGTGTGTGCGGGGGGGCATGTGTGTGTGCGTGACTGTGTGAGTGAGTGTGTGTGTATGTGTCTTGGTGGTAAGGGTCTCTCCTTTGTTATTCACGCGCGCGCTCTTCTCTGTGAGCCCGTGTTGTCACATTCCCCAAACAAGTGTGAAATTCCCACTCCCCACACCTGTGGTTCAGCTGATCCACCTTTGTCTGGCGTTCGCGGATCTGCGCAACACAAGTGTGGATTGCAATCCCCACAATTCCCAAACACGTGGAACCCTGTGGAATTCCCACACTCCCCACACCTGAGGTTGAGCTGGTCCACCTCCGTCTGGCGCTCGCGGATCTCGCCGCCCGCCTGGATTTCTTTCTCCGCCTCGAGGTCTGTGATCTGCGCCGCCTTCTCGGCTGCTTCCTCCGCCGCCTTGTCGCGCTGCAATGTGTGTGCGGGGAAAGTGTGTGAGGGCAAAGTGTGAGGAAAGTGTGAAAGCACTGTGGTTATGCACGACGGCCGCCGTCTCGACAGCTCCCTCCGCCGCCTTGTCGCGCTGCGATGTGCGTGAGGGCAAAGTGTGCGGAAAGTGTGTAAGCGCTGTGCTTGTGCACGACGGCCGCCTTCTCGGCAGCTTCCTCCGCCGCCTTGCCGCGTTGCAATGTGTGGATGTGTGGGAGGGCGAAGTGTGAGAGCGCATTAAGTAGGCAGTTAGGACCTATTTTGGAGGCGTCGCATAATAACTCTCCTTTTTGCTCTGGGACTACACGTTGCCAGCAGCCGGTTGGTGGCTACTGCCCCTCACAAGTGTTAGGGTCAGAACTGGACTTGGGTCTAGGCGGTGGTACTAGGACTAGAGGTAGTCTTTGCTGGAAAGCCGATGTAACTGTAACTGTGGGCATCAGGGGGGGGGGGTATTTCACGCTGAGTGTGTGGGGGAGGAATGTGTGAGATTGCAAGGTGTGGGGCATCCGAACGTCTTCGTCTCCACACCCCACCACCAGTCCACACCCAGTCCAAACACCCCACACCCTCCACACCCAGCCCTCACACCCCAAACCCACCACACCCAGTCCACACACCCCACACCCTCCACACCCAGTCCACAAACCCGACACCCTCCACACCCAGTCCACACACCCCACACCCTCCACACCCAGACCAAACACTCCACACCCTCCACACCCAGTCCCAGTGATTTCCTTTTCGGCTCTACACAGCGATTAGGCTGTATCTTGGCTGTACTGTGGCCTTGCACACAGCTTAACCGATTCAGTGGATTGGTTGTCTGACAAGCACGCCAGAGAGCTCGTCAAGAGCTTTCAAAATACCTATACATGATGACGAACTGTCAACGGGAGGTCAACGGACAACACGGTCAAAGCAAAATCCGGCTGTGGAAAAATAATTAAAAACATTGAAAAGAAAATCACTGCCCTCTCACACCTGCGCGTGCGCGTCCGCCACCACCGCCAGCTGCTTGTTAGCATCGTCAGTGCACCTGGTTGGATTGAGGAGCGCATGGCGTCAGAGCGTGCCGTGCGCTCTGCCATGCAACCCGTTATCAAAGAGTGTGCGGCGTCAGCGCATGCCGTGCGGCGCGCTTCCGTCATGCGGCGTGCATCCGAGATGCACCCCGCCTTGCAATTCGGGTTTAGGGTTTAGGTTTAGCGTGAAGACGTTGAGTTGTTGCACCTGAGTGCACGAGTGCATGGCGTCAGAGCATGGCGTCAGAGCGTGCCATGCGCCCCGCCATGCAGCCCGCTATAGCTATCACAGGGTGCATGGCGTCGGCGCGCCTCAGAGACCGCTGTTTGGGGTAGTCTAGCCGATGGGAGCGGTAGTCTGCCGGCCGGGAGCCGGTGGTACTCTAGTACTGAAGTGTGTTTGAGTATCGGCGGGTGATCTCTAGTAGAAGCGTAGCCTGCTAAACTGGAAACCCCGTGTTACTTGTTACTTGTTACTTGCACGCACCTGTCGCGCATCGCGATACCAGACGTGTAGTCGTGGGCGACGAGCCACCGTCGCATGCGGTCGCGCTGACTGCTCATGTCGGCCCACTCATTGTACTCCTGTGTGTGTGTGTGTGTGTGTGTGCGTGTGTGTGTGCGTGTGTGTGTGTGTGTGTGTGTGTGTGTATGTTTGTGTGTGTGTGTGTGCGTGTGTGAGCGACCAGCCACCTGCGCATGCGGTCCCACTGGCTGCTCATGTCGCCCCACTCATTGTACTCCTGTGTGTGTGTGTGTGTGTGTGAGCGACGAGCCACCGTCGCATGCGGTCCCGCTGGCTGCTCATGTCGGCCCACTCATTGTACTCCTGTGTGTGTGTGTGTGTGTATGTGTGTGCGTGAGTGTGTGTGTGTGTGTGTGCATGTGTGTGGGCGACTAGCCACCGC